>VWZO01005061.1:1593-20217 GCA_013396975.1 Bucco capensis
GACCCCCATAAATTATAAAAAAAAAGAAAGGGGGGGGGGGGGGGGGGGATGAAGGGGGAAAAGATGGATACCTCGGGCAATTTTTACATACACTATAACACCCATGAAGCTGGAGACATTCAAAGATTATGCACTCTCACTATCTTATGTCATCAGCCTTCTTCCCTTTGAATTTTTCTAAGTAGAAACTGCATTGAGATTGTGTCATACTTTAATAAGGGGAACTTGAAACTGAGCAAGGGTTTCAAATGCTTAATTTGAGAACGTGAATCATGCAGAAATGAACATATAGTAACATGCAATTCTTCCTGATTTTCAAATTCCTAAGTAATTAACAAGGATGAAAACATATTCGTATTTCACTTCAGATACTTCAAATGATACTTACGAACAGAAGTTACAATTATGTGTTTGCAGGATGTTTTGGATGCAGTAATATTACAAAGCACTGATATTTTTTTTCTTTTCAATAAATTGGGCTGGGGGTTAATCAGCCCAGCTCATATGCAGAACTCTAGAGTCTCAGGAAAAATAAATAAAAATAATGCAAAAATGCAATGTGTGTCAAACTATCTAGAAAGACATGGAAAGTCTTAAAAAATGGTTTAAAACTGTTTTCATCTAAAATATCAAGGAACTTTGAATTAACTAGTCTTTATAGCTTGTGAAGTTCTATGTTGTCCTTTAAAACCAGATTTTTCTTGTGAATTATTTCCAGTGTAATGTAGTCCTTTATATTTTACATTACATTCTATCAGAAATTTATATCTGAACATGAGCATACAATAATTAATAATAATCATAATCAGGAAAAAGAGTTTTTGCAGTGATCAAATATGTCATGTGACAAATATGTGACAGCAAGCAACATATCTGATGGAGAATGATCCAATTGTCTGAGTCAAATGGTTCACTTGATTCAAGACAGATTCATCCACTAAGTAATTTATGTATTTCTGGTAAAACTATCTTGGTTTTATTTCATAACATTTCTCAGGTTTTGTTACATCTTTTTATGTATATTCTACATAGTTTTAAGATATATTTTACTCATTTTTTTTTTTGTCTGGCAGCATGAGAATCATAGAATACCACATTGGAAGACACCTCAAAGTGTCCAACCTTTACTGGCAAAAGCATAGTCTAGACCAAATGACCCAGCACCCTGTCCAGCTGAATCTTGAAAGTGTCCAATATTGGGGACTCCACTGCTTCCCTGGGGAGATTATTCCAATGACTAATTGTTCTTATTGTGAAAAAAATTCCTTTTCCATCCAACTGAAATCTCCTCAGGAGTAACTTGTACCTGTTACTGCATGCCTTTTCCATGTGACTGCTTGTAAAAACGGAGTCTCCATCTTCTTTGTAGTCATCCTTCAAGTGCTGGAACATGGTGATAAGGTCTCCCCTAAGCCTTCTTTTCTCAAGGCTGAACAAACCCACTTCTTTCAGCCTTTTCTCATATGGCATGCTTCCCAGTCCTTTGGCCACCTTTATGGCCCTATTCTTGCATAACCGTTTTGCACTTCCAAAATTTTCTATCTGAAATCTCAAGAATGTATCTACAGACACTCTGCAAGGTGGTGCCTCCTCTATTCATTGCAGTGTGTTATTAACCCCAGAAACTAATAGTAGACACCTTAATTTCAATGTTGTGAACAGTTCCTGCACACATTATTTTGCCACATTCCTACTACAGGCTATGCAAATCAGAACATACTTCAAGGGTGATTACTAAAGGAGAAGAAATAGATGAAAATGTCACTGCTTTCTTGCTGTGGCAGCTGACAGAGAGTGAGAAACCTCATGATTGTCTCTTCCTTCCTATCTGGCTGATGTGTGGAGGACAGCTGGTGTGGGATGCTGGGCAGTACCCACTGCAGAAGGCAGAGCAGGGAGGGTTTGCCTCCTTGGCTGGCCACCACCAACACTGTCATGTACTGACTATAGCCAACTGGCTGGCACAAGCCAAACTCACATCTGGGTGTGGAGTAAACTGTCTTTTGCCATGCTGGTGTTTGGGGACCTGAGGACTTTGTTGAGGATGGGCTATGTGACACTGAGAAAAGGAGAGATGACAAGGGACTGTTTGAGACAAGATTATTGTGGAGGGAAGGAGTTGCAAGACCCTGCTGTTGGACACACATGAGGCAGTAGGAAAAAAAGCTTTAGGAAATCACATTGGCAAAAGTATTCTTGTTTGAGTATTTGAGCCCTAACCAACTGCTGAGTTTGAAAAACAGGAAAAAGACATTTGAAGTGCTTATGGGAAAAACAACACAGGCAATAGAGTTTCTGAAGGAAGAAGCAGGAGAGCAAACACCTCTTCTTTCAACAGATGACTAGTCAGCCCCAGGACATGGTAAATCATACACTGACAATAAGCACAGAACTAAAGATTCTTCTGATCTCCAGGGCTTTAATTTTACCTGTACCAGGATGCTTAAGAAGATATCACCGGCTCTAAAAGAAGGCAACAATAAAACTTATTTTCTGGCAGAGGTAAGAGCAACTTAATTATCCTGTTCTGCTTTGCTTAACCATCATGGAGTTCCTGCTGAATACAAAGTGATGATGAGGGGTCAAGGCTTAATTGAAAAATTAGCACCAAGCTGATTCACTCTGTTTCCAGAAACAAATTATTATTTATTTGCTGATATCAGTTTTGCCATTAGCTCTATGGAGAGGAGTAAACACTTTCTCTGATGCACCCATCATCTGAAGTCCTTCCTTAAAATGCACAATTCCTTTGTACTTAACTGGAGTTGTTTTTATTTGCACAGTTCCAAGCATCTTTGCTGCCCTGCTTCCTCCTTGTCTACAACCACTCTCTGATGCTGTTGAAGCTTTACTGGACCTAAAAGATTGTATTTTTAATGGACAATGATTTGCTGATTATACCATTCAGCTATCATGTACCTTCCAGCCCATTTTCTACCCTATCAAGAGACTGTAATCTGATGCAATGATTTTAAGAATACAAAAATAGTGACCTTTAGGTAGCTGGGTTTGTAGCTAATTTTTAAGAATGAGCTTTTTAAAACTTTGGGATTTTTTTGTTTGTTTGTTTTGTTTTTGCAGTGTTTTTAGCTAGAGCTATATATGGTCATTCAGTCTACCATTTTATGCAGCAAATGTAAGCATAATTCTTCTTTTTGCTACATATGCAGAATAAAGTGAATGGTTACCACAGCTGTTTAGCCTTTTAGAGGGAAATCATATAATTTTTATCAATGAATGTGATGGCTGAAAAATGAAATTTTTTTAATTTTCTTTTTTTTTTTATATTTGAGACATCTCAGTCTGCCCTCATTGTTTTGAATCTATTTATAAATAATCTTCATCTTCAAAAGTTTGCCTTATTCTACTATGGACGTATTCTTACCAAAGGTAAAAGAAATCACAAGTCCTTTAAGCATACCAAATAGCCATTTACAAAGGCCCATTTTCTTTATCTTTCAGAAACTTCACACAGGAGAGCTGAGTCACTTACAGAAGGAATTCTGCTGACACTATTATAAAAATACACGTTTTTCTGCTGAACAAAGCTCATAAACCTGGAGCTTTATAAAGCTTTGTTAACATCAGATAGCAACATGTGAAGAACAAAATCCCACCCTGCGATTCTTGTTTATGCTTCTTCACTTTTGACATTTTGTGATCCCACACAGACTAGATGAGAAATTTTATCAGTGCTAATTCTAACCAGATAATCAACCAAAGTGTGAGTAAAAACATTGCCACTGTGAGACTCTATACCCTCAGAGGCCTCATTCACATTTTCTTCTCGCTGAACTTTCCTTCTGGCTCCCATTTCTGTCTTCCACATCCTGTTACCACTGCAAACATATAAGATGACAAGACTGAGGGATATCTTTTTTGAGAACAACTTCTGTATTTGAAAGAAGTAGATAAGCTTCCAGACACACAAGTCCTTCTTGGATATAAAACAGAAGCAGCAAACTTCAGAGCTAAATTCCAGCTACTCTGTATTTAATTAGATATGTAGATCATTTAAGACAACTGAGACTTGCTGGGCAATTTGAACCTCAGGAATAGCATGGGGGATGATAGATAAGAAGGTGATTATCACTTACTTACTGGAAGAAAAAAAAAAGAGCGGGTAATGTATTGCCTAAGGAGGAGTGGATGGTAAATGGGGAGAGGGAGAAGATAGATCACAGTGTCCCATGAAAAACATCTTTCTGTTGACTCAGTTTTATGGATTTCAGTTCCTAGCATAATTTTCTGAAAGTGTTTTGTTTACTTAGAAAGGGAAACAACAGAAGAGGAAGCAGTGAAACAGAATAAGAGATGACTGCTTCGTTGCACATGCATGGTTGAAAAGCCTTGTTCCTCTAGAGCAGGACTAAAAAGTGGATGAAGTGCCTAAAACGTAGAGACAAAACAGTACTGGAAAAGAAAAAAAATATTTTTGGCTGTGGAATGAGCCATTGTTTGAGATGGAACCAACTCCATAGCTGGTTAGCTGCAGGATGAGGTGCAATACAATGATGTTCACAATTACAAAAATTCCTTACTGTGTTCTTTTATAATTTTATGTGGGTATCTAAAGAAGAAATTCCTAGAAGAGCTAAGTGGGCAAGAGAGGAAAATTCTTTATAAGATACCAGGCATAATAAAGATTATGAAGCTGTAATTTGCCAGGAAACAATTATTGTAGGAAGGCTGTGAGATAAACAGTAAGACAGTTTATTCACTGTAGCACACTGTGCATTGAATGTCATAATAACCTCACCTTACTGATATGCCAGTATTTCCAAAAAGCTTTCTCCATTTGTTTGGTTTTGGGGGTTTATTTTTTTTTGTTTGTGTTTTTTTCTCTATATCCTGATTCAGGGATAAGGGCATCCTATGCTGATAGAGATCCAAACATGAGATTCGTGTCATGATTTTGCTAGTTACAATGCTGTAGAAAGTCTTGTCACAATTCTTGTCTGTTCTATAGATTATATTGAGACTGTAAATAAAAGCTGTTTAAAAGCCTTATGAGTCAACACTTTGGCACAGCTCTGTTTATAATCCATTCCTCTATATGAAGACTATCTGATTATGCTTTATTTTTTGACATTTAAAAAAGCACAGGCACTTTAGAGGTTGAAGCAAAAGAGCATTACTATTGTTTGGAGACTTTCAAATGCAGCTTCTTCTCCAGCTGCCTTTGATGTGACTGGTGTTTGCCTGCTGGTGTGAAACCTGGAGGATAGCGATGCCTGCTGTTGGGTGGACTCCCTAGTGCATGGAGATTAGCTTGGTTCTATCAATTCGCATGAGCCATGGACTTGACTTTTTACCATGTTAGCTGAATTATTTGTAACTACAAACATTTAAATTACCAGTGGCAGGGCTAATGCATGAAACCTGTAGAAATTTCTTTCATACTTCGTTCAAACGCAAAATAATACCCCAAATGAACTTAGCTTTAGAGAAAAGGGAAAAGTAAGAGCTGTCCCGTGATACTTCATTTCTGAGGGTATTATTGCTACTTTATATTCAAAGACCTTTGGGCTTTTCATGCCCTTCATTGTCTCAGGGCTATTTCACAATAATGGGAATCCTCCAGTATTTGTGTTACATTATTGTGTTACTTTTTTTCCAAGTTGTTTGGTAATTAAACCATATTTACCAGAGCACTCCAAAACTGTTGCAGAGCTTAAAGTTATTTCTCTGTCACAGAAAACTTCCTAGTGGTTGTAAACCAATTCAGAGTTTTACTGGGGTCATCAGTCATTCTCTCAAAGAGCACAATTCAATAAAGCGCACCAGGACCCAAAACCAATTTCTGTCAGAAGACACCAGCGTGAAGGGTGATTCACCCACAGAAGGATTAAAGTAAATTGCAAAGCAACTTGGAATGCTGAGAGCAGTGGGTTGCACAGGAGTGTAAATATGATTTTATACAGTAGGAACTTGAGATGTGAAAGGAAACTCAGACCAAGTTTAGAAAATGGTGACTGAACATAAACAACCAACCACATCTAGCTCATGAAAGCAAGTTTGTTTCCAGCTGTTTACTTTGATAACACTCTCTTAAGTATTTATGCTTATTCTTTGATAAAGAAATTTGAATAAAACTGTCCATCAAAGAAAGTTTACTTTATCCATCCTTTGAGATGCGCTGGCCATATGTGGACTTAGGCAGCAGGCTGTCTTTCCCACAGTACTTTAAAGTGGAGGATTTTATACCTGGTAGTAATTGCAAATCCACACCTGTGGCTGTGTATCCTCTGCACCTACCTCCCGCAGCTGCCACAAGTGCAGATCAGGGAATCTTGGCAACTCCTCAAAAGCAGAATCACAAAATTCTTTGTGATCTGAAAGAAAGAAGTTCTTTCTTTCCATAGGAGTGCAGGCTGTGTCTGTATGCATCAGGACCACATCAAGAAGACTGGTTGTAGGTAAGAAAGCCTCTCTGCTCTTTCATGTGATCATGTACGGTACATTCATACTGTGGGTCACACTGTGACTCTTACCTACTTTCCCAGAAAACTGCTATCAAAAGCTTTTGGTCTTTGATAGCTAAAGGAAAGAACAGGATGAATAAATTGAAAAGTCGAAAGGTGTAAGAAGTGGGCTCAAGTCTCACTGGGGATTCATCTTCCAGATGGAAACACTGAAAATGTGCTGCAACTGAGTCACAGTACAGTAAGATGAAAGAATGCTGAAAACCCCACATTTTTGTGGATGCAAGATAGATATGTTTCCTTCAGTTGTGGGATGTAGGTCTATCCTTTTACTAGGCAATGATGATGCACTAAAAGAGGATTTTAATCTAGATTTACACCTGGTTTAAAATCTGGTTTATTTGGCCAAATATTTTTTTAACAGAACTCCTCCTGCAATTATGGAGATCACCATTACCAAGGATAAGCAATCTTGCCTGAGAGCAAACCCAGGACTGGCCATCACTGTACTGCTTTTATGAGATCCAGGTGAATGGAGGGAAATTTCACGTTCTCCAACATGTTATCCAGTGGTACTTGTGAAAGTGAAAATCTCTTCGGCTATTAGTGCATGAGTATAGAAACATCAATTATATGATTATACCTATATACAAGTGTTTGAAAAAACAGTCAGCATATTTCTTTGTTCTTATGTATACTTAATAATAATACATTCCTTCTGAATCACCTCATTTAAATAGGAGTATCTGCCAGCAGTACAATGTGTTGTGGATTAAGGCTACAAAACATGCAAGTGAAAACCATATATGGCTTTACGGCAGTAAGAGTTTGTTGTGTCTTTTTAGTTAAGAGTTTCATTTTCAGTCCAGTATACAGCAGGAAGGGCAGAGCCCTCAGGCTTTTGCTTGAAATGAATGATTTAAATGAGACAAAATTGTTCAATGGAGAAGAAATTTCCTGAAAATCACACATCTGCCATCTATTCCTGGCGTATAGTTTTGACATCTGAATTAAATTCTATTATTTTTATTTCTATTCTATTTCTGATTATGAATCTGCCAGAGCTTGACATCTGCCATTTTAGAAATGCACATATGAGATGATTTCTTTTGTCAAACTAATGTATCATTTAATTATACCAGAAAAAAGGAGGCATCTACAGTCACGGACGGTGGTCTGATTCAGAGAAAAACCCAAGGATAACCCAAAAAATTTCATATTACTGAAATTTTGATGAAAACAAACATATTAGTGATTTTAGATTTCCATACCACTTGAAAATGCATGAAGCTTGTGTTAGAACTCTGTTCCAAGTTCACCCTTTGCCTTTATCACATCTTTTCTTACATGGTTGGAGTGACAAAATCAAAATGCAGCTAATAAAACAGATAAACTCTGCATTTGACTTTCAGTCTTGCTACTAGTGGGTGCTGGAGCTACTGATGAACAACAAAAGGAACTTACTTTAAACAATGGAGTTTGGGGTAAACAATATTCACACTGCTTTGTCATGATTTTCCTTCCCACTTAATATCTCTTTGAGAAATGAAAAGTGACACAGTACAAGGTAGTGTCCTCTGTTCAACCCTGCTTGGAGAGGATGTTGAGTCTAGAGTACTTACACATGAAATAATTTGGCTCTGCAAAAATAATCAAGCCAAGTTCCAACTTTATAATGTGACACTACAATATAAATATACTTTTTAATTCAACTTTGGTAGGAGCTTGCTAATGGAGAGCCTGGGACAGTTCTGCAGCCAATGTGAATGGATGGAAACAGGTAAAGACCTTAGGAGGACTCAAAGCTCCTGTTGCAGCAGATGTTCACATATTTTTCACTTTCTACTCAGAAACACTCTTATTTTGCTATTTTTCAGATGTTCGAGTGAGGTTCTTCCCAGTGCAGAGGGAGGAAAGTGGAACAAGGGGTCAGAGGGCAGCAGTGGTCCAGTGCGCATTGGTGGGCTGGGGTGTTGTGATGGGGTGGATTAATCCATTTCAGAAAGGATTCATAAACAAAAATACTTGGGCAGAATACAGTGTTCTATAATCCATACAACCACAGTTTCTCCTTGTGCAGTTTGTGTGACCGCTACGTATATTTCAGCCAGTTAGGTTGAAATTTTGTGAACATGGAAGAGTTACGTTCAGTTCTAGTATAAGAAAGTAATACGAATAAGTTGTTTCTGCTCTTAACTTAGCCTGAAGTGCAATCTTTTTTACAGCCAGATTGTAACAGTTCTTCTTTATCAGTTTATACACGCAGACATATTTATTGAATTTACATTTCTGGTTACTGATTGCTAGCCCTGTTTTTTACCAAGGCTGCCAATTGCTGCATTTTCATCTGGAAGTGAATTATATATGTGAGGTTTTTTCCCTTTTTACTTCTCTCAGCTCTTGAAAAATTTTCTCTTGTGGAGAAAGGTAACATTTTTCTCTCTATGAGGAATTCTATTACTTTCAAAGACATTTAAATCCTTATTATGAAAAATACGTGGAAAAGTCATTCACTTTAAAATGCTACTGCACTACCAAGGCTCCTTGTTCTGCATATTCTGGATACTCAGAAACTCAGACTAAATGAGCAGGCTGCCAAAGTCACTGGGGACTCACTTGGGAAGGAAAATGCACAGGGCAGAACCCAGTAATCATCTTATTCTAATGAACTCATTCCTATTCAGGCTTTCTGAGTTTTCTTTTCAGAGATACTAGCTGCAACTCGAGGTAAATTTAACTGAAATGGCAGTTGTTCACTGCTGCTTACAAGTCCCTCCCACAATTTCAAGGAATTTTTTTGCAGGTTACTTCAATAGAAGTAAAACACACGGGGCAAGATATTGGTGTGTCTATTGAGAACTATGGAAAGCACTAGAAAGCCCAGGCTGATTTTATGTAGTGTAATCATATGTTTCTGTGGCTGTTCTTCACTTTTATTGTGGTCATTCTTCACGTAAGTTAGAATTTATTTTCTTTTTATTTCATGTGGTTAATCTTTTAACAAAACCAACCAACCAACCAACCAAACAAAAAAAAAGATTTTGTCATCCAAAATCTTAGCACTATGAGGCAGATGAATTACCATTAGCTCTGTTTGCAGATGTATGGTCTTGGCTATCGTGACTGGATGTGAGAAGCTCAATGACAAACAGTGAGGCAAGAAAATGAAGGAGAAAATATATTCTGCATGTCCAAATTCCTGTTCCAGCACTTCTTTGCCAGTCCATCATCCAAATTAGTTTGGGCACAGAGGAAAGCCTTAGGAAAGGTGCCAAAACCTGGCGTACCTAGACAAATGATAGAAAGCAGAGGAATGCTGTGTCTTTGAATTCCTCCCCCTGCCCAAAGGCGGGCTTATTTATCTCTGCCTTTGCTACTCCTGTTAGCTATTTGTCCAACATGTTCTTAAAAAAACAACACTGGTGATTGCCTCCATTCATTAGGCAATCTCTTCTGGGAACTGGACTGTGTATCTGGGGTCTCTGGATTTGCCTTCCATTGCAACAGTTCTGGGGAAATGTCACTTGCATGCTGACTTGTTGTGGCTAGCCATCATCAAACTCCATGAGATAAGATATTGCATGGGCTGCTGCCTTTCAACATGGTTGCCTGTGTGGCAGGAACTCTCAGAGGCTGGAGCAATGAAAGAGGTTTTGCATTAACTGGTGAAGGGTGGGCGTAGACTGTGTTAATGCATGTGAGTGTTTGCAGACGTACATGACAAACTCTGGCAACCATAGCCCTTTGGTAAAAATTGTACTGTGTCTGATTGAGCCAGAGAGCAGGGCTAATGTTGCTGTGGGTGTGCATAAGTGCAGTAACATAGAAGAAGAGTTTCAGAGAAAGGTCTTTGAGAGAGGAAGAGCCACACTAGCTTTTTTTGGAAGCAGGAGGATGGCAGTATTTGGAGTGAACAGAGAAAAGAAAAAGAAACATTGGAGACATTCTGCATTTTATAAGATGGTACAAGACAAAAGTGGTAGGGCTTTTTGGTAAAATCCAAGAGATGGATTTTCAACCTTGCAGCCCTAACAGCAGAAAAAAAAAATTAATTAATCAATTTTATTTTCCTTTTTCTTTCGTTGAGTCTTGGTGGAGGCTTTTCTTATACCCCTCTCTGTCTACCGTGTACTTACTGTCTAAATATCAGGACATGAGTTAGTATCTATAAATCAAGACCAACATGTATGTCTGGCACATTACTTCTTCCTAATGACTACATCCATTGTAATGAATATTGTATTTTAATAACTGATATTTCATATGTTATATTTTGACCTTCTTTGCACTGGGAGCCTAGCCAAATGCATGTGAAGCAATCCTTGTAAGTGGAAGGTGAAATGACAATATTTTTCCTTTTGCAGATGGACAGAAATTCCCTACAATGTCAAGTAAAATTTCAGCTCAGCCTCTAGATCCTTGTCAAAATGCTAAGAAATTCAAGTTTTGAGATACCTTCTACAAATTCACTGGAAAGAAAGTCATGAAACATTCATGCAAGTCAGTTACAGCTCCACACCAAGTCATAGAACTTGAAAGTAATTTGAAATCTTGAGTGTGCATGAATTATTGAACAATGGGTGAAAATGAAAGAAAATGGGGACAATAGCTTGCACTTCCACAATTTGGGTGAATTTCTACTGTGATCCTTCTGTTTAATGATTTCATGGCAGTGTTGAAAGAGAAGCAGAAACTTGTAATATTTAAAGACAGTCGTGGCTAGCCTTCGCGAACGAAGATCCAGGGAGGGCTCCACCCACGCTCCTCATCAGCGCCTTTTACAAGTGCGCTGATAAAAAGAGGGTAGCGGATAGCACCCTCGAGCCTGCGCTATGGATTTTTTTTAGGTGAGACACAGCATGCGCAGAGCTGGACCCACCCTTTAGTCCTAAAGTTCATCTGCCAGGGCCTAGGTAAGCTTGGACGCTGGCAGCGAAGTCCTTAGGATGGAGGTTTAACCTCTTAGATGGAAGGCCTACCAGGGCTAAACGAGCTCCATCTGCCTGGGTTTGGAATCAGAGTTGTCCTTCTCCTAGGATGACTGCCAGAAAGTTAATGAACTCATCCTACTCATACAAGGATTATAGGAACATGGGTATCACTCCCCACAGTTGACCGTGGGCAATGAGTTTAATGCTCCCTCTGCTGTCGGCACAGTTATCGCACCAGGGGCCACAGAAGACCCCAAGTGATTTTCAGACTGTGCCTATTTAAAGACAGTGGGATCCTTATTAAATAGTAATGCCAGAAGGTAGCAACATATTAAAGATGAGGAAAGACTTAAAGAGAATGTGGGATGTTCCAGTTAGTCCCACCTGAGCTCATGACTGGGTTGGGTTCTACCCATTTTCAATTTTTTTTGCCCTCCTCACATTTGGTTGCCAAAGGCAGCCATTGTATTTTGTTAAAGACAGCTGGGACAAGGTATAAATCAAAGTACGTTCCAGCATCATCCCTGAAAGTGTATGTGAGCTCTACCCAAGATCTATGGAATGGAAGAGGCAAAGTGAAGCTACAGAAACTTCTCAAACACTTTGAGTAAGTGTTGTAAAAGGCAAAGGAGTGTAAAGTCTATTTAGTCACCCAGCAAAATTTCCTGTCATCCAGGAAAAGAGAAAAACAGAATACCCATAAAATGTATTGAAGATCATAGTGAATTTGAAAGTTACCTTTAGACTTCATATAAACCAGGGATGGGTACTGCAGAATAGCTATATAAAGCTACAGATTCAGCTTTTATAATTGATCTTCGACTAACCTTGAATTTTGAAAAATCTCTTTTTTCCTTGTGTTTAGTTTGCGTACCTACTCATAATAATTTTTGTGTGACTATTTACCAAAACAATTTCAGGAGCCTTCTTCACATTTTTCTCCTTTTCTTGGTATGAAGCTCTGAGTAGCACTATTTTTCTCTTTTTAACATTCAAGACTCATTCAATTTTTTGAACTCCTTAGTACCAGTGACTTCGCTCATTAGCTGTTTCTGTATCCTACAGCCTCCCCTTCTGAAACTGGAAAATCATTAATTTGGACTTCTTTTGTTGATCGTTCCAGCTAATTTAATCCCACATGAAACAAGAATGTGTTAAATGTCGAAAGTCAAGTAGGAGAAGCAGAAGGCCAGCTTGGCTGAGCAGGGAGCTTTTTCTGGAAGTTAGACAAAAAAAGTATGTTTACATCCAGTGGAAGCAGAATCTGGTAACATGGGAGGTCTACAGAGAAATGGTTCAACGCTGTAGAGAAAAAAACCTTGCAACCAAGGCCCAATTAGAGTTAAAGCTGTGAGTGATAGCAAAAAGAACCTTTTTAGATACGTTAATAGTAAGAGGAAGATGAACGATATTGGTCCAATACTAAATAAGGATGGTCGCCTTACAAATAGTGACATTGACAAAGCAGAGATATTCAATACTTCCTTTGCTTCTGTCTTTAATGAGGCAGATGGGATATGCAATATCCAGTAGTCATGAGACAGAAAATAGAAACATAGATTCTGTCAATGTTATAGCTGACCCCCCACTGGTGTGCGATTTGCTCCTCCAATTAGATCCTTATAAGTCTATGGGGCCTGATGGAGTCCACCCAAGAGTCCTTAAAGAGATGGCTGATGTCCTAGCAAGTCCTTTCTCAATGATTTTTCAACGCTCTTGGGAATCTGGAGAGATCCCAATGGACTGGAAGCATGCTAATGTAGTTCCTATTTTCAGGAAGGGTAACAGGAATGACCCTGGTAATTGCAGGCCAGTTAGTCTTACTTCTATACCGGGCAAAATTATGGAGCGGATCATTCTGAGAGCCATAGATAAGCACCTGCCAGACAACACGATTATTAGTCTTAGTCAGCATAGGTTCATAAAAGGAAAGTCATGTTTGACAAACCTGATTTCCTTTTATGATGAGATTACCTATCTAGTTGATCAAGGGAGACCAGCTGATGTCATCTTCTTGGACTTTAGTAAAGCTTTTGACACTGTCTCTCATAGTATTCTTTTAGATAAAATGTCAAACATTAAGCTAGATAAAAAAATCATGAGGTGGGTATACAACTGGCTGAGAGATAGAGCCAGAGGGTTGTGGTGAATGGAGTTAATTCGGGCTGGAAGCAGGTGACGAGTGGGGTACCTCAGGGATCCATCTTGGGACCAATGCTGTTTAATATCTTTATAAATGGCTTAGATGTAGGACTTGAAGGACTAGTAAGTTTGCAGATGATACAAAGTTAGGGGGTGCCATGGAGTCCATTGGAGGCTCTCCAGAGGGATTTGGATAGATTGGAGAACTGGGCAGTCACAAATCAAATGAAATTTAACACGAGTAAGTGCCAGGTTTTACATTGGGCAGGTGTAACCCGAAAAACACCTACTTTCTGGGGAATGTTAGACTGGAATGCAGCACTGCTGAGAGGGATCTGGGAGCAATAATAGATAGTAAAATGAAGATGAGTCAATAGTGTGCCTCAGCAGCCAAGAGAGCCAAATGAGTCCTTGGGTGCCTCAAGCACTCCATCACTAGCAGAGAAAGAAGTGATAGTCCCACTTTACTCAGCACTGGTGTGGCCTCACCTGGAGTATTGCATGCAGTTCTGCGCCCCACAGGATAAGAAGGACATGAAGTTGCTGGAGAATGTCCACAAAAATGGTTAAGAGCTTGGAGGGGAAGTCATATGAAGAAAGGCTGAATTCATTTGGCCTGTTCAGTCTGCTGAAGAGAAGACTGAGGGGGGAATCTCATAGCAGTTTATAACCTCCTCACCAGAGAGGGAGTAGTGGGGGCTAAGCTCTTCTCTTTAGTGAACAGTGACAGGACATGGGGGAATCGTATGAAGCTGTCCTGGGGGAAATTCAGGCTGGATGTTAGGAAAACGTTTTTCACCCAGAGGGTGGTGGAGCATTGGAACAGGCTCCCCAGGGAGGCGGTCATGGCTCCAAATCTTGTGGCGTTTAAGAGATGCTTGGACAATGCCCTTAGTCACCTTGTGTGGTCTTGGAGTTTTGTCCTATGCCTAATGGGAGCTGGACTTGATGATCCTTGTGGGTCGCTTCCAACTTGGGTTGTTCTAAGAATACTTCCTGTGGCCATCATTTTTACAATAGCCTCGTATTCTGACAAGACCAGATACAAACCCCTTGTTTGTTCAGAAATCAGTCTCTCAGTTGCAAACTGATGGAAAAAAGTTATTGGCCATGAAACCGGATCTCTGATATTCATCCCTAATTGATATCTAGGAACTGAAAACCTTCCTTAATTATGTTGTAATTTGTAGTATTTATCTTATCTCTATTTATTTATCTGCATTGTTAGGATATTTTCTAGTAATCTTAAGCAATCTTTTTTTTCTGTACCATCCCCAGTACTTAATATATTACTGCAGTCTGTTATTTATTTCTCTTTTCTCATTAGCATAAAAGTTTCAGTACCAGAGATCAAATCTTGATTGCTATTTGACTGTGTTTTGGTTTTCTCTACAGTATTTATTTTTATGCCCTGCATGGTCCTTCCAGTTCCCATATGTTCTTGTCCAGTCTCCTTGAACTTCTTGTACACCAATTTCTCAGTTGTTTATCACTGGTATCTCCTTACTCTACTACATGGAAACTCATTCATCGTACTTTTTATCTGATGACTTTTACACAAATCATTCTTTCTCCCAGTTCTGCTTCTGCTGTATCATTAACCATTACTGTCTTTTCTTTCTTTCCTTCATTCTCTTTCTTTCTGATTAATAACCAGGATCTCCAAGAGCCTCTACCAATCTTCTTTCTTTAGTTCATAAATTAAAACTCATAGTCACCCACAGACCTCACACACAGACTTTGATAGAGTTCAAGATGAGTCCTTTATCAAGTGCTTTCTGGTGCTTTCTAATGAAAAGAACTTACTTCTACCATCCGTCCTTGTGCTAGCTTTTAAAATTTATTCCTTTAACATATCACTTCATTGAAACCATCCAAGGTACAAATATCTGCTAGTATATGAGTTTTCTAACTCTATCTATATCTATACTAGAAATGTTGCCTTACTATTGTCCCTGAGAGGATATGATCCTTCAGATCAAAATAAATTATATTGGCAAAAGGCAAAGTTGGAAAAGGCAAACAAGCTGTATACTTGTCGTTTATTTTAGAGTGAACTGTAGAAGTTAGCTATAAAACCAGTTTCGGCAAGTACAAACTGTGCTTTCACAGTGGTCATACTGGCACTAGTACTACTGGAAGGGCCAAATGGCAAGCTTACTCTGTAGTCATGAAATGAGATATTGGCCATTGTCTGTGAGTAGGCACATGAACCTTAGTGTGCTCTTTGTTAATTGTCACAGAAGACTTGTATGAGGACTTTCCAATCAGCAGTTTGGAGCCACACAGTTTAGTTTGCCACTCTAAATCAACAGTTCATGAGCAGGTTATTTTGTGCAAGCTATCTGGCACCTAGACAAAAGTCAGACTGAGAGGAAAGAGAAGCCTTTCAAAAATGGCTCACAAACAAGAAAAGAAACTTATTTAATCAAGTACTGTAAAAAATAGGTAGTATGGTCAGTTCCAGTTTTAAGCCAGAGCAGTGTTATTGAACAAGCTATAAGAATATGAATCCAGATTTATACAGTGACAACTTGCTAGCCAGATTTTTCAAACTCATTGTGCCATTTAAATAGTTATTTCTTTTCTTTAGGTTTCAAAGCCCCAGGCAGAGATCAGACAGCTTGTGAAAAGGCAGCTTGGACAGTTTGTCTGCTTGCTGCTTGGTAAAGTATTTATATGATACCTATGGCTATTCCAGGTGAGGTAAATTGCATTTTGCAATGCATTCTACCATTAATGTGAGCTAGGACAAGCAATTTCTTGAAGAAAGGTAGAGCTCTAGGAATCTGGGGGAAAAGGGGAAATCCTGCTTCTCCTTTTACTATTTGAATATAATGCATCTCTCCTTCCTGCTTTGAACCATGCAAGTTCTATATGTCCATTTCCAATTTGATAAATAAACATAAGAGCCATTGAGTAAAATTATAACCTGAAAAATAAAGATGGCCCTGAGATTTTACCCTCAAACTTACCAAGGGCATTGAGCAATACTCAGAATGGTCTCTTCATTTCAGTTTGCACCTGTCACACTTTGCACAAGTCACAGAATAACCAGTGTCTGTCTTCGTACTCACTTTAGAATTTTAACCACATCATGCAAACACAGAGAAGAGGCAACAGTGATGTAAAGAGGTTAAATAAAATACTGAGAACAGGAACAGTTCTGGTCTCTGTCCCTCCTTCTTTTTTTCCATTCCCAAATTAAAAAAAAACCTAAACCCACAGTTTTTAATAGGCATAAAAGGGTAGTGAGAGGTTAAACTAGGACATAACGTTTAACTGTGACAGAAAAGGGACATATCTTGATGTTTCCCATTCATGAGACCCTTTTTAGGACCTACAAAGGGGTCCATGGGAATTCAGTTTGTTTGCATGTGGAGTGACCAGCCCCAGTGTGAATTTTCTGTTGTTACTTTATCTAGCACTGCAAAGGAGTTGCCAATTCTATTGACGCTCCATCAGTGCTCTTAATGTTGCCTGTTTGGGTAGGCAGAGTTTATCTCAACAAATAGTCCTCAGAGCCTGATAAATTTAAGTGCTGATGCTAATGTTTGAGAAGTAGAGTTACACCAACAGTGCCAAGACAAAATAAGATTCAGATAAGTGGAGCCGTTAAAAACATGGGCTATTACTGCTGCAAATATTCTGTTTCCAGTTTCAGCATTGCATTTATTTAAATAACAGCACCATTTACTGGAAATAACAGATGGAGATTTTTCTTATTACTTACTTTTTTACATTATTCATCACTCATGAACAGCATTTCACCAACTGTGGAAGTTGTAGCAAAAGCCTGTTTCTTTTCTTAGTTTTAATGTTCTGACACTGGACATGTCAGCACCTGTGCATGAAGCACTGGTCACATGCCACAGCGAGAGAAGGGAGCACCACACAACCCCAGAGGGCTCCTTAGGCTGCCACCTGCTTTCACATAGCAAATATGCTACACAGACTCTGGGACCTTGTTGGTGATATGGACTAGAGGAAACCATTTGACTGTGGTACATGACTCACTGCTGAAACACAACACGAGCTGGTATTAGTTCTGCTACCTAACCCATATAAATCCTATTTAATATACGCCTATTCAAGTTTAGGAAGGGAGATTGGCATTCTGAAGATTCCTAGATTCCTAGATTCCTAGAACAGCCAGATTGGAAGGGACCTTAAAGATCATCTAGTTACGACACACCCCCCCCACCCCTGCCATGGGTAGGGATGCCAATCACTAGACCAGGTTGCCCAGGGCCACATCCCGCCTGGTCTTGAACACTGCCAGGGATGGGGTATCCACAACCTCTCTGGGCAACCTGTTCCAGTGTCTAAGCACCCTCCGGGTAAAGAACTTCCTTCTAATCTCCAATCTAAATTTCCCCTCCTTCAGTTTATAGCCAATCCCCCTTGGCCTATTACAATAAGACCACCTAAAAATTTTCTCCCCTTCTATCTTATAATCCCCCTTTAAGTACTGGAAAACTGCTATAAGAACCCCTAGAAGCCTTCTCTTCTCCAGGCTGAATAACCACAACTCTCTCAGCCTATCTTGATAGGGGAGGTTCTCCAATCCTTTCATCATCTTTGTGGCCCTCCTCTGGACTTGCTCCAAAAGGTCCACATCTTTTTTATGCTGAAGACCCCAGAACTGGATGCAGTATTCCAGGTGGGGCCTCACGAGGTCCCTGGGACACTGTCCTTAGGGACAAAGGAACTCATCAGAGCTGGCAGTTCGTCAAAGATACCCTTCCTAGAGCGCAAGAAATTTCTATCCCTCTATGCAAAAAACCAAGCAGGGCAGGAGGAAGACTGGTGTGGCTGAGCAATGACCTGCTTCTCAGGCTGAGGCATAAGAACGAAATGCACAGACAGTGGAAGCAGGGACAAGTGGCCTGGGATGAGTAGAGGAAAATGGCTAGGAAGTGTAGGATTGGGATCAGGAAGGCCAAGGAGCAGATGGAGCTAAACTTGGGAGGGATGTAAAAATTCTGTTGAATAAGAAAGGAAATTTATTCATGAGGGATATGGATAAGGCAGAGCTGCTCAATGAATTCTTTGTTTCAGTCTTTACTGGGAGCCAAACTTCCTGCAATGACCAGGACTTGGTAGCCCCAGATAAATACTGGGGG
>VWZO01005062.1:15216-40579 GCA_013396975.1 Bucco capensis
TTAATGAAGATGTTGAAGAGCACAGGTCCCAAGACAGAGCCCTGAGGGACCCCACTCGTCACTGCTCTCCACCTGGACAAAGAATCAGCAACGGTGATAGTTTGTTAGTTAACTGCTGCTACTGCCATCTAAAGAAACATAAGCACTGCAATTCCTGGAGCCTGTGCAGTCTAGGAGGCTCTCAACTAGTCTGCTTAATGCACAGCAGTTAGCAGATCATTATTTGGTTTCCAAGTCTTAATTCCTTTAATTTACATCTATAATTTGATTAGGATACTGAAGTATTTTCTTGAAGGGAGAGATTATATCTTTGTAGGAAAAAAAAAAAGCTTATTATTAAATTTCAATATTGGTGAATCTCTCAGATTAAAACAATGTTTGTATTTGTACAATACCATAGAGGTCCTCTAGCATGTCAGTTCTCTATGCTCCTGTGCCTCAGGAACCATCTGTGCTTGTCTTTTTTGTCATTAATTTGTCAAAAATGCTTTTATTTCAATGCTTAATAAAGTTTCTTAAGGAAAAATCTTTCTCAGAGGAGTAGTTAATTTGACCTTTTGTGTCAAGCCAATATTTTTCATTCAGTTTTCTAAGCAAATAAACGATCAATTAACACTTTTAAAATAGTGAAACCACTTCCATGTCTTCCTTGAAATCTCTGAGGTATCATTGAATGTAATTACAGAGAAACATTGCTAATTTCCTTCGCAGCTCTTTATTACCCTATTTGAAATGTTTCTTAAGATACATCTTTAACTCCTATGTTTGGGAAATAACATTCTATTTTAGGGCTAAAGTATAACACAAGAAGCTTACCACACAAAGCTCAGTCACAATTAAGTTCAGCTACAACCTAATCTATGCCCAGATGATTTTCTCCTATTTCCACTTGAATATTATTCCAATGTTATTATCAATTGGAATTCCATTATCAAATACTTTAAGAAACACTATTTGCTAATTAAAAATAAATATTACCCTCGAAAGCTGAAATTATTTGGTATTTATTTTTCTCTCCCAAATCTCAATACTCAAAATTAAATGTTCCCTAGAAAATAGCCACATGTTCCTTTAGTGATTCCCACCCCTGTTAAAGAGATTCCTTCAGGTGCCTTTGCCACTTACACTGCAGTCAATTCAAATCTTGATTGCCAAAGGTTAGAAAGAAAATAACCTCCCTACCAAGGAAAAAAACATTTTGTGCTTGTCATTTCTTTATCATGTTCTTTAAAGAATAAGTCCATCTGTCAGGGACAGGATGCCCAGCTTTGGACTAACTATTTCTTTATACTCCTAGGTGAGTATAAATAGCAGCTGAGCATTGACTGCTTCACTTTCCTGTGCAGGACTGACTGCTGGTGTTGCTAAACAAAGGGGCTCTGAAGTTCTTCCAGGTTTATGTCTGTGTGCTGTTCCTTCTTCAACATATCAAATCTCTGACTTCACTGGGGTTTCTATCCAAGACAATAGTCTTGTTGAAAACAGAGCTCTGGAATTTATATTTGGATTTTGCATGGCTCACTGGATGACTTCAACTGTTGCAGAAAAAAATTATGTATATGACAAGCAAATGTTGTAAATGAGAAACTGGAATCAAATCAGTATTGTAGAAGGAATTTGAGAAGGTTCATAAAGTTGTCTGTTAGCAGTCTCATTCTCTCTAATTCCTTTATTCAAACCAGCTTTTAGTAGCTTATTATATGAGATCAGTTAGGTTGAAACAAAACTAACATCCATCCTGTGGCCAGAGACTCTCCAGGAGTGGCAGAAATTGTACAATTCCACTTTAGACAGGGAGGAGCTGAAGACGAGTAAGGTAGTACAGAGGAATCCACAGCTTCCTCTCAAATCCTATAGCTGTGTCACATGAAGGCATTTTCTACAAGCATGTGCTCTGACCACACTGTAAATCAGTACACAGCTGCACTGCAGGTAGCAGGGGAAAAATTTAATCTTAGCATTTTCCGCCACTGAAGCTCTTTACTCTTTCTTCTCAAGGCTGATTTCATCCTTAGATGACGACTGGTACTTCATGTATTCATTGTCTTCCATCTGGGAATATAAATCCTTTCACACTGGCATTGGAGTAGCTTTATGTCTTTGAGCTCTTAGGAACTAATCCTATCCTCAATTCACAGTTTTCTGTGCTGGATTATCCATGGCAGTGGGAGAGGAAGGACTTCTGTCCTGTCAGGCTGGAGTGCCCTGTTGGCTGGTCTTTACTCCCTGCTAGGAAGAGAAAGCAAAGATTTCTTGCAGCTTTGGCCTCTAATATTTCTGCCATTCCCAATACCCTGAGGTGATTATGCTCTGGATTTGAACAAAAAGGAAACTTCCCTCTAGCACACATACCAAGAGTGACCAGACTGTCAACACTGGCTTGGTTTCTAATGTTCCCACCTCTCCAAACGTGGCTTCAGCTGCTTTCTGGGTGGTGGCATTG
The DNA here is from genome assembly GCA_013396975.1 of Bucco capensis. NCBI lineage: Eukaryota > Metazoa > Chordata > Aves > Piciformes > Bucconidae > Bucco > Bucco capensis. The sequence goes on from VWZO01005062.1 coordinate 17,660, forward strand.
GGCTGATTGTCATGATTGCTGACTGGCAACTATCAAATGCTGAAGGAAACAAGGACTGAGTTTTAAAACACTTGTGTACTGGCTGGAGCCAACCACTCAAAGGAGGATCTGGGTAGTAAGAGAAATAAAGAAAGCATGTGGAGATAGGCCTGAATTTGGGGTGTAGTTCATGACAAGTCAGATATTGTTACACTCATTTTAAACCAAGTATATCTTGACTGTCTTCTGGCTTTCTGCCCCAGGTGCCATGGAGACATGGTATCCCCACACTGACAACTGCCAAGAGCTGGGGCCAGTTGGGGTCAGGAAGTGGTGGCAAAAGGGAAACAGATGCTTTTGGAGCTGGGGACAAAACCCAGGAGTTAGAAATAAGAAATGAAAGAAGACTAGCAAACTACCCCAGTTGGTCCAACAGAGACAAGAGCAAGAGAAAGAAAATCTGGCAAGCTTCAGGTAAGAAATTGAGAGCAAGACTGTTCTCTCCTTTTGAAACCAAACTAAGTAGGAGATGATGATCATCAGAGACCAAGGAAGCAGTGTGATGGTGTGTGGGGGAGCAGGGCTGCTCTAATAGGTATTATGTCCCAGCTAATCTGGGAACCATTTTTTCCCAGGAATAAGAACAATCAAGGCAGCTCACAGCAATGCTGCTCCACCCTCCCAGCTGGGCAGAGCACTGCCTTAGTGCAGCTGACCTAGCCCTTAATCTTGTTTCTCTGGATAAATGGATGACAGTCATGTATCATCCCTCCCTTGCTGACTTTTAGTTCTGGCACCATTTGTTTCCATTTCATCTTAAGGTCAGCATGAATTGTCTTGGGGAAAACTGACTTAATAATGAAATTACTAGAATGAAAGAAAGAATGTTAAAGTAATACTATAAACATATCTTTTGGCAACCAGTCCAGCTAGAGAGGCCTTAGATCAGATTATTCTATAATTACTTTTTATAAATATACCTAAGCCTTTTCTCAGCATAAATGTTCAGACAGCATAGGCACTCAGCAGCCCCTTGTAGGCTGTGGATCCATAGCCTCCAAAAAACTCAGCAAGGTTTGCTGCATGAATCTTTCCAGTCTAAAGACTGTAATATAACTGATTGCTTTAATAAAATTTTCTAACAGAATGTTCCATGGAGCATCGTGTCCTGAGATAACATCTGAAAGTGGTTGTTTGGGAGAGGTGTAGGAGGATCAGGATTCAAAACTCTATGGCAAATGAAAAAAAAGGGGTCCCAAAGTTGTAATAAAAAAGATTCTCTGTGATAGGAAGTTCTGCTTACTTTTGGAAGCTTAGAGCAAGAGAAGAAAAAATATTTGGTATCTCAGCATTTAGAACAGGTGGGACATTTTATATTCCAGTTGAAGAAAGTAAGTATGTGAATCATCCTGCAAAAGAGCAGCACGAGGCAACTAATTGAAAATAAAAGAAAAATAGTTCACAGGAACAAGAAAACAGAATCCTTATAAAAGAATTATTCTTTAGGAGTACATGATTTCCCAGCCAGAGACATGGCAAATCACATCACAGGCCATGAAGTAACTAGCTAGCCCACAGCATCATAGGAGGAAATGAAGGCAAGAAAAGACAAGGGACACATCTCTTAAAGCAAAAGAGCATGGCAGCACTTGAGTCAAGGCTAAGTAAGAATTGGGCCTGGAAGGGATTAATGAACAGACAACACAGGAAATTATTTTGCAGAATTTTTCACATGGAGCAGAATCTTAGGTCTGTACTAAAATGTGCAAAAAATTGCTGTCATTTTGGCACAGATGACTACCTGAAGAGCAAAGGCCAAGACAGTTAGGTCTTTCGTCTTGATAGTTAGAGGCAGGAACAGAAGAGATCTGAAGGTCTACTAATGTCAAGATAATTCTTTCTCTTCCACAGAAGATTAAGTGCATTCTGTCAATTAACTTCTACCCTTCTTGTAATAAGCAGTGAAAGACTGTTATAACTAAGCCCAGCAGTAAACCAAAGTTGTGTTTATATAGAGTAAAACTGCTTCTTTCCTTTTTACAGTTACAAAAAGACCATCTGATTCTAATGAAAATCAACCACTCCACATGATCCCCATTAGCTCAGTCCATGGAACACCTGAACAAATGCCAGAGGAACTTGGACATGTTCCTCCTTCTGCCTTTTCATTATTTTTTTCATCTAAACATCTGTTTTCCCATGTTGACGTATGAGCTCATAACTTGCAGAACAAAGACAGCCCAGGCCTGCGTGTGGCAGCATGTTTCTGTAGGTAGCACTGGGCTTTCTGACACTTTCTAGAGATCAGTTCTCCCCTTTAGCCTGTTGCCCAGATTCACTGCCACTTTGTAAGGAATAAGCAAGAGGCACAGAATGTTTCTTACGTGGGGTACCGTTTCCAAAATATAACCAGGAATTATGGCACAACTTAATGAAGGATATTGGTTAAATATAGCTTTGTAAGGAAAACATGAGCATGATTACTTCATAAATAGCAATGCTATGACCACTCTGACAGATCATGTCTATTTAGCTGCACAACACCATAGCATTTTCAAAACAAATGGAATACATGTCCCCAGTTCTGAAGGTTTTACACTGTAGGGCCATGATCCTACAAAAGTCTGCACATTTTACAGCTCACGGGGCCTTCTTGCAGTACCAATGCTATGTGTGTGTAACATCTCAAAGAACCAGGGCCTCCTAAACTCAGAGCAATCTTACTGTATTTAAGATCACAAGATCCTGTGGAATGCCTTCCACATGGAAAGCTATGGAAAGTGTAAGTGCTCGCAGATGAAATAAGTGAATTTAGAAACAAGATGAAAGAGAAGTAGAGATTGCAAAATGAAGTGGAGTTGCTCTGGACTGTAGTGTGGTTTGTGCTAGTCCTGCTGGTGTAGGCTTCTCTTTGTTTACATTAGGATTGCTGTGTACCAGCAAACACTTCCTCCTCACTACAAGCATTCCAAATTTAAATGAATGTAGGAGAAGCTGGAGTATTGAGATCAAGAAAGCAAAAGGTAGAGAGAGCCAAGAAGATTGTAAGTGACAGAGGAGTTGTAGCAAGAGGCTCTTTGAAATGAATGAGAGAACGGGTATCAGTGTAGGTTAAGAAAATGAAAGAGTAATAGTATGGATGTATGGATATGTGGCAATCTAGGCAACTTCATACAGAAATGCTGAGCACCAAACAGTTCCCTGAATTCCCTCGATAATGTACACAGAGCTGCAGGCTTCAGGAGTGCAACAGCTGGCTCCAAAGGTGTGGCTAGGCTCATGTTGGAGACCATGGGAGGGCACCAGCTCTCAGCACTAGCTTCTGAGAGCTGGGACTTCAGAAAGCTCCTCCAGATACTGGTGGCCTAGAAGTGGAGAGACTCTGGGGCTCCAAGTGGCTCTGCATTCAGCAGAAAAAGTCCAGGCTGATGAGCAGCAGATGTAGTTTCAGTGGCTTTTGGGTTTGTTCAGGTTGTTGCGATTCTTCATGGACAAATTGTTTCACCTCTGCTAAGCTCACTTCAGGGAGCCTGTACTTGCCATCGCAGATTTTTGGAGATGCCCATTTCCATAACGTTTATTGTTTGAAGCTTTAAGATCTAGCCACAATTACAACAGATAGCCATAACTTGAAGTATCAGCCACCACTCCCCCATCAGCTACAGCTATTCACATGTATTTCTCAGCCAGGAGAAGAGTTCAAATGCCAGTTTTAGTTAACTCTGGTCCCATGACAAAGTCGTTAAGAGCAAGGAATTCTTAACTCAAATCTATGTGCAGCAGATGTAAGGGAATGTGGTTCCTTTCTGGTTTTGTCAAGATGTGTTTCATCTGAGATAAAAGCTGTGTGTTGTCTATATCAACACCTTCAGGCATATGGTGTATTTTGGGGGGTTCTCCTGTGCATAGACAGGAGTTAGACTTGAAGATCCTCATGGGTCCCTTCCAACTGAGGACATTCTGTGATTATATGTGGTCCACACGGAAGGAAGCCTTCACACTGTGCACTCTGAGGGGAAGGCTAGGGAGGCTGGGGAGTTAAGATCACTGTGTACAGGACAAATGTTGTGCCCTGGAGGGTGACACACTTCTCCACAAGCTCAACATCTGTTCAGCACTTCTGGCCAGCTGGTGCCAAACAGGGCAAGCACACCTTCTTCTCATACCTTCCAAAGTACTGGAGCTCTGTTTTTCATACTTTCTTTTGCACTGGCACTGCATTGACTGTCTCCACAGCACCATAACAAACCAGACTGGGGAGCTAAACCAAGAGCCAGTTATTTGCATTTTCCAGTGCTGGTTTCTGCTAAATTGGCTTCCTGGTTCCACTCCCTCTGAGAGGGCTAGGGACATCCCACTGCAGGGCTGCTGAGCCTCTGCATCCCTTGAGGTGACCCTAGGCCACCAGGCTATACAGAAACCTGCAGCACTCTGGGACCCTTCTTTTCCAGCCTCTCACTCTGCATACAGACCGGTGCATCAGCCAGCTTGTCTCAAGGGCAGGAGGACTAGGGCCAATCTAGGGAAATCTAGATGAACCTGTGTGATGACTGAGGGTAGCCCATTCCCACCAGCAACTCCACTTACACTGGAAGCCTTGCAGTGTGTTCAGTCCACACCAGAAACCCTCATCAGTATGCTATAGGGTAACAGATTTGGGTGCTGTGCAGTTGTCTAGCCCTTTTGCAGGCTTTGTTAGGTCTTGCTTCCAGTCTTTCTCCCTCCTCTCTTTGGGCTTTTCAGGCAGTAAAAAGAAACATCTCCATTTCCAAGAGGAAATTACGGTTGAGATTTAAAAGACAGGATTTTGTGTTTCCCTTGATGCATAAAAACATCTGTGTTTCAGCCTTCCAACATCTACAGCAATGAACAGGACAGAAGGAAGATAAGCAGAACTCTTTGGTCAGTCAGCATTCATCTTTTTCCCTACTTTTGTCTTTCTCTACTTCCAGATACATGAAAGGGAAAGAGTACACAAGGGTTAGCTCTTAACAAACCAGGGAAAGAGCACACAAGTGTTAGCTCTTAACAAACCAGGGCAAGAGCACACAAGGGTTAGCTCTTAACAAACCAGACAACAACATAGGCAAATTTCCTGATCCTTACCAGAGCAATGACACAGCAGCACAGTTTATTTAGAAGAATGAATGATAATATTTTGCAAATATGTATCTAGGCTCCTGAGACACTTGTTTATGTCCAGGTGTCATTTACTTCCTATTCTTAATGAAAATTGTGTCATGCACAGAATTGTAGCACAGGAGAAGATCTACACTGCCACATAGGTTCCCCATCTGACTGCATAGAGAAGTTAGAAATGCTAAACTCTAAATATTTCTTATTCCTGTTTGAAGTCTAACAGTCCAATGTTACATACTGATGTAGGTGCTACTGACATAAAAGCTGGACTTTGCAGTGTTATGTTTTCTCCTGGACGTACTTACCCCTGTTAGTTACAAAGCAGGAGACAACAAGACTTGCTAGTGGACAATTTCAATACTTAACCTTTGGCACATACTTTGTAGGAAATTCCCTTAATTCAGAAACAAATTCTGAAGCTCTTACTCAGATTAAACTGCTTTCAATAGAAATAGTTGGTGTGTCACTCAAGTTTATGCCGGATAACCAGTGGAGAAATGATCTTACAATCTCTTTGTGATGACTTCTGCTGTACAGAATGGCTTCAGTATTAAGTGTGGGTAAAAGTCCTACCCACATAGTAATATCAATAGTAATAGTAGTAATAATATCAATAAAGCATCACCTGGCATTGCCTAGTTTTTCCAAGAGACTTGCTATGATAATAAAGTAATTAAAGATTTCTATACCTTGAGTGTTCATGGAGCTTTCACAGGTATGCAGCATCTCCTATTAAGAGTGAAGATGCTGCCTGGGAATGATCCCTCTCCTGGCACAAGCTGATTATTCTCTAAAGAGTGTTTCACTGAAGAATTAATCAGAAATAGTACTGAATAAAATTTAAAATGGAATACTGGAATGAAATTGTCTCCTAGAGTATCATTATAATGAAAAGAACTCAGCCAGCTACAAAAAAAAAAGTAACCCAAGTGCCAAGCAAAAAAAGTTACAAAACTCATTAGTTTTCTTTGTGTGCCATTTTTAGACTACCAAGAAAGAATGATTTTGGTCTTCTCAGCTCAATGGCTAATGAATAAAACCTAGATGCTATAAAAGCTCCCACGTGGGAGCTGAGGAGCTTTGATTCAGAAAGTGCCAAAAAAACCCAGTATGGAAAGTAAATTTGATATAATTTATGTAGAAGATGGTCCTTTATACCACAGCTCAGCTCTGGAAAAGAATTCAGGGTCTGCAAGAGAGGTCACTGAATTGTGACTGACTGCAAATAGTCTATTTCCCACTATTCCCTTTGCATTTTCTTCCTCCAATTGAAACATTTTTCTTAAGCATTAGACAAATAATAATGGAATGAAACACATTTCAGTGAAATTAGAGCTCTCCATCAGCTGGTGTACTTTATGATTCTTACACCATGAGGTGAACTTCACTGTAACTTCTCTGACTTTGTTAATTTATATAAAGGATAGAGGGAAATAATGAGTATGGTAGGATAAATGGCAGTAAAAATAGAGCTGATTTCAAAATTTACTGTGAAATACATCAGAAATTTAAATCTGCTATATATTGGCCAGACTTGTCTGAGTTGCTCCTGTTACAAAATGCTCAATTAACTTAAAGTCTGAAAGAATTCTGACTCAAATCACATTATTGGTAGCAATTCATGTGATTCAATAACAGGAAATATTAACACTCAAATGCCATAAAGACATGCCCAAACGAGAAGAGTTTCCCCTATTTTTGAATAGCTAGGAACAACCAGAGCAGTTATCATTACCTCACTTAAATACTTCTTCCAACAATACTTTAGAAAAGAAAGTGTAACGAAAAACAAGCATGCATTTAGGAATTCGGTACTACCAAATGAGTAAGAAATAAGACAAACTTCAGTCATGCTACTGAAGATATTTTTGAAACAAATGTATGTTGAGGATCTGCTTTATTAAGTTGCAGGTCCCGGAGCAGCTGTGCTGCTCGCAATGCCAGGACTCCATTGCATAAGCAAGAGCTGCCATCTACTGGAACGATGTTTTCTAGCACTGATCAGGATGGCATTATTTGGTTAAGTGGCCAAATACAGGAAAATTGAACTAATAGCACTCTAAAAGAAGGTGAGGAATTGAAATTTAATCTACCACACAGTGAAGATCTTCACCTGCAGTCTGTGTATATGTATGGTTAGGCTTGGCGAATGAAGCTCCAGGGAGGGCTCCACCCACGCTCCTCCTCAGCGCCTTTTCCAAGCGCGCTGATAAAAAGAGGATAGCAGATAGCACCCTCGAGCCTGCACAAGGGATTTTTTTTAGGTGAGACACAGCATGTGCAGAGCTGGACCCACCCTTTAGTCCTAAGGTTCATCTGCCAGGGCCTAGCAAGCTTGGACGCTGGCAGCCAAGTCCTTAGGACAGAGGTTTTATTAGAGTGTCCTTCTCTTAGCTGGAAGGCCTTCCAGGGCTAAACGAGCTCCATCTGCCCGGGTTTGGAATCAGAGTTGTCCTTCTCCTAGGATGACTGCCAGAAGGCTAATGAGCTCATCCTACCCATCCAAGGATTCTAGGAACATGGGTATCTCTCCCCACACTTTCCCGTGGGCAATGAGTTTAATGCTCCCTCTGCTGTTGGCACAGTTATGGCACCAGGGGCCACAGGAGAAGCCAAGGGATTTTCAGACTGTGCCTCACTTGCAGTCTACCAGTGAAGAAATGAGTCACAGAAGAAGAATCTCTTGCAGAGTGACCTAGTGGAAGAGGACTAGAGACTTGACCAAAGTCCTAATCCACTTCTCTGTGCTGTATCATACACTGCCAGGCACAGTCTGAAAATCACTTGTGGTCTTCTGTGGCCCCTGGGGCGATAACTGTGCCAACAGCAGAGGGAGAAATTCTCCCTCACTAATTTACTCACTAATTAGTGAGTAAAAGGCACTGATAAGGAGCGTGGATGGAGCCCTCCCTGGATCTTTGTTCACGAAGCCTAGCCATACATATATCATACACTGCTCCCGTTTTAGCCCATAAACCCCATTAAAAACTTTTTTGTATTGATAGCATTTCAATGGAATGCTCTTCCTCTGTCCACTCTGCAATTATTTGCCAGAGACATAGACTATAGCAGTACTGCACATTCAAACAGAAAATGGTCTCAGTCTTCTCTTCTTATTTTACACAGGTAAAGCATTTAAGTTAACCTTGATCATAAAACATTTTAAAAAGGGAGTTAAAACTAGTGTTTCTGTAATACAATTATTGATATAAATGACTACTGTTACACACACATGTTGCATAGAGGTAGATTTTCACATGAATTATCTTTGGGATTTTGACAGAACACTACTATTTGGCTGTGCTTCACAATGCCTTTGAAAGTATTCCATTAGGCTTCAAAATAGTATTTCCATGGTGTGAATGAGTGGAGTAAAATGCTATAATCACCTCTGAGCTAAATAATTGCCCACTGCCCTTGTTACTCTTTGGTGAGTGGCAGCATGCTACCTGATTTGGTTAATACATTAGTGTGTTATAACTGGAATGGTAGGATTATTCTGGCAATTATTCATCCCTTCCAAACCCACAGCCCTGTTATCAGCTGCATATAATCTTGCCACACATGAATTGCTCAGTCTGGAATTTTCCATGCTAGATGTTTGCCTTCAGACAACTTTGTAGAAAACTTTAGTCAAAAGCTTTCAGCTGTTCCTGAAAACACAAGAAAAAAAAAAGTACATTGTTTTGACCATCTTAGGAAATCCTGGCAGGCTTTTCTGTAAAAGGCTTTAGTCTATTCATCCTTCAGCACAGGGACTTCCTGTTGGCAAGCTGGGTGGCCTGTATTTGCAGGTGAATTTCTTGCTATCCTCATGGAACATTACAAATGTTTGCCCATGTTATAGCCCTGCTTTCAGTAGAGACTCTAGTCTTGAATTAAACTCTCCCAGAGTCCATCCACCTGAGCAGGCTCCATCCTCAGGCTGTTCACTCCTTTCCCTGCAGTTCTGTTTTTGAGCTCTTGTCGTTGCTGGTTGAAGGTTGGGTGTGTGATCTGAAAGCAAGGACTTCCAACAGGCATAGCTTGAGGTTTTGGTGGTACAGGAGAGAGAAAACGGGAGCTGGGCAAGACAGGGATGCTGTGGGAAGTGTGGGTGCTATGGTGCCGTGTGGAAGGTGCAGCATAAGACAGGACAGCTGGAATGGCTGCCAAGATCCTGAGAGCAGTGAGATGGGAATAATTGAGAGGAAAGAAAGGTTGAGGTGGGTATCTTAGGATCTAGTTTGAGATAGAATTGAGTTGAAAATCTAGAGAATTCTGACAGTGAAAAAAAACAGGTTGGCAGGAAGGAGGTATGAAAGGGAGATGGGTTTAATTAGTGATCAGATTTTGTGGCAATGGTAGGAAATGTGTAGGAAAAGACACTTGAACAAGCAGCTGAGATCAGATGACAAATCTAAAAGAGAAGATTGGAAAACATTGTGAGTGGGGAAGCTGAGGAAGAAAGATTTGATGAGGAGTTAGGGTAGAAGAAACAGTACGGGTAAATCAAGCAAGGAAATAGGAACTAAGGAGTGCAAAGTGACCAGTCAAGATGAAAGGGTGGGAGTAGAGCAGAGATTCAGTTGGGTCAGAGATTACTACTGGCTCAACAAGTCTGTCAGACTGAGTATTCCCAGCCATGATTTATTTTAAGACTCCTTAAACAATTAGGCACAGTCTGAAAATCCCTTGTGGTCTCCTGTGGNCCGATTAAACAGTATGGGATGTCTTAGTGGACTATGTCAAGGTATGAGCTGTAGGCTGGTCATCCCCAGATGATGCCATTACACACTGTCCTCTCCTCCTGTTTCATTCACTGATCTGCTCTGATGATGTATTTACTACTAGTGTAGTAAAGGAAACTATGTTGTTCTCTGGCCAAGACATGCTGTGAATAGAGGTGGCTGAGGAGTGAAGGAGAAGACAGATGCCTCCTCATTCTTGTATGCTGCTTTAAAAATGAATCTCAAGTATTTTCATCCTTCTTCTGGTACGAAAAACGTTGAAAAGCATAAGTTCATATTTAGAGTCAGCACATTGAGAACCACAGGCTGAAGAGGCCAAGATGTGTGGGCAGGGCTGTGGGCAGCTGGCAGTGACTGGAAGTTGCTGCCTTTCTTGCACTGGGAAGATCCCACTGCATCTCTGGCCATATACTAATTTTGTCAAAAACCTAATCTCAAGAATTCCTGACCAGTTTACTCATAATTTTTGAAGACCACATTGGTCTAGAGAACACTCTACTGATAGACAGCTAGTAATCCATTATTTTTGGATAGGTTAGAATTGAAGTGATTTTGTGACCTCATGTGACTGAGGAGAAGGGGGAGGAAGTAACACAGAGACAAACAGAAGCTTTGCCCCTACCCACTGAAGACTGTAGTGAAAAGGCCCATTTCTATGAGAGGAAGAGGAAATATGAAATACATATGAGACTCTAAGCAACGTAGTCTTGTGTATAACATGAATGAGTGGACTTAGAATAGGTATTGACTCATTGCTCCCTTAAAGACTGTGTATAAAATCTCTAACATCTGCAAAAACATGTGTTTTGCTAACTGGTGGGGGAAAAAAAGATCCAAATATTTAAAAATTTCATGTGTATCTGGAGTATAATTTTAAGAGAGCCTTAATAAAGTCTCTTTAGACTGGATTTAGAGCAAATATGAAAGAACAGCTCATGTTATTCACTGACAGACAAGGAAGTCTTTTAAACTAAGCAGGTGATGTGTATATTTAAAGACTTCCATTGCTTTCTGGTGGCAAAGGTTCCCAGGCACCAAACCTTTCCTGAGTGGTCAAAACCAGACTTTTTTCAACCTCCTCTAAATTCTAGCTTATTTTTTTCCCTCTTTCTCAGTCCACCCTTTCCTATTCCTGTCTTGGGCTCATGTAAGTGCAAAGAGTGTGCTGTGGTATTGCTGCCTAGTGCCCAGAAAGAAGCTGTGCTGTGCAATAGCAGCTCTCTCTTATGTGCTGCAGCTTAGTAGAGTCAGAAGGAACAAAATCAGGAAGATGGAAAAATGGTATCTTGAAAATGTTAACATTTTTAGGATCAAAATTTTATTTCACTTTCCTGAGCTTGTGGAACAAAGACAAACCCTGAATCACACAAATACACTTCAGATGTGTGGTGATGTATTTTTATTCCGCATGCACAAAATTTCCCCTTCCCCCTCTCAGCTGGCAACAGTGAGGCACAGGGGGAAAAAAACTCATTTGAGAGTCACTTGGAACTTGCTGCTGCCTCTCTGTAGCCTAGTTTCTGGATGTTTCATATGCTCATAGAATCATTATGGTTGGAAAATACCTCTGAGATCATTGAGTCCAACAATCTACTCAACACTACCATGCCCACCACTAAACCATGTCCCCAGGCACCACATCTACATGTTTTTTGAACATTTCCAGGGATAGTGATTCCTCCACCTCCCTGGGTAACGTGTTCCAATGCCTGATAACCTTCTCACTGAAGAAATTCTTCCTACTATCCAATCTGAACCTCCCCTGGTGCAACTTAAAGACATTTCCTCTTGACCTACTCATCACCTTGGAGAAAAGACTGAGCTCCACCTTACTATGACCAACTGGGTATCATCTGCAGCCTTACAGAAGGTGCACTTAATCTCCTCATTCAGGCAGGCCATTGATGAAGATTAAACAGGACTGGTCCCAATCCTGAGCCCTGAGGAACACCACTCATGACTAGCTGCCAACTGGATGTAACTCCATTCACCAGCATTCTTTGGGCTCAGCCATCCAGCCAGTTTCTAACCCAGCACACAGTACACCCATCCAAGCCATGTGCAGCCAGTTTCTCCAGGAGAATGCTGTGGGAGACAGTGTCAGAGGCTTTACTGAAATCTAGGTAGACTATACCCACAGCCTTTCCCTCATCCATCGAGCAGGTCACCTTGTTATAAAAGAGCTTGGGTTAGTCAAGTAGGGCAATTCGCAGGCACATGTGAGTACAAAGCCTTATACTGAGCTCAGTGGGACCATTTGTGACACTTTTCTTCTTGACTGGATGTCATGGTAGCCACAGTCTGAAAATCCCTTGTGGTCCCCTGTGGCCCCTGGTGCTATAACTGTGCCCACAGCAGAGGGAGCATTAAACTCATTGCCCACGGGAAAGTGTGGGGAGTGATACCCATGTTCCTAGAATCCTTGGATGGGTAGGATGAGCTCATTAGCCTTCTGGCAGTCATCCTAGGAGAAGGACAACTCTGATTCTAAACCCGGGCAGATGGAGCTCATTTAGCCCTGGAAGGCCTTCCATCTAAGAGGTTAAACCTCCATCCTAAGGACTTGGCTGCCAGCGTCCAAGCTTGCTAGGCCCTGGCAGATGAACCTTAGGACTAAAGGGTGGGTCCAGCTCTGCACATGCTGTGTCTCACCTAAAAAACTCCATAGTGCAGGCTTGAGGGTGCTATCCGCTATCCTCTTTTTATCAGCACGCTTGGAAAAAGTGCTGAGGAGGAGCAGGAATGGAGCCCTCCCTGGAGCTTCGTTCGCGAAGCCTAACCACGATGACGATGGATGTCATGGGTTTGGCAAGTTTTTATTCCTCTCTATTAAGAAGTGTTTCAATTCCTTGATCTCTGGGTAATTCACTTTCGTTTTAAACTCCTCCCATGTGTTATCATAAGGCAAAATTTCCAAAGCTGCAGAAAAGTTAAGTTTGGGAGGGTGGCACAGAAAGGACAAGGTCATGGCAAACATTTCTGGAAGAGGGCACTAAGTACCTGTGTGGAGGACTGACTGCAAGTGAACAGGATTCAAGCTTTCTGCATGGTGTGCCTGTGTCTAAGGATTGCATGTTAAATAAATACTTCTAAACCAAATAGAGGAGCTAGGAGATATTGGTCAAGATTCATCGTAAGGTCTCAGGGACAGGAAGTGTCTTTTTGTTCAGTTTATACACTACACACCTCAGTGGGTTCCTCAAGGGAACTCACTGCACAATACAAATACTAAGCAGATGAAGAACATGGATGATCCAAGGATCACTTAAACAGTCAAATTGTAGCCCACTTTTTGTAGCTTTTTTACTTCTGCACTTGGAAGGAGCGTTTAGCAACATCTAATACTCAAGATGTACAAATCTAATATGAATTTTGTCTGAAGACAACATGAACAGAAAAGATTTCAACACTGTTAGAATTGTTAACACTGTGTTAAAGCACAAGTGTGGTTGGCATGTTCCTCAGAAGCAGAAAGTAGTGTGCAGTCCTTGCTATTCTTTCTGGCAACTTCTGGCTGAGAGGATTAATACAAGGAACGCATTGAGAACTGCACTTGTCCAAAACTTTGGTCTTGGCATTTTTCTCCAGATGCTGCTAGCCCAGTTTTTCTACTTGACACCACAGTGCAAAGCTTTCTAGGTGATCTGCATCACTTTTCAGTTTTGGATAAAGCTGTTGACAGTCTTACAGCAGACAATTTCATTCAAGAGGTACAAGCTTGGAAATCCTGTTTTCAAACACTTTACTGCACCATCTTAGCAATCATGTCCAGCATTCAGAGTCAGTGACTTCTTGTTAAAATGTCACATAGCTGATTAGGAAAGAAGGCATTTTTAGTGTCATTATTACTAGTAATCAAGCTCCCACTTTTCCCTTGTATCCTAGTATATTGCAAGCTGTTGCTACCATGGCCAATGAAGGTAGCACAGGGAATCACAGGAAAGGTCTCTTTTTAAATCAGCCCAGAAAATTTCCTGACATGTTAAGTCTCTGTATACCTTTCATCCTCCTGATCTGCCCTTCTCCAGCATCATAGCATCTCCTCATCTTTCTCAAGATTTAAACTACTCCAGTTCTCCCCTGCTTTAAGACAAGACAGTTCCAAAAGCTGATTTGGTTTCTGCTGTCATTTTTTGAGGCTTGTACAGTGATCAGGCTAGACAGACAATTTTACTGGGCTGGAAACGTGTCAGGTGCTCCCTAGCAGCCAAGACAGATCTGAGATCTCTAAGGAAGAGCCAAACATGGAGTAGACTAAGTCAAAATCTGGTTTTTCATTTCAAGATGTTCTTCTCTAACACATGGAAACTCTTTCATACATTTCCCAGCCAGACTTATTGGTTCCAGTGTTTGGGTCCTTACAGCAGTAACTAAGAGCAATTCTGCAGAGATGCCCCAAGGCACATCATGAAGGGGACACCAGTGTACCTGAGCCCACAAAGGAATTATAATGACATATCAAAAAGGTATTGTCCTGCCTTAAACAGTTTGCACTGTTACACAGACAGGATAAAAGCAAGATGTCACACACTGTCAAGGGTTAGGGCTGGGTCAGCCACCAACCCAGGGACAGATATTCTCTATTACCCTCCCTTTTCCCCACTCCAGAGAGGAAAGGGGGAAATTAACAGAGACTTGAGAATTGGAAATGAAACTTAAACTCTTTTAATGGAAATAATAACAAGAAAATTAAGTGTATACACACACACATAAAACCAATGCCAGAACCAAACCCACCTTGATGGTAACTACATCACCACTGGTGCTGTAGCAGGAGTTCAGCAGCAGCTGGGACTCAGGAGGCTGGATCCTAGAACTCAGGAACTCTTGAATTGAGCTGGAAAGCAGAACACAGAGAGTCCTGAGGAACAAAGCTGAGCTGCTGAGCTTCATAAGGTTTAGGGTGCTCAGTCTTCCAGGATTGAAGGCAGAACAGGGTCCTGAGAAGCAGAGCTGGGTGGAGTTGTTAATTAGCTGCTAATTAGCTTAATTAAACACCTGTTTGCTTGGGTCTTAGGCCACATGCAAGAGACCCAAGGCCCATGCTCAATATCAAAGCCTCAAGAACTGAATATGACCTTAGTTTGCCTCAAGCTAGGACACATACACATGGAGAAAGCAGAGAAAAGGCTAGCAAGCTTTTAAACTGTACTATTTTTAGTTCTTGGTTCTTGTTCACTTATGGAATACATTACAGTGGCATATGGATAATAAAATAAGAAAAAAAACAGACAATATTTTACAGGGACTATGGAAATCAGAAAGGGTAAGAGTGCAAGCATAACTCTGGAATGAAAGACATGGCAGGATCCAGGGAAATGGGAAGGGCTAGGAGGAAGGTAAGCCAGATGACAGAAGAGGCTGCAGAAATGGCAGTAAAAGAAACAGGGCCAACAAGGAGGTAAAACACCTAATGTCCACTCTGGACCACACAGGATATTATTTGTGTCCTGTTGAATAATGAAAACTTATATCTGCTACTGTTTTAATGCTAGTGCAAGAAATGCAGTATTTCAGGAGGATTTATCCCAGAGAACTTTGGTAAAAACGGCCACCATAAACAAGAAATACTTCAAAAGATTATCCAGACACCAGCATTAGGAATTGAATGTAATTGTTGGAAACAATCTGGCATCTGCATAAATGTATCATCTTGGATTTTAATAGTCCATTGTCTTCTCAAGATATTTAAGCATCTGTTATTTCTTTCTTAATGCACACAGATTGCTGCTATCCTGTGAATATTTTCTTATTATTGTTCAGAATAATTCCCCAAAGAGTATCTCACATATCACGAGAGGATTTGTGAGTATGATTTTAACACAGAAAATAGAATGTCTATTTTAGACACAGTAAAAATGGAGTAGCAATTGTTGAATAGTCTCCATAAATTACACATAATAAACCTAAGTATCTTAAAAATCAGTCTTTATGTTAGAGGACTGGAGGAGGGGGTTTTGGTTGGTGGGTTTTTTTTTCATCAAAGGGACTTTATACATGAAAATGAAAAGATAAAACAAGGGGCCATGCAGAATTTTCTTCAAGTGAAAGGCCATAGGTCAGTAAGGCATGCTGAGAGCACAGAGATAGCACAGCTGCAGGTAGAAAGCTGAGGTGTAACCTGTAGTGTTTGCATCAGAATGGTTCATGGTCATGAACATACTTTGAACAATACCTGGAATTAAACACATGACTTTTTAGGTCTTCATTTTTTTTTAATGAAGTGCTTAGGCCTCTTCAACTTTTGGAAGCTATGAAATGCTTCTTAAAGTTCAACACACAGAAAAATCAATTAATAGTCAATATGGTAAAATAGAACTAAAGGGAAGTGTCCATGACTTTGAGTCATACTGCTGACTAGCAGCTTTAGCTGGAAGACAAGGTGGAAAATCTATGTAGGTTGAAACAGTTCAACTCCTTTGCAATAAAAAATTTGTGTTAGAAATGCCAAAAGCTTTAAAATACAAATTTTTGTTTCAAAAGAACATTTTCTCATCTTAAAAACATCCTAAGTCAAAACAAGAAAAGACTAAGCAAAAGGCATGCTTATATGAAATGGGGAAAAAGGCATGTTTCACATTTTGATTGGCCAGAATTTTTTCTGCCTTTACAGAAAGGAATTTTTGCCACTGTGCCTGTAGTTCTGATTTAGCTTTCAGCCCCAAGTATCCATTTAGTTCCCAGCTTTATTTTTATTTACATACTGATTTTCAAGCCCTATAATGTATTTAGAAAGAAGTTCCTCCCCACGAGGGTGGTGGAACACTGGCACAGGTTGCCCAGGGAGGTGGTTGAGTTCCTATCCCTGGAGGCATTCCAGGTGAGGCTTGCCAGGGCTCTGGGCAAGCTGATGTAGTTGGGGATGTCCCTGGCCACTGCAGGGGGGTTGGACTAGATGACCTCCAGAGGTCCCTTCCAACCCAAACCATTCTAGGATTCTAGGATTCTATTTCTTCAATGTAAAATTCACTGTTTTCTCAGCAATTTTTTCAATACTTAGAGGGCTGAAGCATATGACAGAGAAGGAGAGTAGGTTTTGGTTAGCCTAGAGAAGAGAAGGCTAAGAGGAAATCAATTGTTGTCCCTAGCTAACTAAAGAAGAGTTGTAGAATAAACAGGGCCAGAGTCTTCTCAGATGTGCACAACACAAAAAGAAGCAGCAGTGGCTGCAAGCTGCATTACAGTAAATTCCAGTTGGCTATAAAGATAATATTTTTTCACAAGAGTGTGGCCAAGCACTGCAACTTGAACCTGGGGAACCTGAAAAATCTCCATTCTCGGAAACTTTCAAAACCTGACTGGGCAAGGCTGAGCAGTCTGATCACACTTCAAAGTTAAACCTGCCTTGTGGAGGGGATGGCAATAGATGGGTCTCTCCAACCCAATTTAGTCTGTAATTCTAGATGTGTTTTGCATAGTAGTGCTCTGGTTTAGATTAAAACCATACGTGGAATGATTAAGTAACAGCTACATGATTACCAAAGCATTGGTCTGGCAGCTAATGCACTGAACTTCATAGCAATCTAGGTGGTCTTTCATTCTTTACTTGAGGCTTTCAGGTTGAGCTTGGCTCATATCTGTGAAGAAATTTTCAAAAGCAAATTCTTCAGTACCTATGTTCAACATTCAGGTATGTCTACTTATATAAATAAGAAAGGACAAAGTGTAAGTTACAAGAATTTACTCTGAGCCTTCACAGTCCTTAATCATTGGTTTCTATCCCAGATCTGTTTTGGACTACTCCAGCTACCTCTCCAAGCAAAATTCAGGCAGCATGCTCAGGATAATTCACTGTAAGTACTGTTGACAAGGTTTGGCTTTGGCTGACCTACATAGTCTTTATATGTTGAAACATCTTCACAGATCCTTATGGCACAGAGCAGAGCTTACACCCCTCAATTTCATTCTATAAAAACCTCACTCCAGCAAGCTGCAACACAGCCTTCACCTTGTTTCAGACAGTTTGGCCTAACAAAACCTACAAAAAACAGAGCAGTTATCCGTCAGGGTGATGGAAGCATCCCTTGATACCCAAATGAAGCCCAGAGGCATGACCCATTCAACAGGGAAAGAGTCCATTAGCTTTAGTAGAGTCTTAGGCAGCGTGAGTGTGAGCCAGCATGTGCTATCCCAGTGCCAGGAGCTGAAACAAACCCTGGCATTATTTTACTGAGCACTGTAGACATACACACTATAATTGATACATGGATTTGATGAGTGGACTATTCAGTGGATAAGAAATTGGCTGGAAGGAAGCTATCAGAGAGTCGTGGTCAATGGCTCTTTGTCCAGGTGGAGAGCAGTGACGAGTGGGGTCCCTCAGGGCTCTGTCTTGGGACCTGTGCTCTTCAACATCTTCATTAACGACCTAGACATGGGTGTCGAGTGCACCCTCAGGAAGTTTGTGGATGACACGAAGCTGAGTGGTGTGATTGATATGCCAGAAGGGTGGGATGCCATCCAGAGGGATCTGGACAAACTTGAAGAGTGGGCTCAAGAGAATAAAATCAAGTTTAATAAGTCAAAGTGTAAGATCCTGCATCTGGGTAGGAGTAATCCTAGATACGAGTACAGACTGGGTGANCTGCCCCATCCCTGGCAGTGTTCAAGGCCAGGCTGGATGTGACCCTGGGTGACCTGGTCTAGTGATTGGCATCCCTGCTCAGTGTGGGGAGGTTGGAACTAGATGATCTTTAAGGTCCCTTCCAACCTGGCCATTCTAGGATTCTATGATAGACAGAGTGATCTTTCAAGGAGTCAGGTTTCAATGGGTTCTAAATGAGGCTGATGTTTTTGCTCTGTACAGGAATGATTTCAATCTGAAATAGATTTTTAAATCAGGAAGCTTTTTTTCCTACTTGATTTTCTAAAATGTCTAATTGGTATGTAAATTCTCACATTAAGAATAACTGAGAATGCCAAATCAAGCACCCAGAAGTTAGGAAATGCTCTCTCTAGCATTGACAGTGCAGACTGGATTCACATATGTTCTGTGTATTATTCATAGTTTCATGATGGAGTTTTTTCCCTCCTTCTCCCAGGGAACTACACAGCTTTCCATGTAGTAAAAAGACTGAAAAACCATGCTATGTTAGCTCAGGCAAGGGGTTGGGTTTTCTGGGTTTCCAAGAATGCATTTGCCCAGAAAAGGTCTTCTTCATAGTAGACTTCACAGCCAAGTCTGCTCAGGCTGCACTGCACCCTGCTATATGAGCCATCAGGAGAACAGGACCAGATTAGGCTTCCCATGGGAGCCCCTGGTGTGCTGCAACAAAAGCTCACTGAAACAGAGCTCTATCCCTCCGTGACTGTCATTTCCCTGAGCTGGAGTTTTCTGGTAACTTTTGGTGTTTTGGAATATTCCCACATACCTCTAGGCCAGAATGAGAGACACCAATCCAAGCCTGTAACAAAATTATTCAGAACATAGAGGAACAACTAAAAGAGCTTGACTATATCTACACTGATGTCTCTACTGCTTCTGTCACTAGCTAGCTCAGGTACTGACAGTGAAGGAAAGTCAGAAATGTAGTCTTGGATTCTGTTGTTGTATTGCTAATAAATTAACCACATGGTTTCAAGTTAACTTGGTGCCATCTGTATGAATAGCAGCCACACAGTATTAGGAAAACTGTCCTGCCAATAAAATAAAGCTGTGAAAACTCTCCAAAGATAAATGTTAGAAGACATATTACAGGAGATCTTTAATGTACACATGAAAAAATACAGAAAAGGCTTTGTTTAACCAGCTATATGAACTAATTTGGTGTTTGCTTTCCATTAATTCAAAGGGTTTTTTTCTCAGCTGGATAGCAAGTCTCTGCATATTAATTTTTCTCAGTGCTTAGAGCTGATAGAAATTTGAATATCAACAGTGTGTCAGTGTTCTTTACCTCCCAAGATACTCATGAGGTCTATCAATCACAACAACAATTTAGCTTTGATGACTAAACACTATTTATATCAAAAGTTTAACAAGAACAGACTTATCCTTTATACATGAAATTGTTTATGATTTTTGCCATCATGCTTCTATATTTGAATGAAATGGCTATGCACAAGAACATGCATGAACTTGTCTGAGTTAGAACAAAACTAATTCTGTTCAATGAATTTACAATTGTGTACTGAGTTCACCTTAAAGCAATTTTGAGTCATGATCTATGTGAAATAGTATAATTGCCTTTTGTCTAGTGTAGCAAGACATGGCTTTAATATTGTTTGAAATAATCATAAAATCTGCATGGAACAGGTATTTTGAGAGCTATGAAGCAATGGTTTCGGTTTCCTCATGCCATGCCTAATGTTAAGTGTTGACTTTTAAATATGATTGTGGGAAGGTATTACAGGGTATGTCTATTAGCAGCCATGGTAAAACAAGGAATGTTTGCAGGGACAAGCTTTGTGTTCATTCTTCTTGTGTTGTCATTACTGTCTCTTCTGCAGTGTGTCATTCAAGCTTCTGCTGTGATCCTTGTGAGAATGATGTTTTATATTCAGCACTGCCAGAAAGAGTCCTTGGGGTAGGTTTGATCAAATCTATTAAAGCATTTGAAGATTATCACTAGACTAATATCAGTAGCAAAATCAATATGAAGTAGAGTGTTTGCTTTATTTGATGAGTACTGTCAAAGTAGTATGTTTATTCCACCATTTTTAATGACACACACAAACTTTCTTCAAAGATCATCAAGAATCCATGAGAATGATCAGAGGCATCATAGCACCTCTCCTTTGAGGACAGACTGAGAGAGTTGGGATTATTCAGTCTGGAGAAGAGAAGGCTCCAAGGAGACCTTCTTGTGGCCTTCCAGGATCTGCAGGGGCTACAAGAGGGCTGGGGAAGGACTGTTTAGGATGTCAGGGAGTGACAGGACTAGGAGAATGGACACAAGCTTGAGGAGGGGAGATTTAGGTTGGATGTTAGGAAGAAATTCTTCCCCATGAGGGTGGTGAGATACTGGCACATGTTGCCCAGAGAGGTGGTGGCAGCCCCATTCCTGGAAACTCTTAAGGCCAGGCTGGCTGGGGCTCTGAGCTACCTGATCTGGTGGAAGGTGTCCCTGCCCATGGCAGGGGGATTGGGACTAGATGATCTTTAAGGTCCCTTCCAACCCTGACAGTTCTATGATTCTATGAAAATTCCAATTTGCTACAAATTCTACGCCTATTTATGGCTGCATGTCATTAATTCAGAATAAAAAGACATTTATTAGTTTCATATTAACTTGCTTCACCAGCCAAATCAAAGTGAAGGTGCCTATTTTCAATCGAGAATCTGCTACCTTTGGTGTTTGTTTTCCCACATGAATCTCTAACCTACGACTGCTCAGCTACTCGCGATGCTGCCACTCGGTGGTGCCACGGTGCTGCCTTTAAAATGCTTCAGCAGGTCTTAGTTTCTACCACGGAATTCAACCCCACCAGGCTCTTGCAGAGTTTGCTTTAAAATGAACAGTATCTACTCTCCTTTGGCCTTGGTTTAAAAAAACCAAACAAACAACAAACTATAACAAAACTCACGCCAAAAAGAAACCCCAACCACGACAACAAACCACCCACTGTAGTTGAATGATGCTTTCAGATTTGCTAGGTATACTAACTGTTCTGTCACCTCTACCTATACAGGTGTCAAGGCTTAGGGCTGGGCCAACCAGCAACCCAGGGACAGATATTCTCTGTTATCCCCTTTTCCCCCACTCCAGGGAGGAAAGGGGAAATTAACACACAGAGAGACTTGCAAATTGGAAATGAAACTTAAACTGCTTTAATGAAAATAAAATGAAGAGTACACACACACACACACACAACCAATAGCAGAAGAAACACCACCCCCACCCCCTTGAACTGGTGTTGCAGCAGGAGGAGTTCAGACTCAGGCTCAGGAGGCTGGATCCTGGAAGTCAGGAACTCTTGAATTAAGCTGGAAGGCAGAACAGAGAGACCTGAGAAACAGAGCTGGGCTGCTGATCTTCACAGGGCTCAGGTGCTTAACTTTCTAGTGAGGTGGAGACATAGTCCTCTTCTAATTAGGTGTTAGTTAGCTGCTAATTAGCTTAATTAAGCACCTGTTTTGCTGGGGTTTTAGGACTCATACAAGAGACCCCAAGGCCCGTGCTGGAGGACTGAATATGACCTATATGGCATGGAATACCTTGTTTTGACTCAAACTAGCACAACAGGACAACATCTTAAAGAAACAACATCTAGAACAATTTATTTGGCATGTTAGAGTGGCTGAATTGTGCAACAACCAGTATAAAGAAAATTAATATTTTCTTATAAATATGCATAGTCTATGATAAAGAACAAAAGGGTTATAAAAAGAAATTATTATTACTTTGAATTAAAAAAAAAATTCTTCTGTAAGTACATAAATGTCTAACAGTAAAATGCTCTTGAGATTGGTGCCACCAGCAACTACTTCCAGCAATATTCTTTGTTCCAACTGAAGTCAATTAGAATCATAGAATGGCTTGTATTGGGAGGGATCTTAATGAACATCTAGTTCCAACCCTCCTACCACAGGCAAGGATGCCACCCACTAGACCAGGCTGCCCAGGACACCATCAACCTAGCTTTGAACACTGCCAGGACAGGAGATCCACAACTTCTCCAGGTAACCTGTTCCAGTGCCTCACTACCCTCATTGTAAAGAATTTCTTTCTGAAAGCTAATCTAAACCTCCCCTCAATCAGTTTAAAACCATTCCCCCTTGTCCTATCACTATCTGACTGTGCAAAAAGTCTCCCTCTTTTTTTAATAAGCTCCCTTTAAATTTTGGAAGGCCACAATAAGTTCTCCCTGGAGTCTTCTCCGGGCTGAACAATCTCAACTATCTTAGCCTTTCTTCATAGGACAGGTGTTCCAGCCCTCTGATCATCTTCATGGTCCTTCTCTAGACCTACTCCAACAGGCTCATGTCCTTATGCTGAGGACTCCAGAGCTGGTTGCAGTACTCCAGGTGAAGTCTCACAGGGCAGAGTGGAGGGGCAGAATCCCATCCCTTGAGCTGCTGGCCATGCCTCTTCTGATGCAACCCAGGGCACAGCTGGCTTTCTGGGCTGCAAGT
>VWZO01005062.1:43278-82853 GCA_013396975.1 Bucco capensis
CTGGGCCTCGAGCTGGGCCTCGACCCGCAGGGCCTGCCCACCTGGCTCGCCCTTGTGGTCCCGGCCGCGCTGGGGCTGGGGCTGCTGGGGCTGTTCCTGGCCGTGGCCTGCGGAGGCGGCCTCCGTAAGAAGCCAGTGCGGAGTCCACCAGAGAGGAAGAGTGATGAGGCGGTCGGAGCGGGCCTGACAGTCGGTGGGGGCCCTGGCAAGTCGGCAGGCCTGGGCCCCGGGCAGCTGCACCTAAAAGGCGACGAGCAGAAGAAGCGAAACAAGAAGAAGCTGCCGGAGAAAACGACACGGGTGAGGGGGGCTGCGAGGGTAGCTCCGCTCGGGAGGGAAGGGATGAGAACACGGTGGGGTGCGGGAGTTGGCTGGGCCCGGGTGCCGGCGGGGGAGGGGGGATGAAAGGCTCATTGACAGCAACAGGATGGGGACGGCGGCGGCGGGGTTTGCCGTGGCACCTGGCCGGGCGCGGTGAGTCCTTCGCGGGAAGGCGGAGAGGAGGTCGTATCTGGTGAGCGACCCTGAGCGTGGCTGCCTCTCCTGGGGCCTTGCCCCTAGTGCTCCCTGCCCGCTGGAACGCCTGCCAGTCAGATAGGCACCGCTGAGAATGGGGAGGACCGCAGGGTCTGGAGGCTGTAGAGCTCACCCCGGGCCTTTGTGAGAGTCACCTGGGTGATACTTGCCTGTGGAAAGGTTGGAGGGGTCCTGACTGTCTGCTCAGGAGCTGTCTCGTGTCGTCTGGGTTACTCGCTTGTTTTGAAAATCTGGAGGAGCAGCGCACACCCAGGGAAATCACACGTTGATAGTCCTGGGTGACGAGGAAAACGCTCGTTTCTTTTGAGAATCTTTTAAAAGAAAACAGGAACTATATGAGCATTATTTTTTATTATTGTTCATCGAATGCTTGCAGGATTATGAACCAATAGTGAGAGACCTTAGTATGAGTTAGAATTTCAAGCCAGGAGTTGCAGTCCAGGCAGATACAAACTGCTGAAAGCGCATTATAATCTCAATAAATGCTAAGATTATTCAAACTTGAGTAACACTTTTTTTGCTCTGTCTTCGACAGAACGTATTAACGTTAATCTTGTGGTGAGCTTGCCTCAGTAGGAATATGTCTGATTTAGTTGTTACAGTAAGGATCATCTCCTTTAATAAGGAAATCTGTGTCTTAGTAGCCCCTTAAAAACAGATCATTCCTGTTTTGGTTATTTTTTTCCCCCTAAACCCTCAGTATGTGATGTGGGAACCTTCCATCTTGGACAGTACATATGCACTTCCTGAGAAAATAAACAGAATGCAGAAATTATTAACTATCCTTTAAAGCTTCCAGTTACAGTTTTGGGGCTTGAAGGGATTGCTTCTATAGCTTTTATATTGTTAGTGTGTTTGTAATCCTATTTATGTCCAAATGGATTATAGGAATGAAAGTGCAGCAGATGTCCACTGCCTATTACAACTGTGTCTTTTAATTATATCTTGCTCTACAAAGTCTGAATTGCTTACCTCATGACCAGAAAAAGGAGAAAGAATGGGTTTGTGCCTTTATTGGAGTCTATGGCTAGATCTCATAAAAGAAAAAAAGAAAAATATGTGCATGCACAACCAACCTGTATTTGAGCAGTGAAGTACTGAAGTTGATTCTGGAAGTTGGAGGAGACTGAATGCTGAGCACCAAGAAGAGGAAGCATTGTGATTCAGAAAATTTCTAGTGTAGCTACATCTCCATTTTGGAGAAGGCACTTTAAAGATGCTTTTTTTTTTTTGACATCACGAACAGAAAATTCTTCAAGATTTAGTAGATCTATTATGCCTTCCTGAAAACAAAGAATCTTCTAGAAAGAATTTAGTATTGCTTATTAAATTTTCTTTAAACTCCAGTATAAAAAAAAAAAGAAAAACAGCATAAACTCTTGCAACTCATCATTGAAGACATGAAAAAATGCCTCAACAGAAGATACAGTGAAGAGGTAGATACAGTGTTAACTTGACAATGCTCTGTAGTACAGGGCTTCATAAAAGCAAACTTTGTATTAATTTTATATAAAACTTAACTGACTGACATTTTTGGTGAATATAAATACTTGTTCTGTTTCAAGCTTGGTTTACTTGGGCAAAAACTAAAGTTGTCATCTTGTGGTTTTGTATGCTCTGATGCTAATACTGAGGTCTGTGAAGGGAAAAGAGTAAGCCTATTATCAGTAGATTTACTACAAGATTTGCTGTGCCAGAGTCTAGATTTCCACTGCAGGCATTTTGGAAAGCTTGGAGCAACTAGTCTATAGCATTAAAGAGCACACTGCAGATGTCTAATTAAAAGCTGTAGGGTTACTTTAATACAGAATTACTGAGCTCATTGTATGGCAGGTGAGGCATGACTGTCATCAGTGAGGATCAGAAATATTCTTCACTGTACACTCTCTGAGGAGTAGCATTATTGCATTGTTTCCTGCACATGGCTTTATTCAGTTCCTGTATAGTTAGGGTACAACTTGACTGATACAAGTTTAGTTGAGTAGCACATTGGCTGGATACAGTAGCAACTAGGAGATTCTGTGTCTTTGGTATGGGTGGACTGAGGGGAAAAATGAAGCTGTAACAGTTTAGCGTTCATTAATGCTATAGTTTACAGAGCCAGTTGTAGCTCTCTTCAGCTGCATGGAGCAAGAATATCATGGTATCCTCACTTCAGATTCTGTGCAGTAAACCTGAAGCTTCTTTTTGTTTTGGTTTGTTTTTTTCCTGCTTGTTATTTTGGGGGGTTTTGGGGGGTGGGGGGGTTTACCTCTTTGCAGGCCAGAGCTCTTTGTCTCCTGTCACAAAATTCTTCGGCCTCAGGATTTTTTTTTCTGTCCAAAAATCTCTTGATCTTTAATTTTAATTCCTTTCCTTTCTGATTAACTGCTTTACCTCTCTCTTCTACTTTTTAAACCTTTAGCAGAAAAAAAAAGGTGAAAATGTTTTGCAGATTGCACAGAAACCATTCAAGAACACCATTGAAACTTTAGAATCGGTATTCTGCCAAAGCTTTAGAAAGCAATTCATACCTTCTATTTATAGATGCAGAAAATACCCAAATGACTGCACTTCCTATTGTTTGAAGTACACCTGGGCAATAAATGCTACACTTTTTAGTAAAAGCATTTGCATTCATCTCAGAAAGTTTTGTACTTGTTCTGCTTGAAAGAACTTTTCAGGCTGTGACTGTTCCTATGTTTGTTGCACTTGGAAATGGGCTGCATAAAGACTTTTTCATACTTTAAACTGATGATCACATGTTGAGTTTATGTTCATTGTCAAATTGCAGAAGAAGTAGGGATGTACGATTCTACTCTGCTCGAAAGAAAAAATTCTTTATTTTCCTCCTTAAGAGAAGTGTACAGAAAATAACATTGGTAAACAGATTCTTTCATTGGCCAGAGATACTCTTAAGTAATCTCTGTGTAACTTAAGGACTGGTTAATAAAGCCATGTAAGACTCAAATGATAGCAATTTCAGCACTGCCATTTGAAGTGTGCAACTGAGTTATCTATTGCACTGTACTGTATTTCAAGAACAGTATTTTTCATTTTAATAGTACCAGCAAAACCTTCATTCTACTTTTGGATTATCTTAATGCCCTTAAACTAATGTATGGGAAAGGATTTATTTAAATATTGGGATTTTAAGGTCAGCAGGCAAGCAGTGTGTTCAGAAATAAGTAGTGTTATTGACAGCACTATTTTTGCCTAGTTGCTCCTTCCATGTAGCTTGTAGGATGAGGAAAAAAGATGACATATAACAAATTGCAGAATTTGAATGAATTACTATTGCCAGTGGTGGATATTTAATATATTGCTATAAACTTTTAAACTTAGTTGTTGTGTGGTGTTGTCTTTTAAAAGAATAATTTCTGAATACTATAGAAAAACTTTTCTTTCCTGCTTCTGTTACTGTCTTTGGTATAACCCAAAACGGTTGCATGGATTTTGGTTAAAATTCATCTGTGGGCAGAAAATAAATGTGGAAAGCTTCTACTGAGGAGACTGTTACAGTGCAGGGATACATTTCTCCCAAATGTATCAAAGTATGAGGTTTTTAAAGGTATTTCTAGTGGCTATTCTTTACATAAGATGACCAGATACCCACATGACTGTTTAAAATGCTGAGTTTTACCAGAGGGTTCTTAATGGATATGAATTACTTCATTACTTCAGAGAAATGGCCAAATGTTTTTGAAATTAAAACTTTTAACTATTGTGGGTTTGTTTTGAGAGGGATTCTGAAAGTGGCTTTCAGTTTAAGGCATATATGCAATAGCACAGAAGCAAAGCAAGGTACAGAATCAAAACAGTTAGTTGGCTGTAATCATTTTTGACACAAGTCCAGTACTAGATGCATCAAATGTATTATCTAACTCTGCTGCTAAATAATTAAGAAACAGTGATTCTTTCTCCAGTTTAAGGTCTTAAACATCATGGGTACTAATATGGTTGAAAGACATCACAAATAACATGGCTCTGTGGAATCTGCAGAAAATAGAGGAGGGTCAAGCACAACAGGTTATTTTCAAGATTGAATATCAGGTCTTTGATATCCCTGTTGAATCAATACTGTGAGCTTTGTTGAGAGGAACTTTTAGAGAGCTTGAGGCATAGATCTGTAAAATATACTTCATTTTTGGAATGCTGATGGAAATGTTCTGCTTCTTAGATATGAAGAGTCTAGTTTAAACCTGGCTGTTGCAGGAGAAGAGGAGTTAGGTGATTTGATCTTTTAATTTCTATTAATAGTTACAAAATCAGAAGTTGGCATGCTAGTTAACTACAGTAAGCAATACTATGCTATGCACTGGTGAAATCATACCAAGGGTGATTTGTAAGCATAATATAACATGGCAAGACATACATGGCTGTACTCACTAAACCTAGGATCAGGTCTGATATTTGAAGGAATAGGTCACACTGAGTTATAAGATGACCTTAGTTTTAGTTTAAAGCAATCAGGTTCATGTGATGCAGAGTTAAAATAGCTTTTGGTGTTTTAATAAAAAAAAATAGGGAATATAGTTTGAACTTTACTTAAAGAGAAATTGCAGAAATGAATGTAACAATGAAGTAGTTATTTATGTTTAATATCTTATTTAATTTTCAGTCTTTAATTCTGAATTGTTATGAATATAAGATTAATGACTGACAGTATAATGCTTTGCTTATTTTCATATTTTCTGCAATCATCACAGTAACTTCAGTCAGCTTTTTGTTAACAATAAACATGACTTTAAAAAGCTACATTTTTGCATAGGAAATATATAGGCTGAGGTGTATGCCTTTGCTGTCAAAGGTGATGATAAAGACCAATTTAGTGACTATCCAGAGTTTTAACTTTGTGTTAAATAATACATGCTAATTTTCTTTCATTTATTTTGTGAGGGGGAAATGGTAGACTAATTTATCATCTATAATCAAGTCTGTGTCTGAAAAGAGCAACTGGATGTCATGCTTAGTCATACTTTGTGTTTGGCTTTCAGTTTCTGTTCTAGAGTGAAGTTTAACTTCTGAAGGAAATGAGTTGTGAGGGATATGCACAGGTAGAAATGATTTTAAAGTTAAGCCCATTGCTGAACTGCTACAAAGTGAGTTGAGTAAGATTTAGCTCAAATGAGGAAACCTATTATTCACAGTTATTGTTTCCACAGCCTAATGGACGCTCTTTCCTTGATGTATCTGAGGATGAAATAATACAAACTGGCCGGAAAGAAAACATAAAGCAGCCTGTGGACACAGAAAAGAAGAATGAAAAGGTCAGTTATGGGTATGAAATGACAATGTCAAAGTTCAGTGTTTGGTGTTTCAGTATCTAATAACTCTATTTGTGATTTAAAATCCTGTTAGTTACATGAGTGAAGAGGTTTAGCTCTTACTATGAAGAGTACTACTCTGATGTTGGAAAGAGCTGAAGTAGTATGTTCTTAACTTCTGAGATCATACCTTATCATGGAATGTTTGCATCAAGCAAATCCCTCTCCCCACTGAACACTGAGATCGCTGTTCAACATGTGCAAATGTTAAGCCTATGGAAATCAAGTTTGTTTGATCTTTGTCTTCTGTGGAGATGCAACATAATGATAGTATTGTTATGTGGCTTGTAAATGGTCTAACAATTGGGGACTAGTATTCAAAGGCTTAAGACCATGTAGCTGCTTATTTCTTTTGTCAGATGTATCCCTTAGCGATTAGAACTCTTGATTTCTGATGACAAATATGGGCTTTGAAGTCTGCTGTGAGCTTTTTGTTATGCAAATTGAACAGCTACATTAAAAATGTCTTTTTGAAGCTTAGTCTGTAGCTTTATCTAAAAGGTAACTACAGTAATGGCAATGTTATTTTTTTGGACCATAAGTACTAATATCCTTTAGCCTTATAAATGCTATCATCTATAGGCAACATGGATATATTTTTGATAGGCTTTTGACAATAATCTTTGACTTGATTCTGTGTTGCCAGTGTTGTGTGTGAGATTTCCCTGCTATCATGTATTTCTGATTTATTTTCTTCAACAAAGTGCATTTGTTCTAACTTTACTGAGGAGTCTTGGAAAAATAACTGATTATGCCTAAGGAGTGAGAAATCAGTAGTTGATTATTGTAATTTGTTTAGCTTCTTCAAGCTTAATTATCTTTGTATGACTGTATCCTGTTAGTTGGCTCTAGGACTCTCAACATTTTAGCATTGGCAAATAGAAAGACTTTTCGGTAAAATGGGTTTGCTTTGCAACTTTATGCTGCACGCTTCTTTTTCTTGTCCACGTGTTGCATGTCAGATTGACATTGCAGACAGAGTGATCTGAATTTTAAAATGTTAAGTTGAAGCTGCAGCTATATGGTTATGGATGCTTTTTCCAAAAAAAAAGCACTTTGGGGAACCCTGGGCAAAACATGATTGCTTCAGGAGTTATTACCCTTCAATTAAATATACCCACAAACTCTTTAAATTACAGGTAACTCTATAGGCATGTATTTATTTGATTAAGCTTCTCAGGGCATCTATTACATTTATAACATTATAAACCTGCTAAGAAGATTGTAAGGGGTCCTTTGTATGTGTCTTTGTATAGGTTGGGATGGGTAATACAAGTCAATATGTGGGATTTAAGGAATATATACATGTGTCTAGAGAGATCATAAAGGGTATGTTGGGGTTTTTGTGCTTGAATATATGCTTTTAGTGAAAATTGCACTTCTTGTGTGTTTTTGTATTTCTTAGCTACTTCAGGGTTGTGAATTTCATGCATGTTTTTTCAGGATAGTAATTTAAGTTGTATCTTCTTGTTCTACTTTGTGGGAGAGAAAGCTCTGGTAATGTCTCTGTTCTGGTTATTCATAGTTTTTACCATTGTCTTTGCTGTAAATAGTTTCTTTGCTTTTTTCCACTGTAGTGAGTTGCACAGTACAGGGGTTTATTTTAAGTTTTAGTGTAAGGGACTGTATCTAAGAAGTGACTCTGTGGTGAGATTGCAGGATGTTAAAACTTCATTGCTTGTTCAGTTTGCAGGCATACAGTTGCTTTGTTTTAAGTACTAGAAATAAGCAGCCCATCAGGGATGGGGAAGAAAGGTTTATTTTTCTCTTGTTCTTGCATGAGGGAGAGCACATCTTAAAGGCTTCCAAAGTATTGGCAGGCCTGTTGTGTTTCTGCTGCTCTCTTTGGCTGGTGGCAGAGCCAATGCTGGCAGCTTTCAGTGTTGCAGAAGGTGACACCTTTGAATAGGTTTCTGCAAAATGACCGACTAACTGATCTTTAACATCTCTTGCTATTTTAGTCAGTTTGTTACTGAGATAGCGACTGTTTGCCAAACTAAGTTTGGCAGATAGTAAGTGAATTCAATAATCATTGTTTTGTTTTCTGAGGTCAGGTTCTAGTAAAGTTAGGAAAGTGAATATACTTTCAAAATTTTAATTCTTGGTCTTTTTAAAAACAGTGGTTTAGTAATTTTTGAGTGGATAACCATCTTTAGAAAGTCTGGGGTTTTTATCCAGGTCTATCTAGGAGTTGTTACACCTTTCTTCACTAGATTGAAAAGCTTTTCCATGCTATATTTTCTTTCTAAGAAGGCAGTCAATTTGCCATCACTTTAGAGTATCAAAAGATTAAACTTCAAGACATTCTGCAATATACACTATCTGCTAGTATCTTGGGTAACTTTTAATCTTTTTATCTCACTATTATCTTTTTAACACTTTTATTGCTACCTGTTGTACCAAAACTGCTTGCAGTCATCTCTGTTCCTCTTTATCTGTGCTTGTAGAGCAAAGAAGCAGTAACTGCTGAAACCTTAGAAAAAATCCCCTGTATATCTAGTGAATGAATTCCAATCACAGTTCCTGTTTTGAAGTAATTTTCCAAGTTGGAATTACTAACCTTACTAACCTACTACTCCTTTTTTTAAAGGAGTCACTGGCATTTTTTATTTCTCCAGGTCTAGCTTCATACTTCTGTACAAAACGAATTTTGACAGCGTGGGATCTGCATGCCAAACAGTTCATTACTCCTCTGACTGTTATGTCATTAGCAGAACTTCTTCCACCAGGATTTGTGCTCTGTAGCATAAGTAATCTCTCCCCCACATGCTTTTTCTGTACTGCATAAGTTTTTAATATTATTTCAATAGTCTTAACTTATGTTCAGTGATTAGTATTGTTTGGTACTCCC
Source organism: Bucco capensis (assembly GCA_013396975.1). Lineage (NCBI taxonomy): Eukaryota > Metazoa > Chordata > Aves > Piciformes > Bucconidae > Bucco > Bucco capensis. Next base: position 51,973 of record VWZO01005062.1, read on the forward strand.
TTCAACAGACTGTCCATACATAAGGCTGTTCAGGAAAATCTGTTTCAGGTTGACTGCTGTATTTTGGTGGGAATCCAGAGGCACTAGTTGTGACAAGTGATCACGAAGTAATTACTAAGATAATGTTTTCTTTTTATTCTAGTCAAAGAAAAAAAAGAAATCAAAGGGAGATGCTAAAACGGTTCAGGAGACCTCACGGCTAGATGGAAAGGAAGTTGATGAAGGTACTGAACATAAACACAAAAAATGCAGTTAGGCATTTTGCCTTAAGTTTAAGATTTACTTGTTTGTCCTTCATAAAGAAACATGAGAAACTAGTTTTGTCATAACTCCATAGTTGCATATGATATCTGGAAATCTGATCTTTTAAACAGCAGTATTTAAGAACTTACTGATTTTTATTTTTTTTTAAGTTGCTCTGTGAAGCAAAGTTTTACCACATTTCATCCAGAAAATGTAACCTTTGGCCAATTCTTCATGTTGTCAAACTAGTGTGGAAGTTGACTTCTGTGTGTAAACTGAAGCTCTGCTCAGACTTCAGCTTGATATGAAACAAGCTAAAATGCTTTCATTTTTTACTCTCTGACTTACATAGTGATGTTTTCATTTAGGGGCCTGGGAAACAAAAATCAGTAACAGAGAGAAGCGACAGCAGCGTAAGCGAGACAAGGTGTTGACTGATGGTGGCTCAGGAGAATCAAATCTCCAAGGGGTGGAAAATGCAGTTACTGTGTCCATTGAACAGCTGATGCCTACATCATCGTTTCCGGTTGGTCTCAGAAAAAATAAAGGTATGATGGTCAATAGATCTGTGAACGTCATCTAGAAGGATAACTTCACTGAATGCTTAAATAGTGACTCTGGTTTGGATGTGTGATACGTATATTTAGAGGTGTAGCTCTTGAAATTATTTCAAGCCATGTAGAGGTACTTTTCATCCCCCATTTTTTGAGCCACACTTTCAGGGAAACTCAGGACAGAATGTTCTGGTGCAAGTGGCTGAGACAGTAGCCTCCACACTGGTCCTCTGTCAGTAGCTGTACAGCTGCATAGGCATGTCCCCACTCCTTCACTTGTGCTCTGCTGACTCTGCCCTTTATGTTTCTGGAAACTTCAAAGGCAGCACCAGGTTTTTGAATGCTTCCTTTTGGGAAGCATCTGTAAAAAGACAGATTACTGTTTATAACAGTGGGCACATCTGCTTGAGATGTAGTAATCAATTTTTGTAGCTAAGAATTCAATAAGGAAATGTAGGCTTAAACTTCTATGGCTGCTGCTGTTTCAGGAAAAAGTGGTTTGGCTGGTTTAAACCATATGTAGGCACAGGAGTTCTTACTTGACTGCAACTGAGAAATGGTTTAAGCAGCTAAAAGAATCTGAAGACACAAAGAATTTAGCTTTCTAACATACTTTTACCCTACTGATACATTTGGTGCTTTAATTAGGTGAAACTTTGAGTTCTGGCAAAGTGACAAAAAGACAGGCTGGCAACTGTCTGGTACCCTGAGACAATTTATTAAAATTTGCATGCCTTACTCCCCCGAGTGCATGATTCTTGTATTTGAGGACTAGATCAATTGTTTCCTCATGGTTTGGGTTTTTTCTGTCCATTTACACAAACAGCTTCAAGAAATTGTTATTCCAACTGTCTATGTTGTTTGTGGCTAGCCATAACTACAGTAAGCTCTCTAGCCAGAGTCTTTTATGTCTTTTATGCCTCTTAGGTATCATTTTGTACTAGACTAATCTGAAAAGAATTCAACTATGTATAGTGCTAAGGTAGAAGATAGGAATAGCTATAAAATTCTGAAATACTTAGAGCTGCCCTTTGTTTGAAAATGACAGCCTTGGTTAGAGATTTCTGCTCTCCATTCTTGGGAAAACTGGCTAGAGTTCTTTATCTGCACTTAGTTGGTTTGTAGGCCCTAAATCAGTTTTGAGTTCAGTCTGTCTGCAAAATAAACACAAATAATAATAAAATTAAAATGTTCTATTTTTTTAAGTTTTCAGGAAATGTTCTGATTTACTTTGAGGTGTTGATTTTTCTCAAACTAACAGTAATGGACACTCTTTTAGAAGATCTTTAGAGATTTTACTATTAAAAAAAAGCTTACCCTAGCTCTTTTCTCTTACTTCTTAATCAGGTGATGCACTTCTGAATGCACAAGTTAGCGGCTCTAAACCTGCAAAGGGGGACTCATCAGTTCCACAAGGTAAAAGACTTTGATTATTAGACATCCTAGGTAACTAGATAAGTGCTTTACAGAAGTGAAAACACAAATTTTTCAATGCAGGATTTAGTGTAATTAATAATCTGAAACTATTATGCATCTGGCTCTTTTGGCTAGGTGGATGTTGTACTTCTAAGTTGCAGTTACTTCTTAAAAGGTTGAAAAGTCTCTGCTGCTTGTAGCAAAACGATTCAGTATGTAGAATTTTCAGACAGATAATCTATTGCACAGATGTATTTATAGAACAGTAAAGCTTAGTCTCAATCTCCACTTAATTTGTTATGCTAGTTTTTCAAACTTATTTTTTGTGTTACTGAATTATTGGCTCAAAGAAACTTATTTAGATAACTGCAAAGAGCTTAAAGATACCAATCCAAATTATTGCAGTTTACACTTGCTTCAGATGGTATACACGAGTTACTCAGTGTTTTACAGGCTCCTTTGAGGTGCATAATTTTACATACAGTTATTTGGAAAGTACACAAATATAAATATATACCTCTAAAAGAAATGACATGTATGACATATAATGTCACATGTAGCGTTAAAATATTTGGCTATTTTTAGATTTTGATCAACTAGTAAATCTTAAGTTTTCTAGTAAGAGATCCTTCTATAGTAATACTTGAAATGAATTAGTTTGGCATAATGAAATCAAGATATTTGTTTCTGAGTCAACAATTAGTGGTGTTACTTTAATGAAAATCAGTGTGATTAAGCAAGTCAAAAAATGAGTTACTAAAAACCCCAGGATCCAAAAAGTTAATCATTTTCTACTAGTTTTTGAAAGATTTAGTTGATGTGCAAACTTCTTGGACCATAGCACATGAGGAAGGAGCCATATTCTTCAGAGATGCATGATGGGAGGACAGAAGGCAATAAAATGAAGATTCAGTAAGGGAAATTCTGACTGGCTGTGGGGGATAATGCTGCTCATAAGATTGCCCAGAGAAGCTTTGAGCTCTGAGCCTTTATTATTTCCAAAACTTGAATAATGGGGCATAATTTTGAGGTTGGCTATGCTTTGAGCAGAAGGTGGAACTAGGTGACTTCCAGAGATCCCTTCCAAGTCTTAAGTTTCCTGTGATTCTGTGCAAATTTGCTGGTCATAAAGAAAGTAAATGTTTATGACAGGAGAGTAGTATGATACACAAAGAATAATTAAGCTTCTGCTTCAGGACTGCAGCTGTCTTTTTGCAAGGTTGCAAAAGTTTTTCTACCAGCTACAGTTTGGTATCTGTCTCTTTGCTATTTTTGTTGTTTTCCTCCCCTAAGACCTTGTATTACCCTTAGAGGATGTTGACTGACATGAACACTGTCAGTGCTGTGGAGAAGCGGCAGTGTTTTTACAGCAATGATGACTTTCCGTATGTCTGTGTTTAGAAGTGTTTTGTCTGAGAAATTCAGGTGTATCTCACCTAATCAGTTCCTTGCCAGTGAGACTGCCTTAGGCATAGCATGTTTGTGCTGCCTGAGTTGTGATTTCATTTGAGGAATAAAATATGTGGTCTGTAGTTTTTGTTAGCATATGATGTTCACTGACTTGCCTTATGCTTGCAATATGCAGATATTTCTTGTTGTAAATCAGCAGTTTTTCTGTTTTTTACACTGCATATGTAAAGAGAGAGAGAGGATTTGATATATAGAGTCCTTTGAAAAAGGTTTGTGAGGTACAGGAGGTCAGGCTGGGTGTACCAGGTGACCACAAGCCTTTGTTTTATAGGGTTGATCTGTATGTCTCAGTGTGGTACTGACTCCTCTCAAAGTATACGTTAAACTTGGTATGGCTAGTAATTTATCATCATGGTAGACTGTTGCAGTCTTACTGTCTTTTAACATAGTGTAATGTAAAATACACTGTTTATAAATTATTTTGAGTGTTTCCATGATTTTTTTTCCTCTAACCTTGGTGGATGCCATGGTCAATATGATAGTTAAGCTCTTTGTAAATCCTGTGTAGTGTTTGGGAAGCATTTTCTAATCCTTGGTCATTACTTCCACTTCCTGCTTAGAGAACTGCCGCACGCAGTTCTGAAATGAATTATTCCCCATTTAGTGCATGGAGTTTTCCACAAATCACTGTACTCTGTAAGAGAAATTACCTGGCAGTGTTAGAATCCCCCTCATTCCTCCTTGATTTTTTTTTTTTTTAATCCAGAGGCACTAGTTCACCAGCTCTATATAGTAAAGGGATGTGGGAAGGAGAGTGTAGTTGGCGCGGGATGCGGGAAGGAGAGTGTAGTTGGTGCTGTGTTTTCCTTGCTCTTCAAGTTAGTAGACAGATGGTGCCTATCATCTGAACTGGAAAATCAGCTGAGACAGAGCAGCAGCACCTCTTCTGTATCACACTGGGGTAGCAAAGCTGCTGTTCATTTGTAGGGTTTTTTTTTATTATTAAACATGTGCACTTAAGTAATATTTTAATTCTTCATCCAGTTCTTATTTGAAATAATGCTTTCATTATGCTTTTATTTAAGTTTCTCCAGGATTGAGTGAAAGCCATACAGTAAATGGAGGAGGCTGGAATGAGAAGCCTGTAAAAATCTCCTCTCAGATTGGTGTAGGGGAGGAGAAATGGACATCTGTTCCTTCAGCTGCAGCTGGGAAGAGGAAGACTGAGACATCGGCGTGGGGCCAGGACACTGGAGATGCTAATGGCAATGGAAAGGACTGGGATGTAACTCTGGTGGGCAAGCCCTGGAAAGAGCGTTCTTTATTCACTATTGGTAAGCTATTTCCAAGACAACATGCTTCACTTAAGTATTTCTACATAAGTATATTTTTTAGTAGTTAATGTGGTAAACAGCTTTAAGTTCATACATTTTAAAAAAAAAAGTCTTGGAGTGGTCTAGTGAAGTAAGAACTAAGTAGTTTCTATTTAATGTAAGTGCTAATGGCTTAATATCTATGTCTCTGTTTACAGTTTAACTGGGGTTTTGGAGTTTAGGTAAAATTATTTCTGTGAGGGAAGCAAATTTTTTACACCAATTTCCTAAAATTCTGAAAGTGATTGCTAAGCCATTTTGAAGTATAACTTCTATTTTAATGAATGTCTTAAAACCCAGGTCATTACTCTATTCTGTTGATCTAACGTGATTAAATCAACTGTGGTTTTGGCAGATGTTTAGGTTTCAGGCATCAAATTTGTTCAGCTCTTGTGACATTTAGTGTTACACTGTTTTTCTCATTATAAATTGCTTTTAGTCTTCTTGGGTACAATTTTTTGCCTTTTTCACTTGCACATCTGTAATAATAACGGAGAAGCAAATTAGTCTTTTTTCTCTGGACAACAATCTTCAACTTATTAGTAGATGCTGTAGTATGGTCCTTCCTACTACTGCTCAGTCTAAGTGATCCTTTTCTCTCCTGGAAAGCAGTGTTCCTCTGTAGTCAGCAAAGTTGCTTTAGTGTAGACCTCTTTCATTTGTCTCACATATCTTGAAACGTCAGAAGCTTTGCTATTGCGAAGTAGAAGGAAAAACCTCTGTTCATATTTGTTAGCTGTATTCTGCTGTATATTCTAATAAGGTAGTTCTTAGTGACTGTGACCAGCTTGTTTTGTTGTTTTTGTTACCAAGAGTACATCATGCCTGAGCAGGCTGATTTGCTTCTGGTAAAATGACTAGGTTTTGTGGGTGAGTGGAGAGCAGTGGACATCTCTTATGATGACTTCAGTAATGCTTTCAACACTGTCTCTCACAGTATTATCGTATCCAAGTTAGGATAGTTCGTTAGTGGTTAGTGAGTCGTACTCTAGGTGGAGGCTGGTAATAAGGGGGATATTACAGGGCTCTATACTTAGAGCTGGCCAGTTTATCATATAAATGACCTGGAGAAGGCAACAGTGTGTCATTCATGTCAGATTCCTGAATTGGATCAAACTAGAGTGGGGAAAGGGAACTATTTGATACAGTCCAGATTGGGGTGCCATGCAGAGGGACTTAAACTAGCGGGAGGAATGGGCCAGTAGGAACCTGAGGAAGTTCAAAAAGGACAAATGTGAAGTGCTATATCTGGTGTTGTGGGTTAGGGGCTAGGACGACCCGTAATCCAGTGACAGACACTCTCTGTTACCCCCTTCCCCCAACACCCCGAGAAGGGGAAAGGGAATAATAAAAACCCAAAGGACTTGTGGATTGAAAAAAACAAACAAAACCGCCAACAACAAAAAACTACAATTACAAGTGTATATAAAAAAACAACACTGAATCCCAGCCCCCTTCTTTAACAACTACATCACCACTGATACTGTGTAGGCCCAGCAGCAGACTGTAGCCAGGAACAGGGAGCATAGCACTGGGGGGCTGATTCTGGAGCTCTTGAGTTGGGATGGAAGGACAGAGTCCTCCTCAGATGCTGGCCATTACAGAAAAAAAGATGGAAGAGGAAGACCTGACCCTCAGCTTTATACTGAATATGATGTATATGGAATTGAATACCTTGTTGGTCACTTCAGGGTCACCTGAGCTGTCTGCTTCTCCCTGAGGTGCAGCCTTTTACTCTGCACCCTCCATGAGTGTGCAAGAGATTTAGCAGTGACCTTGGTCTGCATACCAATCCTCACCAGATCTAGACCTAAAATACTTAGCACTGCTAGCAGCAGGCACTTGTCTGTGAAAACACACTTTCAGAAAGTGCAGTTAATTAGAGGAGCTTTAGCTGAAAAGTAAAATGACTGAACAAAATTGTTTTGTTCTAACCCAAACCAGGACACCTGGGTAGGAAGCACCCCTGGCTAGGGACTGATTATCTGGAGAGCAAATCTGTGGGTAAGGGGTCCTGGTAGACACCAAGCTGGACATGAACCAGTCAATCATGATATCCAGCAAAGGATATCAGCATATTCTGGGCTGTATTAACATGAGTCAGTAGATTGGAAATAGTGATTTTCCACTTCTTGGCCCACATCTGGAATACTGTCTAGTTTTGAGCACTTACCTCCCCAATTAAACTTAATTCTAAATAAAAGCTGCTAGGTTTTTTATTTCAAATCACATTCTAAACAGATATTTCTTTTTACATGTTTATGCCACTGATTATTTCTCCTTATTTTCTACTGTACACTGAACAGTTAAGTATATTCTAATTTTTAAGCAGTAGCTTCTATTTGTCAAAAATTGTTCTGACCTCTGTTCTGTTAATATCTATAGTTTGCTTCAAGCTAATTTTCATCTACAGGGTTAATGGACACCCTTTTCAGTAACTTAAGTGATTGCAAAACTGGGAAGAAAAATAGTATGGGGCTCAAAACACAATTTACTTTTTCATTTGTGAGAAGTTTAGATACAGAAAAGACTGTAAAGGAAGGATGGTCTTGGAACACTTGAGAATTGTTTCAAGCTGAGTGTTCATACAGGCACTTTTCTATCAGCACTGATTGTCTGATGTAATAAGCAGAATAATGCCCTTGGTTGTGTGAAGTGTTAACATAGCTGGAATGACCACTGTTTTTCTGACCCTATTTGTTAATTCAGTAGCTAACTTTTTCAACATTGCCAGCAGTGTGAAGTTGTTTTTTTGTTTTGTTTCCCTCCCTTCCTCCACAGCTGCTTGGAACGTGGATGCAAGGATTAATACCTCTGAACAGAATTCTACTTCTTTCTCTTCATTTGGATTAACTCCTGGAGTTTCTGGTATGTATGCCCTCCCAAAGATTTTTTCCCCTCTCCTATTTCCACCTGTTGGAGTAGAAAACTTGTCAATTTATTAATATACATCCTTCTCATTCTCTGAAAATTGCACTGGTACCTGGGAAGAGGTGGAAGACATGTTTTACAAAAGCCTAGAAAACTTTTTTGTTATGATGAAATAATGCAGTAAAGTAATTGTTCTAAGCTGATAATCAAAAGCTAGATCAATGAGAAGGTGATGTTTCTTGTTTAGTCTTCCTGTTTTGTGTGTGGAGTCTAAATAATGGGCATAAGAGATTGCTCAAGTGTTGCTATGTCTCAAGTTAGAGATTTGAAGATTCCTTTCTAGGAAAGTCTGTTTACCCTCATCTTCTGGGAGATTTGTTGTTTCATGGTTGGATTTTTCCCTGTCAAAGACCTGAAGCCCTACTACCAAAATATGTTCCATAGGCAGGTTTTGAAGTCTTGAGTCTTTTCCCTGTATGACAGGTGGTAAAAACTGAGCTCTGAGGTTTCCTTGTTTTGAAGGGTGAAATTGCTGTGGAGTGCAAATTTGGCTTCATAACAAATCTAGTGTGTTAAACTACTGACAAAAGTGGGGCAGTGATTTATTATAAAATCAAGGGATCATATGTCAGGTTTCCTGCTCTTACTTGCTTACTCCAGTTATCTAATGAGCTTGGCATGGACTGGGTGATCTGCAGAGGTTTCTTTCAGCCCCTAACATTCTGTGATTTTTCTTTCATGAAATAGCTAGCTAAGTGCTTAAGCACTTCAGGCTATCTTTACTTGCATTGCAGTTTACAGCCTTTTAACTGTGGAACTCAAGCTCAGTGTCCTCCAGCTCACAAGTGCTTCACTATTTGTGCATCTCTACCAGAGCCAGGATAACAAAGATGTTATAAATGCCGAACACTTCACTTACTGAAAACTTACAGAAACCTTATCTTAAAGAAGAAGTCTTAGTTGTACAGAGTTTTAATAGTATTTCCCAAGGAGCCACTTGAATTCAAGTTGTCTCGAGGCTTAAACCTTCTTTAGTTAATAAAGTAAGACTACAGACTGATCTGAGATTCATCTGCAGTACCACCATTCTAAATTTGAGAAGGGTGAAGACAGTGGGGAATAACCATTTTTGATGTTAGCCAACATTGTAATGCAAAGTGACCACTTGAGGATATATTTACTTCTTACTTCTCACTGGCTAGCAAAAAATGAGAACAGGTCAAGATTCCTGTCATCTGAGGTATCTTTTGCACATCTGTTTATAAAAGATACCCAAGTAGCTATGGTCCTAATTAAACCTCATTTCAAAAGTAAGTCTCATCATAAAGTAATATATTACTTTCAGTCTCACAATTAAAGTTCTTGGGTTTATTTTTTGAAAATTTTTCTGCTTGATGCGTTATTTTTCTTAAAATAATGTTAGATGTCTAACACTTTATCATGACTGGTGTTGGCTTTACTGTTGTTTGTCATGCTGCTTTTCTGAAACCTTTTCCTTGAAATGAGAACTGGATTCTTAATAATGATTAATGTAATTGCCATACCTGCAATATAATTGATGAGGTTTCTTTCTAGTACTTTTCTCTTTTAAGCTTCTCCCTGTAGGACTTCTTACTGATACAGGGTAATAATTTTACTACCCATAAAATGTCCTTGTCTTTTCTGGTTTGAGGAGACTGCTGTAAGCCTTACAGACTTCTCTTGCTCACCCTTATCTTTTTTTTTTCATACTCTTCTCCTGACAATTTTTGTCTTCCCTTCTTCAATACTCTAGTTTTCTGAATATATCTCATTTTGAAGAGCTTTATACTTTGCCTGTCCTGTGCAAGTATGATTGCATACTTTTTTCTTTGAGCTTTCTGTCTTCCTTTCCTACTTTGATTGGAATATCTTCATCCAAGAAAACTTGGGAAGCTTGTTAACTTAAAAGTACAATTGTATTTATTCCCTTTCAGGATCCAACAGTGAGTCAGTTTCTCAGGCTGGTACTTCTGATTTTCAGTGGGATTTAAGTCCTGCTCAACCTCCTGTCGATGACGAATGGTCTGGGTTAAGTATGTTCCTCTCAAATGTTCATTAGCTAAATTTGTTACTGTTATATATTAGCTATTTGTGTTAACCAGTTGTAAGCATTTGAAGAAAAATCTGGAATGTTTCACCTCTGTAAAGCTAATTGATAGCTTGAAGAAGGAGGGAAGCAGTATTTTGACAAGTGATAATAAGAAAATGGTTATTTTTTACAAAACATACTTGGCTATTGAAACTTAGAAATGAAAGAGCTCATTCATTTTAAGTTAGTTCTAGTTTTTTGCTAGAAAATCTTAATGCAAGTAATGAGGAAAATCTGCTGCAAGTCTGCAAAAGAGTTATTTAGCAGATTGTGTTTGTTACAGAGTTTGCTTTTACATGTTTGTACCTTAATGAGAGCTTAACGTGACAAGACAATTTACTATGACTTGCTTTCTCATTTAACAAACATCAGGAAGTTAAGTGTATAGAAAGCACATGCAGAATAGAAAGCACTGAAATTACTTGAGAATTGCAGTAAAATTGTTGTTTACTCTCTCCTTTCCCCTCCCTGCCAATTTGAAAATACTCTTTCAGTTCTCAGCAGTCTCTCCCTAAACAGGGCTGTAGTATAATAAAATACAGCCATTCCTAAATATGAAGGAAGCCATCAGCCTTAACTTCACTTTCTGGACTGACTTGTAATTGATACTTTATTTAGTTATATCTAAGAATGTTTAAGAACAGTTTAGTGCCTTTCATTAAGTCACTGACCTGAAAAATTGGTCAAGAAGTTGAGCAGAAAAGCTGAATTGCGTGTTAGCTTCTCTCTAAGAACAACTTCTGGTTTAGTGACTGCAAAACCAGTCCTTGGATTCCAGCAGTTTTGGCATGACTCCTCTGACACCAGATAATTCTGAAAGTTACTTTTGCCTGGTTTAAGGATAAGAGAAGCACATTTCAGTTACAGTAATCAGTTCTACATTTTATCAAAACCATAATTTATTTACATTTCTGAGCCTCAAATGTTTATGGCTATAGCTTCTGTTAATAGAGGAGTTCAGTCATAGATGTCAACTAAGAGAAGAGAAATAATGGATGTTTAGGCCAATGTGATACACAGATACACCTTACTGCTTTATCAGGTTTAGAACAAAGAGATTAACTGTATGTGCAAATGCTGCTATTTTAATTATTAACAAAAAAGAATGGGTTTTTTTCTTTAAGCAACTAGCCTGAAGGCAGTAGATAAACTGGAAAGTGTTATGTTGGGCAGTAATTGTGTTTGGAAATCAGCAAATTTTAGTGTCTACAGTAAGTGTAATTGAGGTAATATTTTTATATGAAAGCAAGAAGCAGAAAAGTATTTTAAGTCATATTTAGATCTCTTGGTGTATTTTTGGTTTTATAATGTTTGCCAGTAAATTTAATCAGGTTTATTACTGCTTTTCATTTGGAGTTAATTTTGAGATGTTTAAAACTGAATCCTGCTATAGTTGGCAGACCAAGTTTGCCTCTTCTCCTTCAATTTGGCATAGACTGAGAGTGGGAAATATTTGTGATGTTAATACAAATGTGAAATGAAAGATGAGCTTTTACAAGGTGTTCTGTTCTAAAATCAGCTTGCTCTAACTTTCTTCTAAACAGTCAGCCTCAGGCTTAATTCTTCCCTTCAGGTATCTTTAGTTTTTCTGTAACTAACCTTTTAAATCTGTCATTCATGTGTAGCATCTTAAATAAGTGCCATCAGAAATGATAGCAAAATGGGGTAGAGACTTAGAAAAAAAAGATTATTTTTACAATGGCAGTGTTACACTGACTTCTTACTAAGATTTACACTTTCAGATATATCATTTGTAAAGAATTCTTAAGATAGGATTGATCAGTCTTACAGTTCATCCTAATTTTTTCACAAACTAGGAAGAAGGTAAAAGAGAAGAACTCTTCAATTTGTCCCTCTTCAGAGTCTGGAAAAACACCACAAAGCATTTACATCTAGTTAGCTGCTGCTGGGACTAGGTTGTTATCCAGTTGCTCTGTAAAGCAACAAGTCTTACTTGTTACTTACAGAGGTCTTCCAGTTATTAAAATCTTCACATTCTTTTCAGAATTAGAGGAAATGAATATTTATATTTTGTTATTAAGAAGAGGGTTTATGCACTTTTTTAGTTTTAGAATCTAAAAGAGCACCTATGAAGTAAGGAGACATTCCTGAACATGTTTTTTTCAACCTGTGTAGATGGCCTTTCTTCAGCTGATCCCAGCTCTGATTGGAATGCACCTGCAGAAGAGTGGGGAAACTGGGTTGGTGAAGAAAAAGTTGCTTCTGTTCCTCAAGCTGAAGAAGTATCTGATGTTCAGAAGGTAAAAGGTGATATTTTCTCCTTAGCTCCAAGACTTTACCCTTACCACTGCTATTTCTTTAAGTAACTTAAGGGTGATGATAAAGGTAATCTATTTTACACTGATCAGAGAGGCACAATTGTGTTCAATGTGTATACAGAGAAGGGAAATGCTTAATGCTGTTATTGAGAAATAGAAGCCACTTAGCTCCACATCAAATATTATTTGTCTCACCATAATATAAGGTTTACCTTATCATTGTAGGCTTAGAGAGGATTTAGATCTGCTTTCATAAATACTTAACAATCTTTAATTCTCTGTATGAAACCCAGCATTGCCATGCCACAGTACATGGTGCTCTGTTGCCCTTTTCATTCCCAACTCCTGTACCTCTATTACTAGATAGCTTGTAAAGAATGTAGTCCTCCTACAATGAACTGAGCAGTGTTCATTTGAAACTAAAAGTGTGTTCATTTATACTTTTTTGTGCAATTAAATTCCTTATAGCCATCAACTTCTGTTTAGACTAGAAGGCACATTTCATTGACATTTTAAATACTAAATTCCTTATATTCTTGTGTGAAGCCTTCAGATAATGAAAGAGAAAAAGCAGAGCCAATTCTTCAGAGTTCTACAAGTGGCAAATCCAAGAAAAAGAAGAAGAAAAAGAAGAAGCAAAGCGAAGAAGCTAACTCTCCTGCACAGGTAAATGAAACAAAATCTAGAGGAATTCACAATCACCTGTATTTTTTTTTTGTATGTTAATATCTTAAACAAGAATTGTTTTGAGGAAATTCTACACTTGTGGTATTGTTTCTGAAGCATTAAAGTAATCTTCCTTTTACTAGCATTTCCTTTCATTTGAATGATTCCATATTTGATGTGTGAATGCAACATGTGTTTGCTGCACTTATAGAAAACATCAACTACTTGGAAGATATTTATTCTGAATTACTTATTTTCTATCAAATCAGGTTTCTGTACTGTAGGGATGCTTCCAGGAGGAACTTTCCTCCGCCTGAGAAGCTTCTCCTCCTGTTCTTTGAAAGACAGCTGCCTTAGTGAACATAGCTAGTTAGGACAATGAAAGAACTTAAAAGTTTTCTCTTGGGCTGTCTTAAAGCACAGTTCTCCAAGAGAATTGTGGTTTTTCTGAAGTACTGAAGATTTGTGTGAAATGGTATTAACACCTCAAACTCAGTAGGTTGAGCTACTCTGAGTCAGATTTGAGTGTGATAGTATTTGCAAACAGAATGGTTGGAGTTTTCTGTTACTTAAATAGCTTTTGAAGAATTACATTGAAATAGTTTTGTTGTAAAAATAGCAAGAGCAGATTGCACTTCATTTGGCAATTAAATCATATTTGAATGCATGAAAAAGCTTTGAATAGCTCGTGCTCAGAATTCATCCTGCTTCTGCCTGTAGTGACAGCAATTTGTAATTTTTCTTCTTTACAAGCTGTTAAATGCTCAGATGAGTCTGACCAGGTGCAGAGAGGGGGAAAGCAATTCTTCAGTTATTCTTGCTTTGGATTTGCTTTTTGTGATTATCATGTGTTCAGTCAGATTTTATTCAAACAATTTTCAAATTCCTATTAGATAGAATTCTTTTGAAGTTGTCTGTGTGGAGGTGGATGCTTGAGTCAATTTGCATTGTTTCTTCTGAGGATCCTAGGACTGCAGCTTTTTTGTAATTGAAATCTGCCATGTTGTGGTATCTGCAGTGACTAATAGGTAATGTAAGAGGTGTTGCAGATGTCTTGTGTGGATCTTAAGGTCAGTGAGTGGATGAGTGGATGCTGAAACTCTTCTTTTTCTATTGCCTGTAAGCTGCCTTCAGTTGTGTATGACAACTATTAACATAAACAGATTCATTTATTTTACCCATCAATGTCCAACCATTCCGGTTGTTATTTTTTCTTTCAATCCATCAGTCTGATATCATCAGTTTAAAGATGAGAATTTCTCTATATTAAATTTTTATGGTAAACTAGGGGAGTGTTGCTTGATGGGACCTAGGCAAGCTTGGATACAAGCTTGAGGAGGGAAGATTTAGGTTGGATGTTAGGAAGTTGTTGCCCAGGAGGGTGCTGAGCCACTGTGCCAGGTTGCCCAGAGAGGTGGTGGCAGCCCCAGCCCTGGCAGTGTTGCAGGCCAGGCTGGCTGGGGCTGGGAGCAAGCTGCTCTAGTGCCAGGTGTCCCTGCCCATGGCAGGCACAGGGGTTGGAACTGGATGAGCTTTAATGTCACTTCCAACCCTGACAATTCTATGATTCCAGACAGGGTTGCTAACACATCACATATAAGTTATCCTTGTTACAGTAGTTTAGTAATTTAACTTTATGGTCTTGCTTCAAACGTGCTTAAAATTTGCATAATTTTCCTCTGAAAACTGAACATGTTCATTTAAAAAACATCATCCTTCTCACTGCTTATCTTAGTGTTCACACTCACTTGTTGACTTCAGTATTTGTCAAGACAGTGGAAGCTACCTTCAGAGCTAGATGTAAGGCAATATTCTTTCCTGTCAAGAATCAACAGACTTAGACTTTGACTGCATTTTCACAAGGTTCCAGGGGAGATAAGTGAAGCATCAATATCTCAAGAGGTAATTCCAGATTAAAACTGGAGAGTTCTGTTTACTGTTCACCACCCCAGGATTCCTCTGGTCGTATAAATAAATGCAACTATTCTAATTCATCATGTAAAATGAAAATGTTCCACCACTGGAATGTTTGAGTAAAGGTTAAGACTCTTAGATACTTTGGAGATTTTCAGTTTCTGTAACAAGAGATTTGTTTTACAGGCATCGTGGCAGACTAAATTTGATTTCAAAAATATCTTTAAAGCTTAATATATGATAGAAAATTGTACAGAGCTTGCATTTTGAAAGTTTTGAATGTAACAAAGTACAGAATTGAGAGCAGTCAAGTCTCATTGTGGTGCTTTTGCAAAATTTAGAGTAGCTTTGGTTTAATTTCACATCTTTATCATTTCACAGGACTCCTAAGTGCAGTTCATTAAAAGATTGGGATTTTTGTTAGTAAATTGCGTGGAGAGTACTGCTTTCTGGGCTTTATTAGATTCTCTGGGTATTTTTGTATTATGCTCTATAAGTTTTGAGTATTAGCATAGACTAGTATTAGTCCACAACTTTAACTTCTTTAGATAGATTTTCTTAGTTATAGAAGCTGATTATGGCAACAAAACAGATGTGCAGGGAAGAAGAGTCAGAAATTTTCTGCAAACACAGGCTCTTTTTTACCCCCGCTTTGTAGGACACTGAAGAACTGGATAGAGAAGCTGGAGAGGAATTTCAGAAGGATACCTCAAAAGTTCAACGACAGAAGGAAATAGCTTTTTCTCTGAAGACCATAAGTACTAGTGAACCAGCTAAGGTAGGGATGCAAAATTGGGCTTATGTTGTAATTTCTGATTTGACAGTGCTCAAAGTCCATTGAAACGTTAATCTGTGTAGGTAGAGTTAGTGAGAATACTGCTTCAGGCTGTATGCTTATAAATAAAAGAATGATTGCTAGGTTAAATTTTAGATACAGATCAGTTAAAAGTTTTGAAGAGGATGTCTACTCTGAAAAGCAGTGTATTCTAAAATTTGATAGTCACTTTCATGACTATCAAATTATTTTCTTGTTTGAATAGTCTAGCAATAGTTTAAAGCATTGAAATCTGAAAACCTAAGAACTAATAGAACTAAGAACTTTTACTGTTTTATTGCAACAGAACAAAGTGTGACTAGGTTCTGATTTAAATGCAGTCTAAATTTAATTTTTAGTGGCTGTGCTGAGCTTAGTGTTAATGACTGAATAAGAAAAGATTTTATTTGAACTAGTTCACAAACTGGCTGTTTGCTTTAGCTCACAGTTGAAACATATTCTAGAGAGTACAAGCTCTCTTTAATCTTTCTCCAGCTAGCAGGCTTTTCAGATACTGTTACCCTACAACCATTACATTGTAGGAAGAAATACTTAATATTTCTAGTGGTGTTGGTTTTGTGTTCCATTAAGAGTGAACAATACCAGTTAGACCACAGTTTGGTACCTCAGAATATGGAGTTTTACATTTTAATTGCTAAGTATTTGTTTTATAAAGTCTTAAGATTCAAATGACACTATTAGAATGGAATCTTTTTATGAGAGGCTGCAGGTCACCAAAGAAAAAGTACAGAAAGTGTTTGACTGTATCACAGAACCATACCAAACTTGCTAGGTGATTTTATGTCATCAGCTCTGATGTAGACCTGCCCTCTGCACTGTTCAGGGGGGGTGAGCCTTGAGTGCTTCTGTTACTCTTCAGTCCTAAATTCAACTCTGTTTGTATATGTGCTTGTGGATAGCTGTGTCTGTCAAGGACCATTTTGTGAAACAAGACATTGTCTGTATTAAACTTGGTGTAGGGGCAAAGAACAATCAAAACTATTACTAACAGCATTCCCTGGAAGTTTGCTATGATGAAGGACAATTTATGAATGGAATCTGACAATGTATATGATCTGTTAGTCTTTATCAAGTCTCCTTGCCATTGTATTTGGCATCATTGTCGTTTCACACATGCAGAGATGTCTTCTGATACTCTTTGACTTGGCTGTTCCAAAAAGTTTTAGAAACAGTCTGTGATTGATGTGTGAAATGGATGACTGGAGTTTACTAGGTAGATAATGTAGTCTAGAGCAAATGCTTCAAAACAGGAGAACCAAATATGAGAGAAAAAACCCTGAGTACAAAAAAGTCCTTGTCCAGAATATCCCTCATAAAGACCAGAAATGTTGAACACTCTCTGGTTTTTATCTGGTGGTGATATTTTTCACCTGTTATACAGTGGGCTATGTAAAGACCTTTGGCATTTTAGCAGCAGGCACAGATTTTAAATAGAGATCTCTATGGAAATCCTTCATTTGTAAGTTTCACAAGTCACTACTTCATTAATAATTTGTAGAATTATGCATGTTATCAAATAGGCTTTATTCATTATTTTAGGTTTTTTTCTGAACCAATTTGCTCACACAGAATATCCTAGCCAACAGTAGTACCCAATTCTTAATGTTTGGTATCACTCCCTACTTCCCCTCATCCAAATTCAGACACAAGTATGTTATTTGGACAAATGTCCAGATAACATTTTATGCACCTGTGTTGTTACATTTGCAGTATTACCACATGCTTTAACTTTCAAGCTACTATGTGTTTGTTACTCAACCTGAACTTGAGTTGCCTTACCTGCAGGAGGAGAGTGATTTTCATCGCAACAAAACTGATACCAGTGACCTGAATCAATTACCTTGCAAATCTAGGAGCTTTAAGTTTGTCCTTCTGTTTTGGAGGCCACATCCATTTGTTAGAGTTTATGTATTTATGTAGTTGATGATTCCTAACTGTTGGACAACACTAGAATTGGCTGAGCTTGGAAATCCTGTAGATTTCCTGTTGGAGTGTCTTTTACTTAGCAGTTATTCCTACCATAGTTTCCACTGAAATACTTTCTGACTGCACTTTCAACTATTCTGAGCTGTTGATAGGAATGACTGCAAATGCCTCCTAAATATTACAAAAGTTGGATTTATTTTGGGTTTTGAGTTGCATATTTAGACCTGTACAGCCTATTTGCCTTGCAGCGCCAATTCTACATGACATTGTCTGAATCTGAGTCCTAGAATCTTTTTAGGATCTTGATGATTTTTAGGTTGTTCTTTCTTTGCATGTTGTATCTTCATTCATGTGTGTCGTTTCTCTGCTTGTATGCAACTAAAGGTGTTGGCACTAGATGGCAGCCGTAGGCTTGCAACCTTGATTCAAATAGACATTTTTCTTTTCAATGCTATCCTTCCAGTAGCTGCTCAAATATACTGCCAAAAGAACACTATATATTGTTGTATGACTTAAACTTTTGAAACTCTTTTCCACTTTTCAAATAGCCTGAGGCATCTCCTTCGCTTGCTGTTCCTACTGAGCCATCTGTAACTGTATCAGAGAGCAATTCTGACAAGATGACTTCCCAAGTGCCACAGAAGCTGCAAGAGACAGATGTTTCTAGTCCTAATATTAAGCAAAACAGTGTGCCTCCTCCACAGAGTAAGTATCTCTCAATACAATTCATTTGTCTGAATTCAGGATGTACTTTTATGTAGTCAGAATGCTTTGCCCTGAGGTTTGTGTTTAGAGTGCCATATCAGATACTTTTATATTTCTTTTAAATATCTTGACACATTTTAACTTTCACTGAAGTACTTTGACAAATGTGCTTTCACTGTGAGGAAAAACTGCCTTTGTATGCTTCAATGACTGAAAACATCTGTTGGCCTTGCCCAGTCCTGAACAGATATTTGGATGTACTCTTCACCATCAGGACTGGAGCTCCATGCTGGGACTGAGTAGTTCTGTCAGCACTCTTCCAAAGGCCTGCTTGCAAGCCTTCAGTGGAACAGATGGATGCTAACATAGCAGTTGACAGTATATTTACCTACCAGAAATGTGGAGAGAAAACAAAAGGCAATTCAGTTTTCAGCCTGCTGGGTTGGGTTTTTTTGACTTCTCGACTTGGTTCATTAACATCTTTTTCCATATGTTTCCACGACATTTAGTAATCATGGAGGAAAACAGTTGCTTATGGGGAAGTAGAAAGGTACTGGGTGTGCACTTACTTTTGGTGTAGCCTACCAGCACACATTTCAGGCTGAACTACTGTAGTATATTGCTTTTTAAAATAATGCTGTGCCCAGAGGTGTCAAACATATCCTCTGTTGTACTCAGCAGAAGTGTTTGTTCTGAAGTACACAACCAGTAGGACAGAAATATTAGAAGGGAAGTCAGGATGTGAAAGATGTTGCTTTAAAAGCAAAAATTGATTGAATTAGACTTTTTAATGAGATTAATAAATACTGACACTTTGTAAAAAAGTTGCTGTCTAAGTGTTATGGTACCAGTTTTTAGACAAGAAAGTGGGTTATTTCATATTAGACTAATCCAACTGCACTAATTGGATTTTGAATCTATTGAACCAACTTATTCAAGTCAAAGTGTCAACTTACAACTTTGTTATGGTTCTAAAACAGGAGGGTTTTTCTGACCAGTTCAGAACTTCTTTTATGTTCAGCATGTAAATTCTTACTGATTTACCACCTTTAGCAACTAGCATGTTTTAAAGCTGTTTTAATACAATAAGCTAGTATTACTTTGGTTATGGATTACATGGAACCACATCTTGATGGACCTCATTTTTAAAAATATTCTTCTGACATGTGAATTCTATTTAGTAATTAAAAACTGTAAGCTGGTAAGTGAACACTTCATGTTAATTGTGTACTTGTACATTATTTTCATTTAGCTAAAAAAAATGCTTCACTGTAAATAATACATTTACAAAATGAGTGACCTTCATCTGTATCGTTCTGTTTGTGTGTAAAAAAAATAGGCTGAAATTAGCAAATGTTGGTTTAAATGCAGTTCAAATTGGACTATTTGGGAGAAGTAGGTAAATAATTCTCCTTCAGAAATCATGCTAGTTGATGGTTCTGAACTACTTCATAAGAATATAGGGTGTACTATCCAGGATTTAAAAAGCCAATTCTGACAAGCTGAGAGAGTTGGGATTATTCAGTCTGGAGAAGAGAAGGCTCCCAGGAGACCTTCTTGTGGCCTTCCAGGATCTGCAGGGGCTACGAGAGGGCTGGGGAAGCACTGTTCAGGCAGCAATAGGACTAGGGGAATGGACACAAGCTAGAGGAGGGGAGATTTAGATTGGCTGTTAGGCAGAAGTTGTTGCCCAGGAGGGTGCTGAGCCACTGTGCCAGGTTGCCCAGAGAGGTGGTGGCAGCCCCAGCCCTGGCAGTGTTGCAGGCCAGGCTGGCTGGGGCTGGGAGCAAGCTGCTCTAGTGCCAGGTGTCCCTGCCCATGGCAGGGGGGGTGGGAATGGATGAGCTTTAATGTCCCTTCCAACCCTGACAATTCTGTGATACTATGATTCTAGGTCTGTGTAAACTTCCTCAGTCCTAACACTTCAGTTATTTTCTGTTTTTAGCAAAGTCTGAAGAAAGCTGGGAATCCCCCAAACAAGTGAAAAAGAAGAAAAAAGCAAGAAGGGAAACGTGAACTTCCTGAGATGGACGTGTGTTGCTGAATATTGTCATGAAGATGATGCTGTTTATGCAATAATTTGTGAACATGTACAGAATTTTATATAAATTTAAAACAATTTTTAAAAACAGAACTGCTGTGAACACAAAACATCTTTAAAAAGGAATCAAAGGAAAGTAACTTTATGGTATAGGAAACAGAACATGCTACATTTGAAAGACTTTCTGAAGAGTCTGGTTTTCCAAGTTTTGGAGAGAGATCTTAACTAAAAAAACCCTGGTTTTACAGCCCAGTGCCCTGTTTACAACTGATAATACTCTCATCTACAGCTGCAGAGAAAAGATGAATTTCAAGGAAGGGTTTTCTGTACAAATAACTGTCTGTACAATAGTGGGTGTTTCTTGCCTCTCTTAGGAGTGATGCATTAGAAGCACAGAATGTCAGCCATTTGATTTTTATTTCATGTCTAAAAGTGCTTTGATTAAATACATAATCTGCCATATCTTTACAGTAAGTTGGTTAGCAGGTCTGCTAGCTCTTGCAGGAATCACAAGTGCAAATCATTAACCATTTGTACAGTCAGACCTTCATGGTTTATTATATGAAGTTAACACAATAAAACTGCTTTGGGTTAAAAGTTTAAGAATGTGATTTGAAACTTGAGTATGTTTCATGAAGTTATTTTTGATAATGTCTGTTACCTTACTTGAATTACTGAAGATAGCAGTATATTTTTAAGAGTGCAGTAACGTGCATAAAATTGGTTTTCTCCTTCATTCCGTACATTTCTGGATTGGTTCAGGCTCATCTAAAACTGTATTCTTTCAACTCTTAAACTCATAGAATGAACTGAAATCAAATGTTCCCCTCCCTTAACACTTTTTAACTTACCACACCTAATTCTGTTCTGCCATACCCAATTCTGTTCTCTTCTCTATTACTAAAACTCTGAAGAAAGTGAATTTTTTTTCCTCTTACAAATTATTTGGAATTTCAAAGATCTGTTGGAGAACTGGAGTGGCTTCAGACAGCTTTAATTGACATTGTCAAGACCAGTTATCAGGAACACATTTTTTTACTGCCTTAACCTCTAGTATGTAGAATGTGTCTAGACTTCTGGACAGGAGTTAGTGTTTTTATATAAAAGAAATAATAATTCATGCCTATAGCAGTTGTAAAATAAAGACCATTTCCCGCTTGGAACTGTTCATGAAAACGGTGTTTAAGATGTGTTTGTCATTGTCAGCCATTGTGTAATTCCATGGTATCAAACTGGCAGTTGTGTTTGTGTCTGTAAGGTGCATGCTTAGCCATGTACACTGTAAGCAGCCTTTCCAAGCATTTGTTAATCAGGGTGGTAATGCACATCACCAGTCAACTCAGTTAAAGAAGAGCCAAGATTGTGAAACATCAACTTCTGATTTTTGTGGCACAAGCAGACTTGTGAATAGCTGTAACACATGGTACTGGTGAACAATCTTGTACTTGACTGCAGTTCAACAGTATTGCAAGATGAGAATAGTTAATGCAGCCAGCTGCCTTTGATTATCCTGAGAATGCACCTTGCTAATGGAGAGCTCTCCCTAATGAAGACTAACTTGCCCAGGTATTAACCCCTGTGTATCACCATCATGTGACATTCTAAATTAATTTGTTAAAAGAGAGCATATTGATTGAGTACTGAGACTGATAACTGTCACAATTCATGTAAAATAAATTTGGAACTGAAGTACAGCTTTTCAAGGAGCATCTTAAGGCAAAAACAAAAATAGGATATTACAAAATCATGCAGAGTCCTTTGCATGTAAATAATACTATAATTTTACTTGTCTTCATAGTAAAGGTTTAAAAGAACACCCTCTGAATTCAAGTTTGTGGTGTATGTATGTCCAAAGTGTCTGTTTCCAATCTGTATGTTGTACTCCAAGCCTTTTTTTTGTAGAAAATATGAAGATTTTATGTAATGAGAGAGAATACCCCCAAGGGCTTTCACTGCATAAATTCTTTTTTCCCCTCTTGAAGATTAACACTGGTGATATTTCTGGGTTAGTAACCTCCAGAGCTGTTGAATAGCTTGTCATTCTGGAAAAAAGAATGTAGCTAACAACGCAGGAACACTGCTCATTAACTGCTGCTACTAAACAGGATCATACAAATCCATAACCTTCCTTTCAAAACGTTCTCTATTTAGCAGCACTCCTTACTGTTTTCTTAATGTGCAGTTTCAAGGTCTTAAAGTGAAACTTGCTTTCTTTGACATTCATTAAAGAGGTAGTAACTGTGTAGTGTATTGTCTGTAACAACAGAAACTTGATTCTCTATGTCCTGTCATGTTTCTATGCCTCAAGCAGTGATTAGTCTTAAGGATACACTGAATCAACACTTTGGTACTTGGATGGAAAGAGAAAACACCATTTAAAGAAACATAAGCATTTTTTCTTTTGTTTTGTTGTTGAATGCATGGGATGGTTTCATAAATCCAATATGTTGAGTTTCTCTGAATAATCTGGAGTTATTTGTATGCATAATTTAAACTTGTGATGATGTGTTATTGGGTAGTCATGCATATTTTTATTTTGTGAGGAGGGAAAGGTGTACAGAATTCTTGTGTGCTTGTTACAAAGGTAACAACTGTGCATTGGCTTGGAGGGGAGTGAACTGTATTTCTGTTGCCCTTTAGAAGTCTAAAGAAAAAAGTGCAAAAGAAAAGCACTACTTTAATATTCACTAAGAAAGAATGTAAATATTAAAAACATTTCAAACTTTATAGAAATACATCTAGTACTGTTGTATTGTAAATGAATTTTATCTACTTAGAAACTGCCTTGTTAATAGTTCCTATCCATGGGATTGTCCTGTGAATAAGGGGAATCATTTTCCTTTTGAGAAGTGCAGACATCAGAATACAAGCAGACTTTCAGATATTATTATTCATAATTGGTTTGCCTTTAAATGGCTCAAGGTGGTCACCAGTCAAGATTTCAGTTGTTAAAATGCAAGTCTCTTGCAGCCTGCAGCCACTTTTACCTGTGCATCTCATTCTAGTGATAGCTGAGTACTTTTGAAGGACAGCTTCCATTTTCCCAGCCAGTATGGAACGAGTTCTTCCTTTTTCTGCTGTAAATGGAAGGGGGGTGGGGAAGAAGAATTACTTCTTAAAAGATACTGTTAAAATTACAAGGGAATTGTTTCATGTAAGATCTAGCTGAGTGAATTTGAGTGGGGAGGGGGGCCCAGGAAGGGCTGCATGGCCAGTAGTTCTTAACCTGAAAGTAGTGCCATGTCACCACAGGTTGTGCCCTGCAAGACTAACAGAAGTGCTGCTAGTTGGGCTGGATGTTGGGAGCAAAGTGGGAGAACTTGTATTTTGTCAGATGGGTGGTGGGGAGTGTGGTAGGGTGGAATTGTTCTTTCCTGCACTCTATAGCATGTTGCTATTAACAGTTAGTTCCCAGACTATTCCTGTTGAAAACTGGTTGACTTGCTAAAATTGTCTGGTCTCCATAATGGGTCCCTTCAGTTTATGAAACTGTTTCACCTCTGTTCTTTTAAATGTCTGATTAGTTGGACCAAGGTGAAGGTTTCTTGTTCCCTGAAAATCAGCTTCTTTACTGAAACTATGATGTCTTTAATTTTGGTGTATTCTGGAAAGGAAAATTGCATTTCAAACTCTTAACATGAAGCTACTGGTTTCAGAGTTTCATACAGTGCTCTTAAAAAAACCCCACACTTAGGAACATCTGCAGGTCAGAGCAAGTATATTTTCTGTCCCAATTGTAGCATCAAGTGACCTCTTAACTTGGCTCAGTATTCTAATTCAATCCATGGCAGAGGGTAAGCCATGGACCGCTCAGAACCAGATCACCACAATGAACTCATAAAAATGACTAGTTCAAGATGATTTCCTATTTCCTCAGGGCTAGCAAGTCTTCTACACACAGTGTTTCCACTTAGCTGTTCAATAGACTCTGACTTGCAGTTAAGTGATTCCTTACTTCAAAGCTCCAATGAAGTCTAAACCAAATACTTTCTTACCGAGAGCTTTGTTTTCAGAGGCCATTCTGACTGAGGCTGCCACAGCTTGTTTTCCTTTGTCTCTAGGACTGTCCTTTCTTTTCTACATGGCTAACAAGCAAAGTTGTGCCTTGAGGTGTGTCTGCAAGTGAACCTGGTATTGGGAGATAACTCCTCCCTGCTGTGCTACTGCAACTTGGACTGACTGACTCACTCTTGGACAGCTAGGCTGTAGCGTGTCTTTTGAAGAGGCATGCTGGTCTGGAGTTCAGTGTTCCTGAGCCTTAGCCAGTTAGCTAAAAGACTGGGAGCTGTTTCAACTGGATGGTCATTCCCTCTGCTGTTGAGGGGTGGAGTGGCTGGGTGTATATCCAAGGAAGTGTACAAGCTTTGCTTCTGCTCTCGGAAGTCTCTGAAGGCTGTAACCTTGCATTTTCGCCCTTACACATATGGAGCCATTGTATGAAAAATAGCTGCAGTCATGTCTGAAATTGCTACAGAATTAGTTTTCTCAAGAAGTTGCCATTGTTGGAAGTTTAGATCTGACCTTACGTGAGCAGAGGGTAATTGTAGAGTCCTGTGTTCAGTTTTGGGCCCCTCAGTACAAGAAGGACACAGAAGCATCAGAGTGTGTCCAGAGAAGGGCAAGGAGGCTAGGGAGGGATCTGGAGCACAAATCTGATGAGGAGCAGCTGAGGGAACTGGGGTTGTTTATTCTGGAGAAGAGGAAGCTCAGGGGAGACCTTACCTTCCTCTACAACTACCTGAAGGGAGGCTGAAGTGAGATGAGGATAGGTCTCTTCTCCTGGGTTAACAGAGAGAGGATGAGAGGAAATGGCTTCAAGCTGCAGCAGGGGAGGTTTAGATTGGATACAGGGAGGAATTTCTTTATTGAAAGGGTTAAGTCTTGGCCCAGGCTGCCCAGGGAGGTGGTGGAGTCACCATCCCTGGAGGGGTTTGAGAAACATATAAATGCTCTACTTAGGGACAAGGTTTAGTAGCATATTAGTGATAGGTGTGGTTGGACTTGATAATCTTAGAGGTCTCTTCCAACATTTGTGATTCTGTTATTCTATATGTGGCCTCTTCTGGTTCATAATCTGTTTTTTACAAATGAGGCAACCTGTTTCTGACTGGGGGAGAGAATGCTGAAGCTGCTGTTATGATTTGTGGAAATCTACAGGCTGGATTCTGGATTCACTGCTAGAGTTAAATCATCCTCATTTAAAGTTTATAGCTCTACATAACTAAAAGTGAATTCCCTATTAATGCTAGGAATTTTCT
The DNA here is from genome assembly GCA_013396975.1 of Bucco capensis. Taxonomy (NCBI): domain Eukaryota; kingdom Metazoa; phylum Chordata; class Aves; order Piciformes; family Bucconidae; genus Bucco; species Bucco capensis. The sequence goes on from VWZO01005062.1 coordinate 77,574, forward strand.
TAAACTTTTCTTTGTTGCCTTGAAAACCGAAAGAATTGTCTTAGAAAAGTCTGAGAGGAGCTCGAGCTGTTTAGTTCACTCTCTCCCTTCCTCTGAGCCCCCTCATGTGTTTTGATATTTGATCTGCACACATACAACTGGAAGTCTCCCAAAATGTGATTGTACTGATGTCAACCACTATTCCTTTGTGCTTGCCTGCTCCAAAGTAAGGTCTTTGAAACTTCCAGATCAATCTTTTCCTCCATACTTGCCAACATGGTCAGAGTAGCCACGTCAAGAAGCAACTCTGGGATTGTATGGTGACTCGTGCATTCCTGCAGAGCACCTAGCCAACACACTGCAGCAGCATGGCAGCTCGCCCTCACCTCCAGAAGCTGCAAGTGTAGCTGTTCAACAAGGCTAAGGCTGCAGTGGTACTTGAGAGGTATTCTTACTCCAGCTGGATCTTCAGTATTTCTCCTGTAAGTCAAGTCTGTGGCTTGTGTAGAGCAGGTTTCTGCTGTTCTCAGGGTCAGTGCTTCAAAAAGCTGTCTGGTCTAAACTGATGTGATGATTTAATAGAAAGGGAGGGGAAATATAGAAAGGGAAAACCTGTTGTTCTATCTTTTTAACAAGGAAAAATAATGTTATTCAGATTTGACCTAGGGATTGAACACTTCTGAACAGTAGCAACAGTGAAATGTTTTTAAGTGCTTTTCTGGAGTGGACTCAGGATGCTCAGCACTTGGTAAAGTAGATCTGGAAAATCAATACTGTGCTATTTTATATTAATATACTACAGAGATGCAATTCAAAGTCATCCAGGTCATGCAGCCTGCTGTTAGCTGTGGAATTTCTGTATGATGTTTTAGGAGTGTGCCTTTTACTGCAAGTTTTTAGTAGGCGTGCAGAACAGCAGATTTAGTGATTGGTTTTGTAATGATGAAAACACTTGAGTTGCACTGCCATGAACATGAAAAAAACCTTTGTAAACTGTGGCAGATGTGTAACTGAAGGGTTCCAAGGCTTGGCTTCTTGGTAACTGAGAGGGGCAGACAAACATAAGCAAGGATTGCCATACAGTTTGGATTTCTGTAGTCACATCATGTGAATCCTAGGCTATGGGAAACTTTGTCAGAAGTCATGTATGTCACATCAGAAGATAGCTTTTTGCCTATTCACTTCAAGAGGAATGCCTGTTATGCAGAACAAGGTCAACATGTGGAAGTGCTTCACTTTGCATTAATAATTCCATCACTAGAACTCTTGCCTTTGCTAGTATGCCACTGGGATTCATTGCTCTTTGCTGCCAGAGAACATTGTGCTGTAATGTGTTGTGTAAAGACAAGGTAATGCTAGCATCTCTTGGGAGCACCACACATCTTTCAGAAAGGGCTTTACTTCTTTTGTACTCCTACTGTATGGATGACATGGTATAGCTTGAGGCTTTAGACTCTTTAGACTTAATTGTTGCAAGTAGTTCTTGACCTCAAAGGAAGTAGTTTGATGGGTTAACTGGGGGAAGAAGTCCTAACTGCAAAATGTGTTGTTCTTGTATGACAAACCAGTGGCTCAGCTCTGCTCCAAATGATGTGAGCTAAAAGCAGAGTGTTCTGCCAGGGCATTAAGGATGTCTCCATCAGCATGGTTAGAACTCTCAGTAAGAGATGCTGAATAGCTTGCAAACATTAAGGTGTACTGTGTGGCAGTTGAGGGATTTAAGGGCTCATACACACCAAACATCAAAGGGGAAGGGGAAAAATACACAGATGCAAACTGTATTGCATACATCAGTACAAGAGCATGCAGTAAGGAGGCTTCAGGATGTGTCTCACATACCTACTGATTTACCCCAACAACTCTGACTTAATTTCAGATCGCTTTCCAGATTCAGAATCAGTTTCAACGTTGTCCAACTGTTCATTAGTTCCCAAGCTGGAAGTGCACTGATGTACACACACTATAAATCTCAGGCTGAACTTGGCAAAGCCAGTGCATGTTATCTGAGCTCTCACAAGAAGATAGCATAAATCAAAACTGAGCTGCTGAGCTGGTACACAATAGGAGGTGCTGCTCTCCAAAGTGACAGGCATGTATCATTCTGATCTGCAGAGATGGGATTTCTCTATGCCATGCCTAAGCCACTTGTATTGCAAAGGTTTATACATAAATGTTTGGCACTACATGAATTGCAATAGGAGGAAGAGTTAGACTTCTGTGTTTTACCAGTCCCTTACTGAATACCAGTGTGAATTAGGAGTTCTGGGCAGCATTGGCTCAATCAAGATTTCCTAAAGTTGCTTCAGACTGCAATCAAATATGTTCAGATGTGCATGCCTATAAAATGTTTAGTGGTCACAGTACTGTACCTTATACTGATAACCTATATAGAGACATACAGCAGGAAGGAGGGTGACACATGCTGTTTAAAGTGATGTTTATACAGCATGTGGGGAGCAGTTGCCAAATAATGCTATTTCAGTAGAATATATTCGTATTTGTGATGCTATTTGCTATCACACTATCACAGTATGTCAGGGCTTGGAAGGACCCTAGAAAGATCATCTAGTGCAACCCCCCTGCCAGAGCAGGATCACCTAGACCAGCTCACACAGCAATGTGTCCAGGCAGCTCTGCAATGTCTCCAGACAAGGAGACTCCACAGCCTCCTGGGCAGCCTGGTCCAGTGCTCTGGCACCCTTATTGGAAAGAAGTGGAGGATTAAAGATTAGGCTTATTATTTAAATGATTAATCTTACTTCTGGCATGAGGGCATCCTAAGAGGACACTGTGGACATTTAGAGGAGCCTATGATGCAGGGAAGCCAAGAGTATCTTTGGTTTCACTGCAGTATTTAAGGGAGCAGTCAGAAACACATGCTTTGAGAAGACACACAGGGAAGTAAGAAAGAACAGTTTGTGTAGGGACAACATTTTCTTTTGTTCTCCTATGATTTTAAGGTTGGGCAATAACCTGAAGCAGCAAGGTTTATATTTTGGTTTTAAGATGCTTTGTAATATGACTAAGCACTTGCATTTCCTGCATAAACAGCTCATCCTTTCTGTATTTCTCCAACCTTTGCTAATGAAGTCTGATAAGGACTGAAAGGGGTGGAGAATTCCCTTTTAACCAAACTTTGCATGGCAACCATTTCATTGGGTGACAAGTTAACTAAGTGTGGCTGGGTTTCCTTCCTGGGACCATTCATTNAAAATCAGTATTGGTTCTCAATAGGATGGAAGAAAAACGATTTATCACTAGACTGAGGTTGTTATTAAGAGACAGAATGATCATGACTCGTACTAGATATGTCAAAAAAAGCAAATCTAAACAAGTATGGAAACAGAAGATGCTTGATGAGCAAATCTGAGGGGAGTAGCTACATTCTTTTACATTAAAAAGACAAAAAGTGAGCTTTTAAAATGGAGGGAAACCTAGAAATGCAATAATGAAAAAGGGAATAACATCTGGCAAAATTCCCAGTGCTGAATCCATAAATTAAACATTCACTAATCTAACTAATGGATCTAAAAGGAAGTAAGTACTATTTATTGTATGTTAGCTTTTCTTAGAAGTTCTACCTTTCCTACCAATCAAAGACCTGTGACCTCTCTGGCCCTAAATCCAACTGTCACTGAGCAGTAACTCAAGCAATCTGGCAAGCACTAAGATATTGCTGGCACTACAACCTCTTTATCCAACAGCTCCAGTTCCTCCACATATGCTCTTTTTTCTGTTCTACAGTTGGTTACAGCCTGTGGATAAAATCATAGAATCCTAGACTGGTTTGGGCTGGAAGGGACCTCTGGAGCTCATCTAGTCCAACCCCCTGCAGTGGGTAGGGACATCCCCAACTAGAGCAGCTTGCCCAGAGCCCTGGCAAGCCTCACCTGCANTGTACCAGTCAGGGTAAGAATTCTGGTCAAAAGGCCAAAAAACTCCAAGTACAACTTTCCACTGGGTTGCTGTAGCAAAAGGTCAACTGTAAATTCAGGGGTGCTCATGGGGATACAATCCCAGTACTGTGTGTATTGTTTAATTAAATACTGTCATGCCTGATGCCTGCCATTTTAAAGGCTTTTACAGCAGAAGTTACTAGGATACAAGGTGCTAAAGGGCTCCTTAGCCTGGTAGAGGAAAAGATGTTGAGTTGGAGCTGGATATGAGACACCTGCACTTACAATTTGGTTGATGAGTGTTGCAGCTAACTGCCAAAATTAGTGGTGGTATCTCCACTTCTCAGTGGCCTCAGACATGCTGAGCCAGGGGAGGGGGAAAGGCAAAGCTCTTCATGGCCCTGGCTAGAAGGTAGGGCACAAAGTTCACTGGGAGAAATAAAGTTATTACAGAAGTTCACTTTAAAAGGAGAGAAAGAATTGGTGTCCTTACTGCTGAGGTACTGGTTAGTGGTACAGAAATGGTGCAGGGTAGAAAGTTTCAAAAACCAAAGATGCTTTTAACACCTTATATTCCCTCTTTAGATCTACTTTTCAAAGTCTGATTTTCTGTGGTTTCCTTTTGGGTTATCTTCAGCCACATTTGCTTTAGTGCTTTTAAAACTTCCACTCAACTTGCAAATTATTACTGACCAACAATTATTCCATTAAACCAAACACTTAAATTCAGTAAACTTGTACCTTAATTTCTCCTTTTAATTAATACCTAGATCAGTCCAACCTGTTTCTATAACAAAATAAGTTTTGTGTGGCACCATGGTAAGGTTCACTTACGTTGCATTAATTTCTTTGCTCTATACCTTCTGTGTTTGGATGTTTAAGAAGGAACAAAGATGGGAGTGTCTCCCATGGTGAACACCAGAGCCAGACAGAGCTATGAGACACTTGGCATTTTCAGACCCACCTTGTCTGGTGGTTGGACAGAGTCACTAGGCAGCAGCTGAGACTTGTGAGAGTTCCTATCTAACCCCTAGGGAGAAAATCTCCATGAGGAGGCACAGGCTGGTGGTTAGTGACTGCAGGACCTGCAGACACTATTCTGTGGTGGCTGGCTGGCTAATTAGTATCCCTCAGGTTTGTTCTAAATGGTTACTTCAGGGGAAGCCCTTGTGTGTGTGTGTTCCCCTGGTAGCCCTTCTGCAGTGGTTCTAGTTGTTGTTCGTACCACAGGGATCATGTGCTTGTTTTCTAATTAATTACTTAAGCAGCCATTATATTTTTGGGTTTCTTTTTTGCAGGGGCAAGAGGTGAAGTTTGTAATAGATACTTGTTCAGTCTATTAGAGTGTTTATCCCTGTAGCCTAGTTAGCAGCGTTTAACGTCCTGCTTTGCAGCCACTGCTGAA
>VWZO01005062.1:85624-105493 GCA_013396975.1 Bucco capensis
GCCTTCCTTCCTTCCAGGAGATGGACACTCCCTCCCAACTTGGTGTCATCCGCAAACTTACTGATGGATGACTGCCAGAAGGCTAATGAGCTCATCCTACCCATCCAAGGATTCTAGGAACATGGGTATCACTCCCCACACTTTCCCGTGGGCAATGAGTTTAATGCTCCCTCTGCTGTGGGCACAGTTATGGCACCAGGGGCCACAGGAGAACACAAGGGATTTTCAGACTGTGCCTGTAGTGAGTGCTAGAAAGCACAGAAAATGCTGAATGGATCAGAGCATCCTCTGGCAGGAGAGAGTAGTTGTGCCCTTGATTGAGAAGATCACGGAGGATTACAGGATACAGAAGAACTGGATTTTTTTAGCAGCTTGCGGCACAGAGAAGAATTGGCAATGAACTGAAGCTGGGCTGGGTCCTCCCCCAGCTGGCTAGCATAGCTCTCAGGGTGTGCTGTGGGAAACAAGTGCCTGTACAAAATGAATGTAGTGATTTACAGCTCCACTGTGGTAAGGAGAGGCTGGCAGGAGCTGTGAATCTGCTTTTCTCTTCTGCATATGTCCTACAGCCTACATACCAACCTGTGGCTGGCAAGGGTGTGTGAGGTTTTGACCCTGGGCTGTGTTTAATTTCACAATCAAATGTTCAGTTGGGAAAATTTCTTGCCATATCTTGGATCCCAACTGAAAAGATTACCTATTTTTTCAGCACAACTGAAGCAAATGCTTCTGAGTAGGCTGTTTATTCACTTGAGTTTATATCACTTTCTGAGCAAGGCAGCAGCACTGATCCATCAAGTCTGATGTATAAAGATGATCATCCAGAGTGTGTTTGATACCTCTAGGAGCCTTGACAAATCTCAGGTTTCATTCAGTTCAGAATTTGTTACTAGTGCATCTTACATGATCTTCCACCACCCTGGCTGTCAGATTAGCTGTGAGGGATTCACAGCCATCACTGTAAGACATGTTTGTCATTGTTTGGTTTACAAGGCAAAGTGAATGGCATGGAGGCTTGAACCATGGAGGCTGTGGTTGTGGGTCCATAGCTGTGGCAATATTCAGGCTCTGAAACAAATCAGTAAACGCTGAGTCTTGTATATTTGAAACCACTTCATTTTTGTTGAAGTTCTCAATTGATACACAATGGATAGCATACTTGTAAGGTCTGTAAAGGTTCATGGGACAGTCTCAGTATGCTGATTTCCTTCTGCTGAGTGGTGGCTGCTGAAGGCCGTTGGGTGTCACTGCTAGTTGATTGGGCACACAGCAGCAAGGGGCATGTGTTGGCGGTCAGGCCTGGAAGGAGACTGACGTGATCCAGCAGCTGCCTCCAACAGAAACTGATGCCAGATGCCAAAGTCCCACCAAACTTTCCTTCTAGAGAGCTCCATTGACGCCGAGGCAAGAAAGGAAATTCTCCTCTGGATGAGGTTTTGCAAAGACCTTGATTTGCAGCAGCCAAAGTGTCTTCTCAAAATCCATTTGCCTGCAAGGAGAATGTATCATAGAATCATAGAACAGTTACAGCTGGAAGAGACCTTGACGATCATCAGTGCAGCCTTTGTCCTAGCCCTATCACCCCATAAATGATGCTCCCCAACACAACATCCAGCCATCTCTTAAACACCTCCAGGGATGGGGACTCAAGCAGCTCCCTGGGCAGCCTGTTCCAATGGCTCACAACCCTTGCAGCAAATAAATTCCTCCTAATGTCTAGCCTGAACCTCCCCTGGTGCAATTTCCATCCATTTCCCCTTGTCCTATCGCTCTCTACCAGGGAGAACAGACTAATTCCTGCCTCTCTACAATCTCCCTTCAGGTAGTTATAGAGAGCCATGAGGTCTCCCCTCAGTCTCCTCTTTTTCAGGCTAAACAGGCCCAGATCCCTCAGTCTTTCCTCCTCAGGCTTATGTTCTAAGCCCTTTAGCAGCTTGGGAGCCTCTGTCCCCTCTCCAGCACCTCCATGTCCCTCTTGTAGTGAGGGGCCCAAAACTGGATGCAGTACTTGAGGTGAGCCCTCCCCAAAGCTGAGTAAAGGGGCAGGATCACCTCCCTGCTCCTGCTGACAACACTGTTCCTGCTCCAGGCCAGGATGCCATTGGCCTTCTTGGCCACCTGGGCACACTGCTGGCTCCTGTTCAGCTGTCACTCAGCACCCCTAGGTCCCTCTGTGCCTGGCAGCTCTGCAGCCACTGCTCCCCAAGCCTAGAGCACTGCTGGGGGTTGGTATGGCCGAGGTGCAGTACCCAGCATTTGGCCTTAGTGAACTTCATGGTATTGGTGTGCACTGGAGACCAGTGACCCTCACGCTGTAATCTGGGTGGTGGCTACCACCCCCCACCTGCCCCCTTTAACTCTCCCTTGCATCTTTCTGTTTAAATTCATTTTGCAGCTATGTCTCTGCCTCCACAGCTGGTAGTAAGAGGAGTGAGCTGGTGTGGCTCCATGAGAGTGCACAGCAGTGCTTGTACCTGTGCACTCAGTTGCTGATAAGAGCTGAAAACTGTAATTGCTGCAAGGCAAGAACTAGATCTTCCATCTGCAAAGGCTGTAGTATGCCACAGAAATAAAAATAGAAAGGAACAGATTGGACTTCACCATTTCTCTAAACTCGAACTTCATACTTCTCTGGACTTCTAGAGTTGGTTATAAATCAGGAGTGTGATATGTTTCTCAATATTTCTCATCAGGCATTTTGAATAGAGATTAGTAATTATACAGGAAGCTGCTCTGAAGTAATTAGTGTTCACTTTCTCATTCTTTCTTCTTTTTTTCTTCCAAGGATATCAAGGTTAAAGCCATTGATGGGAAACCGTAAGCAAAAAGAAGACAGGCAGTTCATTTCTCCTTACAGAAATAAAAGCTGTTTGGGGGGAGGGGGGCAATATGTTCTAAGCATCTACTGCCTCCAGCAGCTCCAGGGCCTGGGATTCCTTCTGGCTGCTGGAGCCCAGCTTGTTGTGTCCATCCCAGACAAGGAATGTGGCTGCTGCTTTCCCTTTTGCAGGCAAAGGACACTAATGGGGATGCCCACACAGATGGCCACGGAAAAGCTGTTGCCTTCAGCCATGCCTCCTACATGTAGGACTCACAGAACACCTAAGTAAAGACCAGCTTGATATTGCAAGCAAATAGCACCCATACATGGTTTAGGGCAGACACTGGCTCTCCCTGCTCCAGTAGCCAGCCCCAGACACCGAGACACTGTGACCCATAGTGTCACTCCAGCCACCAGCGAGCCTCTTGCTTGCTTCACTCACACTGCCCCTCCCCCCCCCCAGTAGCTGGCACTTATTCCTTGCAGTGCCCACACACATCATGTGGAGAGAGAGACTTTACAGAGACACTAGTTAAGAAAGGTTCCATAAGAAGAGAGGGTGATTAGGCACAGGGCTCAAACAGCTTATCGACCCCTTTCATAACCCTTTCTGTCTGATCCCTCCTTTGCTTCTTCCTGATCCCCTTCCTCTAATCATTCCTTCCCAAGTTTTGCAGAGTGGTCCTCCTAAATCCTCACATTCCTCCTGTTTGACCCCTCTTATCAGTTGCAAAGTTCAGGTGATCCTTTCCAAAGCTCTTCAATGGTCCATCAATCAGTAACTGGTGACTTTTGATCTTTGGTATTGTCTCCATTGTCCCTTTTCCACCAAGTTTGCATCTTTGTGTCCTTGTTTATTGCACACACCCCCTTTACCTATTATCCCCTTTGCTTTGAAAAGCTCAGGTCCTTGGTGAGATAACCCTCATGAAGCAGATGCTCCTGCTTGCCATGTACACTTAGAGGGGGCTACAGACACAAGTTCCTGTTCTCTGCAGATGTATGTATGAAATAGAGAAGAGCCCCAAAGCAACCATATAGGGGAACATTTGAGTACTTTTCAGTGGTATATTTTGCTGATAAACTGTGGGAGTCGGTAGGAAGCCCAGTTAGATGGCAGTTCTTAGGGTTGGGACAGGCATACAGGCCTCTTGGTAGAACTTGTTTTGTTGTTTCCTCTGGAGAATGATGCAAGCCTCAAATAATAAACTATGGAAAAATCAGCTGCTTGGTAGGAAGTTGTTTTGCCAGTTGGCAGGGAAAACAGAACAGACACAGGCACCAACTGGAAGAATAAGTTTATTTTACTTTCTATTTCAAAATAATACAAGAAGAAATAAACTCACACATTACACAGCAGAAGTAAGCTAATATTGCCAAGCAACAACACAAGGCTAGGCAATGCATCTAGTCATTAGCACACAGAGTAAGTGATAGTGATTAAGAAAGGTACATCACCAGTTGCGCTAATGCTTCACCATCACCCGGATCTGCATTCGTTGGTTAACCCGGGTTGCAGCAAGGATTTGGAGAGCCTGTCCCTAGCAACTGGAAATTTCCCACACACACATCCTTCCATGGGTGAGGTTTCTAAAGTCACCACAGGTGGGCTCAGCTTTTATAGAGTTTAATTAGCAGGCTCAGCAAGTCAGGATGACTTGCATTTTCCCTTTACACAGAAACATCTGGCATTGTCCTCCTACTTGGTTTTTTACCCAGAGCCTGGCCAGGGCTTGGAGGAGAAATCCAAAAGAGTATTTCTATCTTGGTGGTTTTAGCCACTGTCTGGTTTCATCAACCATTGCCTGGTTCGCCATCTATTTCAGTCCTAACTGCCAATCTTGCAACAGATTTAGGCCTTGAAATAGGGAAAAAGTTGCTGATTACTGCTAGATTGAGCAAAAAGTTGCTGATTAGGGCTATATAAAGCAAAGATCTGCTGATTGCTGCTGCACCACAAACATTATAACGAAGTTAGGTTCAATTATCAATTACCAAAATATAGTCTGACAGAGTTCATCTAGAGGTCAAATACCGGCTTGGCTGTGATACCCAGGCCTTAGCACATCAGAAGTTTATCTTCTCTTTGTCTCAGTGCTTGAATATGCAACATTGGGTTCTTCCTCCTAATGCTGCTTCTCCCACCACCTTCAGGGAATTAACTACAGGTAATGACAATGATATCTAACAGTTACAGGTGGCAATTCCAGGCTCTTTCACAGCAGAGAAGGCCTCCTCTGAGCCTACTTTTCTCTCAGCTAAACAACCCCGGTTCCCTCAGCTGCTCCTCATAACACTTGTGCTTTGTTTAGGTCCTTCATCAGCTTCGTTGTACTTCTCTGCACATACTCCAGCACCTCAATGTGCTTCATGCAGTGAGAGGGCCAAAACGGAACCCCATATTCGAGATGTGATCTCACCAGTGCAGAGTACAGGGGGACAATCACATCCCTAGTCCTTCTGGCTATGCTTTTTCAGATACAAGCCAGGAAGCTGTTGGCCTTCTTGGCCACCTTGGCACACTACTGGCTCATGTTCAGCTTGCTGTCGACCAGCATGCCCAGGTCCTTTTCCACTGGGCAGCTTTCCAGCCACTCTTGCCCACGGGTGGTTTTCGGTTGGTTGGTGTCAGAGCCTGTTGGGGCACGGCAGGGTTTAGATGCAGCACCGCAGTTTGCAGCAGTGCAGCTACCACCTGGGGACTTCACCTCCGCCCATCTCCCTCAGTCCCGCCCGCCGGAGGGGCGGCCCCAGCCCCGATCCCAGCCTCAGTCCCGATCCCGCCTCCGCGGAGCGGCACGACGAGAAGCGCTGAGGGGCGAGGAGCCCGGAGCAGCCGCGAAGATGCTGAACGCTCCCTGGGCGCGCTTTTACTCCAACAGCTGCTGCCTCTGCTGCCATGTCCGCACCGGCACCATCATCCTCGGCATCTGGTACCTGGTAAGTGCTCCCCGGACCCCCCACGAGGGGGTCTCTCCACTCCGGTCTGCAAAGGAAGCTGAGCTGCCCCTCCGCCGAGGGGAAGCCCGTAGCAGCGGCTGAGGCTGCCCCTGCAGCACAGGTGGGTTTTGGAGATAACCCTCCGAGGGCTCAGGTTATTTCCAGCAGGGTGATGCTCAGCGAGCTGCAGCACCTCCTCACTGCCGACCCCCCAGCGGGGCAGAGGCTGCTATTTCAACTCTGCCTAAACTGGGAAATGAAGCTTGTGTGTGTTTTAAGGGTCAGGGGAGCAGGAGATAAGGGCACGGGCGGGATCACCAGGATCTCAAGAAAAAAAGCTGTTAGGGGATGAAAATGTGATGAGCGAAGATCCCAGGAATGAATGTTTTTCCTGCAAACTTCAGAACCCCGTTTCTAAGGCTGGCGTTCATTGCAGCACTGGGTGGTTAGCTCCAGCAAGGCTTACAGACCCTGACCACGTTGCACAGAAAATCTCGTTTTATCATCTCTAGTCGCTGCTTCATGAAGAAGTCAGGTGTTCTCATCACTGCTGTTCCTTCTTGGTCAGATAATTGTTTGTCAGTAGTATCCTAGTCTGCCTTGCAGAGAGCTGGAACCTTTCAAACAGCTGCGACCAGGTCCTAGAAAGATTTTTTTCCCCCGTCGGGGTTATAGGAGTGAGGAACTGACCCCTCGAGGCACAGCTTTAACGGGTGACCATCAGTCCCAGAGGTTGTTTGTATTCAGCCAGGTGAAAGATTCAGTGAGGAGGAGGCACGCTAAGCCCTCGCTTCCTCTCCTGTCTTTGACAGTCTTTTCTCAATCCCTTGGGTATCAGTGCAGGAAAAGCGGATTACCCAGGGCCGGCCCTGCCATAGTCACAGGGTTTGCAAAGATGTCACAGGAAGAAAAGAGCTGGTTTGCTGCTTTGGGTGATGTAGATGCACTTCTCAGCCTGCTCAGTCTTCCCCATCTCTTGGTATGAGAAATAAGCCTCTGCCTGATGGCAAGGCCATGCAGAGCTGTTTGCCAAGCATCATTTTTCAAATGATTGCAGATGGAAGCAGATGAGACCCAGGCTTATTTGCTAACTATAGAAAGTCCCTGCAGAAGCGAGTGAAAAAAAAAGCAGGAGCTGGCCTCCACTGTAGGACAGGTCATTAAATAAAAAGGTTAGGCTGACATTCTGTCCCAGAAATCGTATAAAATGCTCTATGTCCTATAAAATACTTATTTCACCACTGAGAAAATGGTGCATTAGTTGAACTATTTCTTGCCTTTCGTTTTAATGAAATATAGTTAAATGCAATATCGATACCCTGTGGTATCTGACAGTATTGAAAAAGATGCCACTCTGCCTGGCTGCAATGAAATGTCAGTAAGTTTTAATAGGACCTGAAAGCTTTTGAACATTTCTTCCAGGGCACTTATTTCTTTCTGCCATTAGCTGAATGAAGCCTTTTTACATTGGCTCCAGAAAGACAGGGGTACAGAGATTTAAGCTGTTCTGTGAACCTAAAGATATTTCAGGAGAGGGGAGTAAGTGCATCAGACACTGGCCTTAGAAGCAAAAAAAGCCCAACAGCTTTTTAGGCTGTTACCTGTTTTGTTACTAACATTTCAGTGAAAGTGCCCTTATTTCATATAATATTTTTCTGCAAGATCTGTTTAAGTTTTCCTTTTTTTTAGCTAGCAGGCATTTCCTAATCCATACCTTTCTATACTTTGCTTCTTTTGCTTTCATCAGTTTTTTCTGAGTGACTTCTGACTGACTCATAACATGTCAAGGTGCACATTTCTTTCTGCGTTTGCTCCTCTCTTGTAAAGATTTAGATTTTTAAGGTTAACTCTTAGGAACAGAAAATTAGGTGTATGTTGATAATAAATGCTAAACCTTTTTGCTAGTGTACAAAGTTAGGAAGCAATAGGTAAGGAAGAGGTAGTTCCTTGAGTAAATAGCTACCCTGATTGAAGGGAATATGTATGCAAAAATATTGCTTTATCTCAGAAGAGCAATTATGATTTGATACCATATGCTGTTGAGTGTTTACATAAGAATAGATGCTGTCCTTGTGGCAGCTTTTTTCTCTGCATGCATTTTGGGTGGTTGCATTACTCCAAACCACGTGTGAACTATGAGCATTACCTCAAAGCTCAAACATAAACTCCTTTGATTTTTCACCATGCCAACGTTCTGTATTCTGTATACTGTTTGCCATTATGCTTTACAGGAGGTTACTTGAGGAAAAAAACACTGAACTAGATAACAAATAGTTAATGCTTTTTCATATCTCACGACCTGTGAAATGTAAGTTTTATTAATTCTGTAACTACAAATACAATTATTCAGTACTAGAGGCTTCTAAAGGAGGAAAAAAATAGTACTTAAACAAAACTTAAAAGTTTTGTCAGGCTTTTAAAATAACATTTTCACATGTTGAACAAGGTTTAGTTAGTATAATTTCAGGAGGCAGAATTTCATGTCTTAATATATATGGAAAAATGAGTGCCTTCCTCTGGGATGATGTTTTTGCTCTTTAATGATTTGAGTGTTTGGGGTCCTACAAATAGCAAAGAGAGTGGGGAGCTGAGTGCAGGCAGAGCCATCAGGGCTGCATGATGAGAGCACGTAGGTGAGAGGAAGGAATGCTGTGTGCATCCCCAGTGCATGGCCAGCAGTCCCAGACACTTGCAATGGGCTGACAAAGTATCAATAGCTGGGGAATAAATATTTAACTCTGTTCTATTTTAGAACATAGTGCATCTCAGGATGCTAATGTTTCTAGAGCTATTGTATATCAATAATGTCTTCCTGGTAGAGCTATAGGTAGCACATCTAGAATAATATGATACAACCCAGCATTGCAGGGGATGGCAATATAGTATACTTGATACAATATACATGCTCTCAGAGACCACTGAGGTGCTTTGGTGTAAAAAGTCACTTGTAAAGGGTGGAGCAGCCAAAGGAAATTTCCTGAGAAGACTATCTGAGCAGGCTGCAGAATAGCTTGTGCTTCAGAAACCAGTGTGCTGCCCTGGGGAGAAAAGCTAAAGAGGGGGTGCTGCAGTATTAAGTACAAATATTATGCTAGATATTAAAATGGCAGTATTATGGCTGGCTGGAGGCTAATATTTGTTTCAAAACCAGAGGACCAGTTTGGGTGTTTATTCTACTGGCATGGAATTTACACTTCTCTGTATTATAACATGAAATCAAAGGTCAAAAGTAATAATGTAGAAATATTTCTGGGTAGAAAAGTCTTACAAGAGTCATATTTTCAGGGGAGGAGAAAGAGGAAAATAAAGTCACTTCCAGCACCTTAGTTTTTCTCCAGCCAGTTCTATCAGTGTGCTGTTCAAGGCAGTGATACTGGTGAAATGAGCCAGTTTCTGTTCTCCCCTAGGTGCTGCAGGCCAGGGCAATGCTGGCATGTTTGTCAGGTCCAAGTGACCCAGCTGGCACTGCTGGGCCAGAAAAATCCCAATTGATTTCTAATAAAAGGATTAAATCCTAATGGACTCTCTACTGTCAAGCAAAAGCAAAGCACTACTTGCTATGGCCTTGTAGGATTTACAGGTTGAACACCTTGCTGAGATCAGTAGAGTGCACTTGATCTTAGCACAGAAAGAGAATCAAGGTATATATTTTATTTTCCTGTGTTTTTTAAGCCCCAGGCAAAATAATATGTATGGCAATGTGCTTACATAGCAGTTAGAAGATTAGTGAAATCTTGGCTTACTGGGCAGGGAGCAGAGCTCAGCACTGACTGCTCATGGAAACAAAGGAGGGTCCTTCCAAGCTGCTCTGTCCTCACTCCTCAACCTTCACACATCCTGAGACTGCTCACATCAGCAAGGAGTTGTATGTGGCTGTCCCCTGAACAGGGTGGAACTTCTTAGAAAAGATGAAGTTATTCTTTTCAAACCTGTAAGAATCAAGAGATTTTGAAAACTGTAAAAAGCACTGAAGTTGTGCAAAGGGAGAAATTGCCCCATTAGGACACCTGATGTTACAGGCTGTTAGCCCAGTGCCAAGTTGTTGGTATTTGCATGAATACAACTGTGAAGCCTTGATTTTAACTTAAAAAAAAAACCACCCTATTTTTCCTTGCTTTGACATGGAATGAAATGGGCTAAGAATAAAGGACCTCCAACTGTATTTGTGTATGGGTACTCATAGTGCATCAGCCAGATCACTGAAGGCTCTGTTCCTTGACATCAGCCAGGCCTATTGCTTCCAACATTATGCCACTGTGATATAGCTGGGGTGTTGAGTCAGCTTATCCTGCAGGTAATACTGCCTTTACTACCTTCACTAACAGTCTAATATTGGTGGCACTGGGGAAAGAATTCTTGTAGAGTGGGGCAAGCTGTGGTTTCAGCAGGTGATCACCCCTCCATGCAGGCACAGTCTGAAAATCCCTTGTGGTCTCCTGTGGCCCCTGGTGCCATAACTGTGCCCACAGCAGAGGGAGCATTAAACTCATTGCCCACGGGAAAGTGTGGGGAGTGATACCCATGTTCCTAGAATCCTTGGATGGGTAGGATGAGCTCATTAGCCTTCTGGCAGTCATCCTAGGAGAAGGACAACTCTGATTCCAAACCCGGGCAGATGGAGCTCCTTTAGCCCTGGAAGGCCTTCCAGCTAAGAGGTTAAACCTCCATCCTAAGGACTTGGCTGCCAGTGTCCAAGCTTGCTAGGCCCTGGCAGATGAACCTTAGGACTAAAGGGTGGGTCCAGCTCTGTGCATGCTGTGTCTCACCTAAAAAAAAATCCCTAGTGCAGGCTCGAGGGTGCTATCTGCTATCCTCTTTTTATCAGCGCACTTGGAAAAGGCGCTGAGGAGGAGCGTGGCTGGAGCCCTCCCTGGAGCTTCGTTCACAAAGCCTAGCCATGACAACAACAACGACCCCTCCATGGCTCCCCCTGGGTGCTATATTCAGGGAGAAGAGCTGGGTGCTGCCAATGACATGGCTAATTCTCAGCCCTTGCTAGGTGATGTAGTGGCAGCAGCAGCAGGTGAGATTTCTCTGCTGGCAGGTGAAGGAGTCATGATATAATCTGAAATGACTTGAGATTCACAATTCTTGTAGTGGACGTGTCTTCAGTAACTAAATATTTATGTCCCAAGTGTCATGTCTATAAAATTATCATTAGGTTTTTCTATTGTCTGTATTTCCTTTCACAAATTGAAAGCTGAGAGCTTAAAAATCCTAGTAACATTCCCAAGTAACTCATTTGAGATTTCCTGTGCACATGCTTGCTCTTGAGGAGAGTTGAGAAAAGAGTCCTGCTTTCAAAGGCTTCTCTGTGTGATTGGTACACACATCGAATTTCGAGCTGAGACTGGAATTAGAGGAGGTTCAGAGTACTTGCTCATGGAGTAGATCACTTTCATTATATTGTCTTCTTCAAGATCAGCAGGAAATCAATGACTGATCTTGCATACAGAGAACTGCTCAGGGCCTGCATGGTATTTTCTTAACCAACTGAAAACATACATATGTGTTCTAGACATGACAGAGCAAAGAACAAAGACCAGCACTGATCATTAGCATGAACAAAATACATCTTGTCTGAAGGACCTTCTCAGTTGACTACATTCTGACTGTAACTTATCTGGAGAGGCAGTATTAAATAACATAGCAGTTACTTGCTATGAGAATGGCTTCTGGAGAACTCCTTCAAGAACTCCTCCTCGTCACACAGAAAACTGGCTTGGTTTCTGCAGGACCATATCCCACCTCCTTTCTCCAATCCATGCTTCAGGCCCTCTTCAGTTAAATTACAAAATGAAGTGTCTTGGAGGAGAAATTCATATCATATAATCAATAAGATAGCTTGCAAAGACCCTAATCACTCACCTCTGGGTGACAGATCAATCCATGAATGAGCCATAAAGATTATCTGAAAAAAAGATGGATTCATTGATACAACATATCCCAAGTTACCTCTGCTTTCTGTTCTGAGGGAAAAGAGATTTGTGTGTTTGCTGTGTTGCAGAGAGGAGCAGAAACAGCATTTGGTCAGTCCTCCCCAGAATCTGTCATAAATCAGTGTGTTTGTTAGTGGTTTTGTTTCAAAAAGGCTGATAACATTTCTTGTAAGCATCTTCTGGACAGTCCATGCATTTCCTGAACTGTTTATTAGTCTATAGCACAACACAAGGATTTCTGAAAGTGGCTTTAAGCTCTAATCCCCTTACATATGCAATTTTTATAACATCCCCAAATACCACACTAGGATGTTTCACAGTGTGTATGAATCATTGCAATGAAAGCTCATAATCTGCATCAGTTGTCCAGCAGAATGACACAGTTGTCTCTCCTAATCAACAGAGTTATCAATTCAGAAAAGGCAAACACTTGTGAAATATGCTTTTTTTTTTTTCTTAGCAAGACCTTCAATTGGATAATAAATTCACTGGGATTACAAGGAACAGTTGTCTCCCTCCAGTGAGAAAACAGATGGCTGGTTGTAAGAGGAGCATAGTTTACATCAACATGTTTTAAAGGAAAGAAAGCCATTAGGAGTCCAGTATGCTGTAATTACATTAGGGTTTTATACAAAAATCATGAATGTGTTTATGGAAAGGAGAGGAGGTATTACATTAATCAAGTAAAATATGTTTAGTTTTGCTGAAGGTTAATATGTTTCTCCTAGTGAGCCAGAGGAGAACACATTAAGCTTTGTAAACTGATCGTTGATTAGACTGACGTCAGTGAAAATGCAATTAGTCTTCTATATTCCTGGACATATGGAACGGATGTTGCAAAATAGCCAGCAATTAATTTCCTTGATTACTTTTCTTTTTCTCTGGTTTTATTTTGAGGCTCATCCTTTGACTGTAAAACTCTGGAAGTTGATCGTGGTTGAGGCTTGAAAATGCATATAGGAGACTGTGTGCTGTTCTGCAGCTGGGCTGGAGCTGTAAAGCCCCAAATCTCCAAACAGCAGAATAGGGTGCAAGAGTGTTCCTGGTCAATCTGAGGTAGTGAATCTTCCAGAAAGGCATCACTGAAGAAATAATCCACACCAGAGCCTAGCACACTGTTCCTGGACCTGCTTTCTTTCTGATGTTTGCAGTCAGCTCTGACTACTGTCATCCTGGAGTTCTGCCTTAGAAGAGCTTTTTAAAGCACTGTGGCTGTTTTTCATTTCATTGCTGACTTGTGCTGAGCAAGGTCTTGTTCTGTCAGGAGATATATTAAGCTACTTAAAACAGAGAGGACAAATGCTTTTGGCAGAAATGCAGCTTTGTGGGAGAATTTCACCTTGCAGAAGTGCATTTCCCAGCTGTGAAACAGCTGTGCTCAGATGTGTGATTGTAGTGTTTACCCTTTCAGTAATTATCTGTACTGTACTAGCCTTTTGTGGTGTGCCCACTTCTTCCTCACATAATGAAATCCCTGCCTTGGATTGCAGAGTGATGCAGTTGACCCCTGACAGCCCTGGTCCCTTGTGTGGCTTCTGTGGATATTGCTTGTGGTGACTACATAAAAACTCCAAAATATACCAAACCTTCAATCAATTATTTTTATCTAATGAAGTGGACGTATGTGGCTTACTGTCAGAAGTTGGGACACAGTCCTTTCACCAATGCAGTAACATGTCTGCAAAGGCTAGAGGAGAGTCTGAGCACAGACAGCATCGTGGAGTGCCTTGGGCAATCCAAGGCAGATCCTCAGTTGCAGCTGCATTAAGTGACCCATCCTCTGGCCACACTAAGGCTGGGAGCCAGGGGAGCTGCCACATCTCACAGCAGCAATGATTTAGCAGGTCTACCCTCAACACTTCACAGTCAGCTGCAAGATTCAAAAATCCATATTAGGAAGTCAAGGACAAATGCAGAAACCTAACAACTCCTGACTCACCAGTTGAACAACTTCTATGTTTTTAATGCATACCAGTTCTTTGCTAGCTCTGCACAGCATCCTGAACCAAGAGGTGCTTTAGGAGACATAATGACTTTGTGGAGCAACTTTATAACTTGAACATGGCTATGTGAATATATTTCCCCAGGGCAGGGCAGAAGACCTCAGCAACCAATTTCAGGACTTTGCTCAGATAGAGGTTTAACTTCCTTTAAATTTAATGTAAGAGTATCAGAAAACCTACTGATAAATTTGCATATAAGTATCCAAGTTCCTTAAGCCATGAAAGGACTAAGATTAAGTATATAACAAATTAAACTTTGTCTCTAGGGAGGCAGAAACCTCTAATATGCATCCTGCACAGTCTGTCTATCCCATTTTTAAAAAAAATAAATTTAGTCATTACCATATTTCATTAATAACAGACCTCTTGTGGTTTGAGGTTTAGGACCATTAAAAAGCTGGCAGTAGGCAGTAGTTGAGTCACTCATATAGAAGAGTGATGATAAATTATGCTGGACTTCCCATATCGATTTAATCAGTATAGCTTCTAAATTTCAATGCTTAGTGTCATTATAATAATCAAAGTTGAAATAATATGTAAAGTCTAATGAAAATATTTTATGCTGCTTTCTATTCTATGCTCTCTATAACAAGCATGCTGTGATATGCCAGTCTGAGCCTGCCTGGATCATTCTTTGACTTCTCATGTGTAATATGGAAAAATAAGGAACAGGAATTGCAGACTCTCCCTGTCTTCTCGGAGAACAGGAACAGGAATTGCAGACTCTCCCTGTCTTCTCGGAGAACATAAGTGAATTGCCCTTTCTGATCTGATCAATGCTTTCCCTATTTCACTGCAGTATTTAAGGGAGCAGTCAGAAACACATGCTTTGAGAAGACACACAGGGAAGTAAGAAAGAACAGTTTGTGTAGGGACAACATTTTCTTTTGTTCTCCTATGATTTTAAGGTTGGGCAATAACCTGAAGCAGCAAGGTTTATATTTTGGTTTTAAGATGCTTTGTAATATGACTAAGCACTTGCATTTCCTGCATAAACAGCTCATCCTTTCTGTATTTCTCCAACCTTTGCTAATGAAGTCTGATAAGGAGTTTCACTGCTGAAAGGGGTGGAGAATTCTCTTTTAACCAAACTTTACACGGCAACCATTTCATTGGGTGACAAGTTAACTANCAGCTTGTCCCCCAATACTAGAGGGTTGAAACAACTTTATTAGCGTGAGGGAGAAGGCTTACACAATAAAAAAGAGAGAGGGATGTATCCTGAGAGCCAGGGCTCTCCTGCTCCTCCTCTCCTGCAAGTTCAAGCCACTGACTGAGGTGTGCTCAGATGGAACTCCTAGGCCCTATGTTCTCTGAGGGGGGAAGGTGACTGAGTCATTGCCATGAGCTCAAACTTGAACACACAGGGGGCACACTTCATTCCTTCTCATGTTGTTTACTTTATTGCTAAAATTGCATCATTAAGCAGAATTCAGGGGGGAAAAAAAATACACTTCTCCCTAATGGGGAGAAAGAACACATATACAAATCCGCCTGTAACAAGGCAGATTTGATCATAAACCTTAATGCTAACAGAGAAGCTGGAGAAAGGTCCCCCAGACAGGCCAAATCAACCCTGAACTATTGAGTTAAACCCTGAACTTATTTTTTTTTCTTTTTGTTGGGTTCTTGTGTCTGCTTGATGGACAAGGGTTTTCTTGCTTTTATTAATAGCCTCTAAGCATAAAGAAAAAAGCAAGATAAATGCAAAGACCATACCAAGTGGGAAGGCAAAGTTAGTTAGGGAGAATTATGGACTGTACATTTTTCATACATTCTTACTTTCTCTAATAGTAATATTGACTTCAAATATCCAAGTACTATAAAATATTCTTCTGTTGTTAGCTTAGTTTCAAGGAGCATAACTGGTTTGGAGTTTTGTTTCTATAGAGTCACCTAGAGTCATAAACTCACCTTGAGTATTTTTGAAGAGACTTAGGGGG
Organism: Bucco capensis; assembly: GCA_013396975.1. Taxonomy (NCBI): domain Eukaryota; kingdom Metazoa; phylum Chordata; class Aves; order Piciformes; family Bucconidae; genus Bucco; species Bucco capensis. The sequence goes on from VWZO01005062.1 coordinate 101,271, forward strand.
CTTTGCTTTCTTCAGTTTTATTAAAAACATTCAGGATCTCTTACTAGTAAAACTAATCTCCTTGGTGATGTCCTTTCCTTCAATTATGTCTCTGTAGAGGGCAACCAAATAAACCCTGCCAGTATTGTAGGGTATTAAAAGCACACTAGAATTGTGTGTGCCAGCTCAAAACCTGGCCAAGGTTTAGGAGCCTTGGTCAGCAGCACCATGAGATGACTTCTCATTCAAAGTCCTCAGAGAAATCTGCTGTTATTTGCTCCTTGGTCACAAACATTTTTTTTAGCTCATACTGTGTCAGGTATGGGACTGTAGAGTGAACTACAGTGATATTTTTGGTAACTAGCTACCCATATTAATCAAAGTATTAATCACTATGCAGATTATAGAAAGGTGAATGACTGTTTTCATTAAGTCTGTTTTTCATAGACTCCTAGAATGGTTTGGGTTGGAAGAGACCTCTGGAGCTCATCTAGTCCAACCCCCCTGCAGTGGCCAGGGACATCCCCAACTAGATCAGCTTGCCCAGAGCCCTGGCAAGCCTCACCTGGAATGCCTCCAGGGATGGCAACTCAACCACCTCCCTGGGCAACCTGTGCCAGTGTTCCACCACCCTCGTGGGGAGGAACTTCTTTCTAATATCCAGTCTAAATCTACTCATCTCCACTTTAAAACCATTGCCCCTTGTCCTTTCACTGCAGGCCTTTGCAAACAGGCCCTCTCCAGCCTTCTTGGAAGTTCCCTTTAGGTACAGGAAGGTCACTAGTAGGTCCCCTGAAGCCTTCTCTTCTCCAGGCTGAACAATCCCAGCTCCCTCAGCCTGTCCTCATAGCAGAGGTGTTTCAGCCCCTGAGCATTCTCGTGGCCTCCTCTGCACCTGCTCCATCAGCTCCATGTCCTTTCTGTGTTGAGGGCTCCAGAACTGGACCCAGTATTGCAGAGGAGGTGTGAGCAGAGCAGAGTGCAGTGGCAGAATCACCTCTCTGGCTCTGCTGGCCACGCTTCTCTTGCTGCAGCCCAGGATGCCATTGTGCTTCTGGGCTGCCAGCGTGCACTGTTTGCTCATGGCCAGCTTCTCAGCCACCAGCACCCCAAGGCCTTTTCTGCAGGGCTGCTCTCCATCATCTCATCCCCTAGCCTGGATTGATAGTGGGGATTGTTCTGACCCAGGTGCAGGACCCTGCACTTGGTCTTGTTGAAGCTCCTGAGGTTCCCCTGGGCCCACCTCTCCAGCTTGTCCAGGTCCTTCTGGATGACATCCTGCCCCTCCAACTTATCCCCAGCACCCCATAGCTTGGTGTCATCTGCACACTTGCTGCTGGTGCACTCAATGCTGCTGGCCATAGCCTTTATACAAATATTAAACAGTCCAGGCCCCAGTACAGAGCCCTGAGGGACACCACTTGGCACTGATCTCCAGCTGCACTTGGAGCCATTGACCACTACCCTCTGGATGTGACCAGCCAGCCAGTTCCTTATCCACTGAACAGTCCACCCATCCAATCCATAGCTCTCTAACTTGGCCAGTAGAATGTTGTGGGGACTGTGTCCAAGGCCTTGCACAAGTCCAGATAGATCACATCCACAGCTTGTCCCTTGTCCACTGAGGTAGTCACAGTATCGTAGAAAGCCACTAGGTTTGTCAGACAGGATCTGCCCTTAGTGAAGCCATGCTGACTGTCTCTGATCACCTCCCTCTCCTCCATGTGCCTTATCAGACCTTCTAGGAGAATCTGCTCCATGATTTTCCCAGGCACAGAGGTGAGGCTAACAGGTCAGTAGTTCCCAGGCTCCTCCTTTACACCCTGTTTGAAAATGGATGTACCATGCCCCTTCTTCCAGTCTCTAGGAACTTCACCTGACTGCCAGGACTTCTCTAATATTATTGAGAGTGGCTTGGTGACTCCATCAGCCAATTCTTTCAGGACTCTGGGGTGCATCTCATCAGGTCCCATAGACTTATGTATGTTCAGGTTCCTCAGGAGGTCATGAACCTGACTTTCACATACAGTGGGAGGGACTTCATTGCCCTGGTCCCATTCTTGTGGTTTTTTTTAACTTGGGAGGTGTTGGGAGAAAGGTTGCCAGTGAAAACAGATTTGCTATATCTTAAAAACAAAGCTTCTCTTTACAGTTTTCTGGTTTTCTCTCCTTATCTGAAAGTCTCAGGTTTTTATACCTGCAAATTAGTGGAATGTACATTGCTATTAAGGCAGCTGTCTGGAGCTGTGCAGGGCCCCAGACAGGGAGCACAGGCTGTCAGCTAATTCTCCACCAATGCAGAGATTTAAGGAGTGTGCTCAAGTGGAGCTTGAGAGTTCAGTGAGGCTGAAAGCAGACCCAGAATTAAAAGTATATATGCATCTTTCACCACAGACTGTTCCATGATTCAGTTGTAAATGGAACCCTCAATATAAATGAAGCTAGAGGGTTTTCCTTAGTTTTTCCTATAAATACAAGGATCTTTTTTCACCACATTAGAGAGTCTTGGGAGAAATGTAGTAAAGTGTTTGTAGAGGGTACTCTCTGGACTTCAACAGAAGCACAAATGACTTTTTAATGCAGTGTATTGAATTAAAGTAAGCTTAATATTTCCTCTTCTAAACTTCTTTGCCAGAGCAATTTTATTTCAACTCTTGACTGTAAGCTGAAGGAAAGCAGGGAAAAATTAACCCATTGTACCTCCTGACAATCCATAGTATTTATGGACATCTTTGTAAGTTGCTGGCTTCAGCATTTCTCTGCTTCAGATAGGGATCAGCAAAAGAGCTGTGTTAATGGCAAGCTATTTTAGATAAGATGGGATAGACACCACGCAGCTGCACTCCTCTGAAGGGTTTGAAATGATAGCAGTACTCATTTTCTCATCACCTGTTGATGCAGTGGTTCCTGACCCCTTCTCTCTCCTGCATTTTATCTCCATGGATCACCACAGTTCACTGCTGATCTCTGGAACAAATGACATGGAGAAGGTGGTAAGTCACTCACTGGTGGCAGCAGTCTGAAATGTTAGTGCATTGTGTAATTCCTAAATGCTGGATGCTATCTGCAGGAGACATTGCCTCCTAAACACTGCACATTTGCTCTAACAGAGCTGCTTCTCATCACACATAAGCTGCTGGTTCTTTACCATGGTACAGATAGAAGCAGCAGCAGTGGCTGGTGGTACTGGTCCTTTTCTAGCATGTGTTGCCTTTCCCCCTCATGCTTGGGAGGGAGCTTCTCTCACACAGTTGTTGCTGTTTTGAAATATCTTCTACTAAAATCTGAAATTGAGTTTTGTAAGCCCAGAGCAGGAAATCCAAGTGATGCTCTAATATTTGGACTTGCTATCTCCACCATAATATTTCCTGTTTTCCCCTTTTCATTATTCTTTCTGGGACCACTGCAAAGCAGGGTTATTTTCCTCCTCTACATTGATGAGGATGTGAATTCCTTCTGGTTGTCAGAGAAACAAGATTTGAGGATTTTTTAAATTACTATTTTATTTGTGTATCAGGATATGAGGACAGTTGGGCATTTTTAGGACTTTCTGTGGCATCTTTGTCCGGGCTCTTGTCAGGGCACTTTGAGCACTGCAGGAGCTGAGCCCAAGTGCAGAACTAGGGGCTAATAATGGGGTTCATCCACAGCCTCCAACCTGGCACATGATCAACCAGGGCCATGTAGTGGACCCAAGCAGGACAAAAAGGGATGAGACCAGAGATATAACTGGAGATAAGCTACAATGTGCATTCAAGGAGTCCATCCACAAAGCATGGCTGGAGACCAGCACTCCAGTGGTGCCACTGGGGCAAGGTCTGATAATCCTGGGCTGAGATGAAATGATTCCCTGGGCCAGGGGCAAGGGTGTAGGGAGGCCCAAGGTGGGGCTGGGCAGGGCCAGTAAGGCCTGTTAGTGCCCTCAGGGCTCCTCTCCTCTAACTCTGGGTATCACAGTATGTCAGGGTTTGGAAGGGCCCTAGAAAGATCATCTAGTGCAACCCCCCTGCCAGAGCAGGATCACCTAGACCAGCTCACACAGCAATGTGTCCAGGCAGCTCTGCAATGGCTCCAGACAAGGAGACTCCACAGCCTCCTGGGCAGCCTGGGCTAGTGCTCTGGCACCTGAACTGCAAACAAGTTCCTCCTCAGGTTAATACTAAACGTCCTGTGGTCCAGCTTGCTCCCATTCCCTCTTGTACTACCATTGGATGCCATTGAGCAGAGCCTGGCTCTCTCCTCCT
>VWZO01005063.1:1666-19713 GCA_013396975.1 Bucco capensis
GAGAAAAACAACCCAGAGCATTCAGTTGCCTCTCCTTTTAACCATTTAGAACAAAAGGCTCACTGCTTAAACATGCCTCAAAGCCCACACTGCACCTCTTTGGCACTTACTGTTTAAACAATGCAAGGTGGGCTGTGAATGATACAATTTTAATTCTTTGTGAAGTTTCATTTGTGATAGAGAAGAAAACCCCAACAAAAACAACCCCAAAGAGATCAAAGATCGCCCATAGGGCTTTACCTCTGAGCAAAAGAAAGAAGCCCCCTGCCCTGTAATCCACACAGCACTGGCAGACTGGATAATGCTGTGGGCTGTACCAAAGCACAAAGGAAAATGTTTTTAGGATCTCTCAGCTGTTACAAGTGAGAACCCAAAGGCCATCCCACTCATTCTCTCTCTTTTTTGTTGTTGCTTTTTGTTTTTAAGAGAGCAAAAAGTCTCCTTGCCAATGCCTTCTACTGCCAATTGCATCATCTCTGAAGATCCAAGCTGATGGGAAGAGCCTAAATGCGATTTCCTTGAATGAGAAGAATTTCCATTCTGGCAAACCTCTTCCCTACTGTTTCTTTTCCCAATTTTTCTAAGTCAAGAATGACACACCGCAGGTGCAGGGAAGAGGATGTTACTGAAGCAGTAACTCACCACAAACCCACTGTTAAAGACTGAAGCAAAGTAGGCGTTGAGCACCTCAGTCTTTTCTTCATCCTTTGTTACTGTATTTCCCTCTGCATCCAATAAAGGATGGGGATTTTCCCTAATCCACCTTTTGTTAATGAATTTATAGAAACATTTTTTATTATACTTAACAGCTGTAGCTAGGTTGAGCTCTAGCTGCACTTTGGCTCTCCTAATTTTCTCCCTGTGTAGCTTACAAGGCTGTCAACGCTTCATTCCAGGGAAAACCTGGAAAACAGACAAAGTCTCATCAATTTGTCCTCTTTTGTCCGCAACTCTTCTTAGATCTCCATTGCTCTCAGTTCAAATGCCAGTGCCGTAGTAGTACTGGAAAAACTTAAAGATGTTTTAAAGACTCATGGACTGAAAAAGCATAAAGCTAAAACATCTCTTTCTTCTGAACACCTGAACTCTTCCTGTCTCTTCTCTCATTCAGTACAGGACTTTCATAGAATCACAGAAATCACAGGATCATAGAAAGGTTAGACTTGGAAGGGACATTTAGAGGTCATCTAGTCCAACCCTCCTGCTGCAAGCAGGGACACCTGTAACTAGATGGGGTTGCTCAGAGCCCTGTCCAACCTGACTTGGAAAGGTTCCAGGAATGGGCATCCACCACCTCTCTGGGCAACCTGTTCCAATGCTTCACGACCCTCACTGTAAAAAATGTCCTCCTTACATCCAGTCTAAATCCACCTCCTTTAGTTTAAAGCCATTTTCCCTTCTCGTGTCACAAATGGTAAGCACACAGAAACAGAAGATTACAGTCAGAAAAAGAAAATAAATGGAATGGAAGTAAGCTTTGCAGAGGTATAACATGCCCCAGAACAGACCTTATTCTTAGCATTTCTGTTAAAATAGTTCCTATAAAAACCACAGCAGGAGAGATGGCACACTCTTCACGTTAACTCAAGTCCACATGAGAATCACCTCAGGAAAAATGCAGATGCACATCACAGACATACCTTATTGGAGTCTTTCCATCTGGCCTTGGACTTCTAGGGCAGAAGAAAGGACAACACTGAAACACTGGCAGCTGGTACTCTGCAGAGAGGAAGAAAACCCTTCAGTGTGAAGCCTGGCAGGAAACTAAGGCTTCCCTTTTTGGGGAAAGGTTTGTGAGGACTACAGCTGAAAGGAAGGGTAGGTACAAGACGTTGATATAGGCCACTAGACCTTTTGCATTTTTTGACAACCATGCCTTTTTTTGATTTGTTGGTGCCTTTAGTTTCACTAGAGCTCACTTTCCTAGACACACAGGTGACAGACACAGATACCTACATACAGTTTCTCACCAGCCTATGCAGAGCCAAGATTTAATCACCCTATATGTCCCAATTTAAATCTTTTGGTTAAAAAGAGTTGGGTAACCCATCTGTCCTCAGGGAACTGCTTCCTTGCAAAGAAGGAATGATTTGCTTCAGGCTGTTTCCACAAGGAGAAAGACCAAGACCTTTTCAGCCTGCAGCTGTGCTACCAAGCCTGCAGAGGGACCTTAGATGTAACATGTACATGCTCCAGTCCCTTTTCTGAACAGCTAAAACATGGCATGCTCTCAGATCCCACCCCAAGGTCTGACCCTCACAAGCAGAAAGGGACAGAAACCACCACTCACTGCTCAGATCTCTGATGGGTTTGATACATCATTTATTTTCAAAAACTGAAATTGGTATTGAGAAGAAATTAGCTATTGAATAGAGAGAAAGGATTATGTGTCCTCTAACACCTTTGGAACCTGAAGAACACTTTCTTTTTTCTTTCCTTTCTTTTTGTTTTTGTTTAATTTGTTGTTGTGGTGGGTTTTTTTCCATTTTAAATTGCCCTCTCATTATTGCTCCCTGAGGACTGACTGCTAAACGTTCACTAATTTCAATGGTCAAGACTCAAACCTTAGACCAGACTCCAATCTCTCTCATTTCTGCCAGGCTTTGAATAACATTAGCCAAATTCCTTTTTTCTGATATAATTCAGCTGACTTAGAGGGAGTTACTCACACTTCATCACAACACAAATAAACAGCCTTCATCCCTGATCCTGCTGAAAGGGCTGATGATGGTGGCACATAAACAGAGGCTCCTTCACATGCAAGTGGTTGTGTATGTTGTTGTTAAACAAGCATGCCCATGTTAACTCCAGTCTCATTAAAAAGACAGGAAAAACATTCATCCTGGGATCCCAGACAGGCAAGTGGTACAAAAGTATGTGTTCCAAGCATTAACAGAACCCCACTAAACACTCCAAAACAAACAGGGAAAAACCCCACTGTAAACCCAGGGTAGGTAAATACTCCAGATTATAAACCTTAGAAAAGAAAACGTTTTCATTGTCCTACCCAGTATGCCTTGAATCATGGATAAAAGCATGTAACATCCTTTTCCCTCTATCCACTGTTAATAGGAAAATCCAGGTGCAGATGTGAGCTTGACTCCAGTGCCAATATGCCTGCTCTGTTAATAAAGAGTTTAATACAATGTAATCCAATGGAACAAAGAGCCCTAAGACACCAGCACTACAGATTCAGAATCCAAATTAATTTTCTGTTGGTCACAGTTATCACAGATATTCCCTAACTTCTGCTTCTGCTAATACGGTTTAAAACAAATTCCAATAAATAAAAATAAAATAAAAAAATAAAAGCATAGTCAGGACCCTGAAGTTCAGAAAAGCAAAATTCCAGCTCTTTAAAGAGTTACTCAGCAGGATACCCTGGGAAATGGTCCTCAAGGACAAGAAAGCAGAACAGAGCTGGCAGATCTTTAAGGACACTTTCCATAGAGCACAAGAGCTCTCGATCCCCAGGTGTAAGAAATTTCATAAGAAAGGGAAGAAACCAGCATCAATGGCTCCAAGTGCAGCTGGAGATCAGTGACAAGTGGTGTCCCTCAGGGCTCTGTACTGGGGCCTGCACTGTTTAATATTTTTATAAACGATATCGACAGCAGCCCAGGAGAGAGCTATCCCCATGTGTCGTAAGACTAAAGGGCAGGGAAAATGGCCAGCCTGGTTGAACAGGGAGTTTTTGAAGGGACTTAGGAAGAAAAGGAGGGTTTATCTCCTCTGGAAGAAGGGCCAGGCAACTCAAGAGGAGTACAGAGATCTTGTTAGGTTATACAGAAAGAAAATTAGGAAGGCAAAAGCCCAGCTGGAACTCAACTTGGCCACTGACAGAAAGGACAACAAGAAAATGTCTACAAATGCACCAATAATAAAAAGAGAACCAGGGAGAATCTCCATCGCTTGCTGGATGAGGGGGGAAACATTGTAACCAGGGACGAGGAAAAGGCTGAGTTACTTAACGTTGTGTTTGCCTCCGAGATGTCTTGTCCCAGAACATTCATTTATGGCAGTTTCTTGAGCAGCCTTTCTTGCAAGGTATCATTTCTGTTAATTAGGCCTTTTGGCTGCTTGATATGCTGGAAAATTCACATTTTTCTACTCTTTTTCTCCTGCCTTCAGACTTGTGTTTATTCAAGATGAAAGACAGATGTTACATTAGTAAGAGAACTGCCTTTCCTGAAGGGAAACATTCATCAGCATGGAAGCAGACGTTGTGACTTTGCTGTGAATTACTTAAATTCCTCTGGTTTTTTTTTCCCTCTGAACAGGAAATCCAAAATGTATTTGAAAGCAATAGTATTGTAACTGCAGAATAAAAGCTATTCACCTTAATCCCTTTAAAAGTGAGTAATAGGGATTTAAATGTACTGAAGTTTAAAAATGTTTAAACTTGAGGGAGAGACAAACATAAAACCCCAAATCCCAAAATATTTGATACAAAAAGAAAAAAGGATGTTTGGGTATTTTGCACAGCAAATACTTCTCAAACACAACACAGATGATTACTATCAAACCAGCTGGACTTTTTTTTTTTTTCCTATGTCCAGTGGCTCTTGGTTTTCCTACAGAGCCTCTTCTCCCAGAGCCAGAGCCTTAGCACAAATGAACGTAAATCACATTTTACTTTATACTGAAATAGAAACATTCCACCAAACAGCTCCTCTGGTCTGGTGCCAGACAGGTGTAGACTGATTATTTTGGTACAGAGGGTGGGATGTGATGGCGTGGGAACAAACTATTCATGCAGAGATGATCTTACCTGTGGGACCAGCCCAGCTGGGTGCTGGGGGCTCGCTGACGCATTGGTGACTGCTGGCTTTAGCACTGGTTGTGCAGCTCTGCTGGGTGCCACTCTTGGTCTGGTGCCAGAGCTGCCAGGGGCTTGGTGTGTGTCTATTTTTCCTCTCCTCATTCTCTTCATGGTGGTAGGAATAACACCTATAGGAAGAACAATGCAGAAGGAAAATGTGGTGCCTTCTCAATATGAATATTCAATAGCAAGTAAAACTCCACTTTTCGTGTCAAAAAAAGACTCTGCAGCTGACTGATGGTCTCAGTATCTCCCTGTGAGTAGGGGCAACAGCAGCTTCGCACACCACCCTAACATTTGCCCTGCTGTCACGGGCATGCTGCTCACACTCACTCATCATCTGCATCCTTCCGCCAGCTGTGGCTTAGAAGTTTAACTCTAGGGGTGTAACCTTTTAAACAAAGAACCAAGCCTCTCACATATGTGAATTAACACTTGGAAAATATCCCTCCAAGTATAAAATAACCTTTAAATAAATCACGTGTAGATCAGAAATTTCAAATACCACTTGTTTGTAAAACCAGTCATAATACTGATACCTCAACCAGGTCTTGGAAAACTTGTAAAAGCTGTAATGCAATTATCTGTCTGTATAGGATTTTATATCTTTATTATTAAAGATTTCCATTATGCTACTGCTGGAATATTTTTAGAATTAATATAATCTGTTGTGATATAAAGAAAATGACAAAATATGTTCCAGTTGAACAAGTTAATTAGCTTTTAACAACGAGACCCAGCCAATGGATTTACAAAGCAAGCTGCTGGAGCTTAATCATTTCAAAAGCTATCCCATTTACAAGTTAATGTATTGTAAATTATTCATGAACATCTTACAAATAAGTGCAATAAGTTATTTCCAGGGCTAATGTCCATTTTGTTATTTCACTTACCAATATGGGATCTTGGGTGACTAGGAAACTTTAATTCCTGTGGAACTGCAGATATTCAGAAGAGGATGACCTCCCCCTTTCCGTTCAGCTGCCACAGCAACATTTCTTCGGGCCTCGGAACGAACTACGAGCTCCTCCTCATATTTCTGATTGGAATAATTAGACACAAATGGGTTTTTTAAAGAACAGAGGAAACAGTTGCTTTTGCAGTTGTTCATTGGGAACCAGAGAGCATTGTATTTTCTCTCGAAAAAGTAGCTTGGCAAGATTTACTTATATGATCAGGATATAGGAGGGGGAAGGTACTTGATGAACCATGTTTTACTCGTTCACTTGTGTGGAGAAGCTGTTCAGTACAAATCTGAATGAGCAGAAGCTCATTAGATGCACTAATCTCAATCCTAAAAATTACAAAAGCTTCATTATCAATGTTCACTTGCACAACAGGAGGAGCCAAGCTTGAATCAGAGGATTTCTAGCAACACATGTGCCACTTAGAGGAGAGATTTTCTCCTCAGGGGTCAGCTCAGGAACATGGAGTCACTCCTCAAGAGACACTAATTGTCACCACTAGGCTCTCCCATCTTCCCACATCTGCTCAAGCTGCATTTTAGCCATGAATATGTAGCAATCACATCAATCCCTGACAGAAAGGTAGGTACCTGGACATAAATACCCCCATGCACATGACCTGTCTCAGCACAGACACAGTGCACACACCCCCATCATCGCAGGAGTCCAAAACATCTCTCCACAGTGAGAGGAAATAAGAGCAAACATCATCCCACTGTTAATTTGGAAACTAACACTGGTCTGCGGGAGGCTAAGAGGGATGCCAGCAGTGAAAAGCCTTCTCTGTATTTGTTTTAGAGGTATGAAAAGATATTCAAAGCACACTCCTCCCAAAAACTCTTCTGGGTATTTAGCGTTTCATGAACACTGTACCTCCTGTTGGCTGGGCTTGGAGAGGAAAGCCCCACAAAGCTCTGCTTTGAAAAACAAATTGGTGTGATTCACTTACAGGTCTCACAGAAATCATGTCTTCAAAAGCAGTGCCAAGGTTTTTGAGCAAGAGAGAGGGAGCACTGTCAGTATTTGGTATACCCATCAAAGATGTTTTCGTGAACATCCCAAAGGCAGAGGAAAAATAAAAAGAAAAAAGTGTAAAATACTTGATGTACGAGATGTTGGAAAAAACCTCCACATCTTTGTGGACTTTTTTAAGCTCCGGGGTTTTTCCTTCTTTAATTAGTAATTTATTAAACATTTTAAAACCATTCAAGTTTGCCAAGCAGCTCCATCCATCAAGGATTCCATGAGTTTACAGCTGAGTGAAGAAGGAATGATGGATGTCAATGAGGCATCCAGCTAACAGGAACCAGGTGGTGCTTGACACAACATTTTCAAGTCATGCGTCATCCTGCTGCATTCTTGAGCCTGGTGTGATGATGTCCTGGGAGCAGTGCCAAGGTCAGGCAAACCATCAGTTACAATCAATGACATCTTGAAGATAGTAATCTCTTAAATTTCTCTTGTCCTTGTTTCTTTTGAACTAGTCTTTATCTCCTTTTGGTTTTGACTGTAAGCTCTTCGGAATAAGGATCATTATTTTTAGCATTTAGAAAAAAGCAAGTGTCTCCACGGATCAGCCCTCACCAAGAGAGAAACAATGGCTTCACACACACATGAAATGGTCCCACCTTCTGTCCAGGGAGTGCTTTGCTGTTCTCGAGCTGTCACTCACCACAAGGCACAGCCGAGCTCCTAGCTGCCTTTCTGCTGTTCCTTAGCCTTTGCATTTCTGTCCAGATTAAACTCTTAGCCGGTCCAGCAGTTCCTAGTGCCTTCTCCTCACTGCAGGCACAGCTCTGCCAACCAGAGCCCAAGAATCACAGAATCACAGAATCGATTGGGCTGGAAAGACCTCCAAGATCATCAAGTCCAACCCTCTGTCAACTCTAATCCATTCACTAGATCATGGCACTCAGTGCCACATCCAATCTTCGTTTAAAAATCTCCAGGGATGGTGAATCCACCACCTCTCCGGGCAGGCCATTCCAATGCCTGATTACTCTCTCTGTAAAGAACATTTTTCTGATCTCCAACCTAAATTTCCCCCGGCAGAGCTTGAGCCCATGCCCCCTTGTCCTATTGCTGAGTGCCTGAGAGAAGAGACCAGCTCCCACCTGGCTAGAACTTCCCCTCAGGTAGTTATGGAATATAACTAAGAAGACTAACTTCCATCCCCTTTCTAAACCTCCCTTACCTATCTCAGTCTCCATTGTAGCCAGAATGGTCCCCTGTGGCAGACAGACATAGGACCTGAGGACAGTCTCCATCTTTCCTTTCCAGATTCAGCCATGGCTTCATTTTGCAGATTCCTGCTGCATAATATTTGTAAGATGTCATTTTCTTACATATTGAGCCATCTGGAAAAAAAAAAAAAAAAGATGGTCTCCTGCTGGAACACAATTTAAGGAACATGCAGAACAAGGAAACACACCAAGTGGACATCCTTGAGTGTAATTCCCTAAAGCATCTGTTCAAAGATGAGCTGTCCGTAATTGTTTCCTTACAACAAACACTACTTGGAAAACATTTTCCTCCTTGTCCTTCTTCCTAAAAGTCTTCAACAGTTTGCTGTTTTTTGATTATTTTGCTATCCCTGCAGGGCTATGGCTTGGGGTTCAGCCTCATGTTGAGCCTGCACTGCTGACAGAGGGAAGCCCATCCCTATGGTTACAGGGAGCTTTCTGGATGCAATGCAAGCCTAGATTTAAAAGAATTAAAGTCCGTTGTCAGCTGCACATACAGAATATCACTGTCACCAAAGCCAAATTCCCATAGTTTTATAGTCTTCAAAGCAGCCTGCCAGACTGCACCTGAGGCAACATTTCTAGGAGCCTTTGCCAACACTGGCTAAATAAATTCAGAAGAAGGATGATGCCAAACATGATAATTGGAAGCAACCATAAAATTCTGCCTGTTTGTATTCTTCAAGACAATTTCTGTTTGTAGAATTTCCCAGTTCCTGGACTCTTCAGCTCAGCAGCTGCTTGCTTGGTTGCATAGAGACTTTCTCTTCTGCGTCTGCTTGCTAGAATCAAAAGGCCATGTGTTGCACAAAATACTTGAAGCACTCTTGGTTCAGAAGGACCCAAGCTGAAGCAAACATGCTGGCACATTGCTCCATACAGTGCACACTAACTCCGGACTCCCACCTTGATGACAAGAGATATTCACAGCACTGAAATCACAGACCTGTAATTCACTTTTTATGGTCACAGGGCGCTCATTCTTGTCACTGGGCACCTCCTGCTTGTGACAATAAAGGCAAAAGAGGTAGCTGTACAAGATGATGGTCCTGCATAAAATGGGAGCATCCTGTCAGAAAAACCTGATTTTACTAACATCTTGATGAGAAAACCCAAAGCTCTATTGGTCCAAAGGGATTTGAGAGAGCATGGCACAGCCTGCTCTTGCTCCCTGCCTCAGGAGATGCATTTCCTCCAAGCACAGAGTATGACTTTGGAAAGGAGATGCCATCTGATGGGGATTTACACACAGCCAGGGTGTTACACTCAGTGTGAATTTGCCTTAGATACTCCTGTTACTGCTATAAACTCCACTGGGATCTGCCCTGGCAGCTGTGGGCTGCTGTAGCCATAGCTGGCCTGACCCACAGGAGCTACAACGCAGCTCAGGGGAGTTCCGGCAGCAGCAGTACAGCGACATGCTCAGCTTTAGGATCCCTTGATGGGCTGTCACTCCAGCTTTCCTGCAGGGTTAAGGGCGCTGTAATTTGTGCTCTGCTTTTGCTTCTCTCAGTTGCTTTAGGCTTCAGCGTGTAATGGTTCTAAACTGCACAATTGCATTACAAGATCTTGATTACTTTGATAAAATATTCATCAAAGAAAAGCAATAAAAGAGCAGAGCTTCAGAAATATTTTTCCTGAAAAGCCCTGAAAACCAAGAAAGGCAAACCAGAACTATTAATTAAGAGTAATAGAATTCTCAAGAGAACAGAAACCAGAATTCTCTTTGAAATCCTATTTGTACTGTGTCTTATAAACTCAGATATTAAGAGGAGTGTTTTAACAGGAAACTTCAAGTGAATAGTGGTTTACATTTATGAGGCATGAAAATTAACAGACTGTTTTACAAGTGCCTATGTGTGTTCAGTCACAATAAATTTTATATCGTCTTGTCCCTGTAGCTGGGAACAGGTGTGCTCACCTGGAGCAGGCTGGGGCAGGCAGCTCCTGGAGAGCACCAGGAGGGGTTCAATCGCCCTCTATACCCGAGAGTGGACAACCACAGCTGCTGGTGGGGATGCACCCAGCAGCCTGGCCACAGCAACTCCAGACAGGAGAACGTGTCCAGCTGCTGCCAGTATCGGTTCCAGCATGGTGAAGGCACAGATCTGCTCCAGTAACCATCATCTTGGCAGGCAGAAGAGGCAGCTCCAGTGTGCTTTTTCAGATGTGCAGAGTTTGGACTCCCACTGAGAGTTATTAGTTATTAAAAAGCAGTCAAGTGAGGCTGGTTTTGGAGTACATTTGTCAGCCATACGATATCAATTAACTCTCAGTCTCCTGACTGTAAGGAATTGACATTACCTCATGCACAAGCAGAATTAAATTTCTTCTCTCCCTCTCTGAAGTTGATACTGCCAAATATCCCACATTCCTGGGGAAAATGCTGCAGTTATCCTGAACATGAGGACACTTTTGCTGGAGAGCGCATCAGCTGTGAAGGACTTGCATGGCCACACAGCACCCAGGCAAGGTGGGCACCCAGCAGGGCTGGGCAGCTGCCTACTGAGTCCCAGAAACACACCTCAGTGGGTGTTCCATGTGCTAACTACTGGAGAAGGTGAGGAGTTTCTCTGTTCACAAATACTGGGTTCCCACTAATGGTAAACTGCCTTTTCTTCGTGCTTCACAAAGCCTAACCCTGCAAGAACTCGCTCCTGTGCGGTGGGCTTGAGGCAATCACTCCCCTGTCACCCCAGCATGCATGGAAGGTAATTGCAGAGGAGGACCAGAGGCCATAAACAGGATGATGAGGTAAAACATAGCTGCAGCCTTTGTAACAGCCAATTAAATTAATACCATCTACTATCTCCTACAGAGCTACAAAATGAGTTGAAAGTTTCCACCCTCTCACATTGGAGAGGGGTTTGTATCTCAACCACCACACACCTGACATCACCTTGAAATCCTAAGCAAAATACATATACACAACTCTTCCAGAGGAGTGCAAAATCACAAGAATATTTGCTCCCAAGAGGAGGCTTTTAGGAAGAATCCCCAGCCAGCTCCAGGAACCAACATCATCATGGCCAGCCTTCGCGAACGAAGATCCGGGGAGGGCTCCCATCCACACTCTTTCCAAGCGCTGATGGCTGAAAAGGCCAATGCGGGACAGACAAGAGCGGTTGCAAAAGGCACAGCAGAAGGACTCCTTAGGAGGTATAACCTGCAAGACACGATTCTTTCTACGCTGTCTTTTCTCCTCAAGAGTGATCCTGCGTGCCTGCTCAAAAACCTCTGCGGCATTAAAAATAGTGCGAGTCCAGGAAACAACACCGTCCCCAAAAAACACAGCCTTTGGATGTTGCAGATGCTGCAGGGACGTACCTGGAGACCAGATCCACTGCTCAGGAAGCGCCAAGCAAGATGAGGGTGGGAAGGAGAATAAGGGGAGGGAAAGCTATATCTATTTCTCGACATAAAAAAAACCCCACAAGTGTGGGAAGGAAAAACACTTGATTTGAGGTTTGCAAGAGAGTATTTTTATCTTTAAAGCTAGCACGGATCTTGCCCTTCGCTCCACTGGATCTAACCCAACACCAGCCAAAACCACTTGCCAATGGCTTGCACTTGGGCTTTCATGTAAGTCAATACTGTACATAAAAACTCGCAGTGCAACATTACCCAATAGATCTATTGGTAATAAGAACCTCTCTGTAAAAGGTTAGGCAAATAAGCTCTTCTATTTTTAGGAACATTTTAAATGTTTACTATAAAGTTTTATTATGTAATTAACATAATTACCTGAATTAAAATCTCAATTATTGTACCTGGGGATGCCGTTTTATTTTTTGCTTCACTAAAGCCAGATGGTATTGCTATCTGTTTTTATTTTGAAGTTTCAATCGCATTTATTCAGTTATTTCACACTGGAGGTAAACTAAGGACAGAACCTGGTTAAGCTTCAGCCCTGCTGACAGTGACCATGCAGGCTTACCTACAAAGGCGCACAGCTGCCAGCATGCTCTGGGACTGCTCTTGAGGAACAGCTGCAGGGATCAAACAAATGGGACTGAGAACTCCTCCCTGCCAGGGCCTAACCTTGGATCAAAAGCAGATTTCCATTTCAGAGCCAAATCTTTCTTGAAACCAGCTTTTCAGAGATGATAACATTACATCGCCTTGGAGGGATACCAGTTTAGACCATGTTGATTTCCACCAGCATCAAAGTTGCATACATCTTGCACAGTCTGACATCACTTAATCTACCAGATTAGAGGTAATTCTCTGTTCCACCTAATTAACTGTGCTTCTGTAAGACGTGAGCAGCTGCTCATCTAAATCACAGAAATTATCTCATAGCCTAGTTATGCTGCAGACACGAGGTCATGAAAAGTGTGCCAACAAAACAGAATCACTCCAGCAGACAATGACGAACTTCATATTTCACTATAACTTGGACATCAAGTCAGAAGAAGTATCATGGGAGAGGATGCGCTCTCCAGGACTTTAAGCAGAACAAACAGCCACAGAGGAATTAGCCAAGAGCCACAGCAGCACGCAGGCAATGGGTGAACCATGCTGAAACTCTTTTCTTCACATTTCTAGTGCTGTCAACTGGGGTGTCTGTAAGTAAGGCACAGGGAATGCAGTGACCTGCTGCATGAGGCCACGCTGCCTTAGGAAAGCTCAGCACAATTCGGCATGGCTTCAACCTGCACCACCAGCCTGCTGGGCACCCTGGCCCGTGGCTCAAGAATAGCCCACAGCCAGTGAGGTCAGAGCTGCCTGAGCCCCACTGGCCTTCCCCCATGCCCACCAGAGACAAGTGCACTGGTTGGGACTACCATTCCTGTCCCATGCCACCATCCTGACTTCAAGAATTCAGTGACCTGAGGAGCTGCAGATGCAGTTCCCCTACCATGTGCACACCAGCAGACCTATAATGAGTCAATTAGTAAACACTGGGCAATTATTGATGGTCATCCTTCTGCAAACTGCAGGAAGGAGCCCTTGGCCTTTCAACACTTCCACAACACTGGTAGCAAAAGATGCACTTTTCTGACAGGTCACCCAAATTTAATCAGAGCACGCTACCTGCAGAAGACACTGTGATGGCCCATGGAGCAGAGCAGGGCTCATTGGAACCAACAGTGGCCTCCCTGGGGACAGGTAGCCCAGGATGGCAGGGCAGCTGTGCAGGGATCACACATCTCCTCTCTGTCTGGTCGCAAGCCATTCCTTTGCTACTGACCAGCAGAGACTACAAGAAATACATAAGGGAGACGCAAGCACCGTTTCTTTGTGTGGACAGAGTTGACCCAAAAGAAATGCAGTTAAATCCACCTGGAAACCCCAGAGAGAATTGGGTCCAAAGCCATTTAGGAGAGTCTGAGTAGCTATGAAGAATGGTCTATGAGTCAAGCACAGTTTCACATTTCACCTGTTTCTGCACTGGGATGGGTATGGCATCTCTTACAGATATAAAAATATCCCACAATTGACTGTATCATCATTTAACCCAGCTTTTCCTTTCTAGAGGCATTTCCTTGGAAGTTCCTCTCTATATTTCATTATTGTCTTGGGATCTGGAAAAGTTGTTGTTACATGAAACCATTAGGTCTGGAATCCATTAAAGATGAGCCCAAACCAGGGAGTACTGGCATGGTAGTGAGCACTCGGCCCCAACCATTTAACCCAATTGTGCAAGAAACCTTGATTCGTTATATTATCAGAACCATTCCTACCATCTCCGAGTCACTCAGAGAGGCGACTAATTTGAGATAGCAATAACTTTTTCACATGCATATGACCCATATCTACTTTGAAAAACAATTTGCTCTCCAAGAATGAAATTCACTCCTGTCCATCATCGTCAAAGCACCTATACTGCCCACAGAAAAACACACCAGAGACGCAGACCCCTCCTGGGGCCCTGCTGTGCCCTTCCCCGCCCCCCTCCCCCCCCAGCTGAACAGCATCCTCCCGTTTCCAGCACATGGCCAGCACCTGCATCATGTCTGTGCTTCCAACAGATTTCACAACCCTTTTCAGGAAAGGCATCAGCAAAGACAGGATAACATCTCTCCAAATATGCAAGTATTGTAAAAAAAAAAAATCATTGTATCTGCTTTAACAGCCCCGATCAAAATTAATTACAGTCCTAACTGAAGAAATTGTCATTGCCCTTGGAATGAATTACTGTCACACAAGAGAGGTCTGCCCAAACTCCAAGCTGAGCCTCTGCAACTTGGCTATAAAAATTCAAACCAGCAGCCTGAGCCAACAGCCTCCTGCAGCTTCCCAAAAGACTCCTGCCCCAGCCCAGCCCCTGCACACCCAACACAGGCACAGAGTCCATGTGGCTGCAGTGACAGGGACAGAGGGTGGCAGCTTGGCCCCGGGGAAGTGCCAAGTCACGTCCTGGAGATAAACGAGCCTAGGGGTAAAAGAAGCCAGTGATGATCACTGTACAATGAAAGGAAAGAAGCATTTTGATGAACTTGAACAAAAAAGGAATTTTTAAAAAAACCCCACCATGTATCTGTTTAAAATTACATTAGAAAAAAAGGTTTAATGACTGTCTCTATTTTCACAAATGGATATCACAGTATACAGTATACTACTGTAATCTCTCAGCAGACCAGACACTCCAGTCTACAACCATACATTTAAGCTATCATTTCTCAATTATATGCAAATTAATAACTCATTACCACAGGGAAAAATGAGCCCAATCACACATCATTCCTACAGCAGCTAATTCGGCATGGCGCTAGCCAGCTCTGGTGGCAAATGGTAAATAACACATATAGTACATTGAATTTTGTGTGTAGACAGATAAGTTCATTTGCTTCCCACTAAAGGAATTTTTTTTTCTAAGAAGTAAACCCTTTATCTCAACACTAAGATGCAAGATTGCCTTCAGACACACACCTACCTGTACTTACATCCCTCGGAGAGAAAATATTTTTTAACAAGCATCACATTTCAAGATGGGTGTGTGTACACGTGTATGTATATACACGTACATACCTGTGTACAGACACATAGAGAAACTTACAACTTAGACAAAATTCACTGTGAACACTGGTATTGAAGTCTCAAAGCTTCCAAGAATATGTAAAAAACATATATATAAATGGATACCAAAAATGTACACGTAAAGTTTTCTGAGAGAGAGAGAGACTTGTGGATTGGAAATGAAACTTAGACTTTAATAAAAATAATAACAAGAGAATAAAATATACACACACACACAAAACCAATACCAGAACTAAACTCCCCTTGATGGCAACTCCCTCACCACTGATGCTGGAGCAGGAGAACTTCAGCAGCAGACAGGACTCAGACTCAGGAGCTGGATCCTGGAACTCGGGAACTCTTGGATTGAGATGGAAGGCAGAACAGAGAGAGTCCTGCAGGCACAGGCTTCTGATCCTCACAAGGCTCAGAAGCTCAACCTTCAGAAAGAGTACAGACCCAAACATCTCCTTATTTGTACCAGCTGTTAATTAGGAGCTAAATAGCTTAATTACACACCTGTTTTGCTTGGGTTTTAGGCTTTGTGTAAGAGACCCTAAGGCCCAAGCTGGGTAACAAAGTTTCAAGGGCTGAATATGACCTATATGGTATGGAATACCTTATTTGGACTCAAACTAGGACACAGGGGTTGCCTCCACATCAAGGGCTTCTCAGTCACGTGCCATCTATTTGCAGGTTTTAGGAAAATTAAATACAATTCATTGTCAATGTCCAACTGCTTTTCCATGTGAAAAATGAAGCTGCTCACTACTGGGATGTTAGGGAGTGGAACCAGCTGCAGAGGAGTTTTTTTAGTTGTGTTTGGATTTTTTTGTTGTTGTTTGGTTTGTTTGTTTTGGTTTTTTTTTAACAAAAAGTATTAAGCTGCTCTTACAGGCCTTTGAGTTTAAACTGTGAAAGAAATTACCCTTTGCCTTCCTCCTTCCCCACAGGCCACCATCCCCACCCAAGCTAAGCAAGTCTGGAGGAACCCATGCTCGCCTGTGCGGTGCGTTGTTCTCCCCATAGCACAACCACTCCTGAGCCACAATCCCTCACTCACAGTTCCACAGAGGACTTGCTGTGAACAGAAGATATTTAGTCTTCAAAGCTCAAAATCTGAACAAACTTACTCTACACAGAATGACACTCAGCTCTGCTTTTCTTAAGGTAGTTAGAAAAGTTATGAAAATCACCTTGACAGAGCACTAGTGATTCTGAATATTGATGCTGAGGTGTAATGACCTAAATGCACTCTGCTTTTTCTGCAGTTGTAGTAACACACTCGGACATTGGGCCCTATTCCACTTTCCCCTACAGACTGAAGAGGGAAAGAAATTCTTTACATGTTTTCCTGGCTAACACCGACGGAACTCATCAATCCACAGTGGGATGCAGCGAGATCCAGAACTGGGCTCTTTGTAGTTGAGAAATAACATCTTTAGCCAACTGGAAGTGACTTCTGATGGAAACTTCATCATTTTTATTTTCCAACAGATTAACTGAAGGATAAGTTTAACTTGGTTTGTCATTCCAGTATCTACTGGCAAGTGATATTCAGTGATTAACTGATATGCTTGCAGTTTAAGAGTAAAAGCTTTTCCCCTTCATGCAAATGGCATCACACATTTGGAATTGATAATGGAGAGGGATTCCAAATTATCTAAGGATCTAAATTCATGATACTGATTATCTTCCAAAGCTCTTGTTTTCTGAGACAAAATGAAGTTCACATTCCCTCCCATTCCCTCGCATATTTGAACACTTAGAAAATAGCTGGTTTTTGTTTCAAAGGGTCTGATTTTCTAATCACAAGGACTAGAAGCTTCTCCTTTGTATTTCAGTTTTATCATACAAAATTCTCATGTAGTCCACAGCCTCCAAATGCTGAGGGATTATCACAGACCCCACACTATCAAATACCTTTGTGAGAACTCCCCAACTCACTGTAAATCACTGCAAGGTCAGCAAGGACTGTACAGATGACGTCCACCTCCTGTAAGGTGACCCTTTGGGGTCCTAATCAGCACCTAGGAACAGATTTCCAAACACACACAGGCAACTAGCAAAGAGCACAGCTCTGTGTTCCCAAAAGCACAGACTTCTCTCACACCAAGCCATGAAATCCTGGATCAGGAACAGTGTTGTCAGCAGGAGCAGCAAGGTGATCATGCCCCTTTNAGATTCTATGAAATACAACAGTCCAAACCCACGGCTAAGTAACCTGCAACCCCATTGCTGCATGAGGAGACCGCGATGCTGCTAACGTCGATACCTGACTTGACAAGAAGTATGGCTGTGGACAATCCTCTGCAGACAAAACAACTTAAAATCACGGTTCCAAATCATTCCTGCTCTGGGTAACTCCACATGGCTGTGGACTATGGGGGTGAGTAATGCCACAGCCCAGAGCTCTTGCTGGCAGATGCTCCTAGTCACAGATGCGACCAGGGAAGCAGCAAGACACTATTTCAAAGTGCAGAGCAATTGACACCAGAGCAACCCTTTGCATTCCTGTCGATGGCTTCTGTGTGATGCTCCCAAACAAAGCCAGCACTGTTTGCAGACATGCAGGCAGTCCTTAAGGAGTGAATAAACAAACAAACAGACAACAAAACCCACAACAAAGGTATTCTTTGCATAACTCACCTCTGCAGATTACCTGGGGAGGCAGGATTTTTCCAGCAGGTTCCAGCATCTTAGAGGAAAGCTCATGATCAAAACCAAACTGACGATGTTTGGTTATGAGCTCAGACTCTGAGTCAAATCCCCACTTGTCAGCAGGGGCAGCTGACCGAGCAGTGAAAAAGGGATTCCACATGCTGACTGACAGCAGCTTTGATGGCAGAGCATCCAAACAAGTACAGGATCTAACACATGGTTATAGCGACAAGCAAAACTCGTTTGTTAAAAGCTGAAGGAAGTTTTGCCTTATTTTGCGTTTGGTCAAAAAGACAGACATGTACATGGCAGGACTCAGGTTTATTTTTTTTGGCCCATATATGACTCTCCACTTCCAAATGAGTGTGGTAGGAAGGGGGGGGGGGGAATCCT
>VWZO01005063.1:19745-46494 GCA_013396975.1 Bucco capensis
AATCCTTTCCAGAGTCATGTTTGGAAACACTGGATCATTCAAAGATTCCGAGAGAAGATGCTGTGCAAGCTGCTGGCCTGCTGCTTTCCTCCCCATCCCACCACCCCATGCCACAGCTGAGCCAGCAGACTGGACCTGTGAGCAGGACAAGGCTCTGCTCCCCCTCAGCAGAGCTCTGCTCGGTGGTGTGAGGGGAGGTACCTCTGCCACCTCCTGCAAAGCAGAAAGTACAAATCATGTCCACACACACGAAGCTAAAAAACAAAACTCACGGCAATAATTTACCTAAATATTTAAAAGAAAAGAATTTAAACACATGGAAAGGTAACTCCCATGGAGACTGATGTAATACTAAATGGAAATAAATTAGCATTTTGATTCCACTCAATGAAAAGAACACAGAACCCACATGCATAAAACACAACCACAGAGTGTGCACTGGAAAGACAGCTTAGAACTCCCAAACTTTTACTCAAAACATATTTTTATTAAAGTATGAAGGTATTTATGCTGGAGAACAGTTTACATACATTGTAAAGCAACAAGCACAGTTCCAAGAGGTGTGGGCCCTCCTCAACACATCTCCATGCTCCATCTCCATGCTTTAACCCCGGACTTGCACAGAAATTCTCACACACAAACATCCAGACCCACCAACACGGAGCTCTGCTTTAAGGCTTCTGTAAGGTGCCCTAGTGCCCCTAATCTCACCCTAACCACAAACAAAATCATATAAAGGAGCAGCATGTCTTATAAACTACTGATCTGCTCTTGGCCTTAAAAAGTATCAAGTGAAACAAGTTCTTCCTTTTATTTGAGTTTTATTAAACACCTGCATTTAAAAAAGGCATGGCTTTGTAAACCTGTGAACGAGGAAGCATATGCGAGTCTTAATGTGAGCTTCTCAACCAGAACAGATGCCCAAACCTGGCTCCTCAGGGACCATTTCCTTCAATCTTGACAGGAACACAGCTCTAGCTGTGTGATGAGGCACCACCAGCTTCATCCCACCCAGGGCCACCCAACCAGCAATGCGGAGACCGGTCACACGGAGAGCAGGCTGCCACGCTCCTACCCCTGCAGACCTGAGGTTGATGAGAAGTCACAGTTCAAACACTGACAGACCCAAATATCCCTCAGCTCTCACCAGTGAGCCCTCTCCTGTGGAGCACATCAGGGCTGCAAAGCACAGAGAGCACGATGCTAGCTCACTCTGCCTCTAAGCCCATACTCTAGGAGTACTTTCGCCTGCTTCTTTTTGGTATCCTGCAGCGTATAGCCTGACACTGCAACTCCTGGTGATGAGTGAAAGACATGGCAGCAGGTATATTAAGAAAATAGGTACAATGAATAAAATAAAGGATAGCATATAATATAATGTGTACATACAAGCATCTTTCCTGGTTTTATCTGTGAAAAGTGAATTAACTGCAGAATGACAGGTCATTAGTCTAAAAGGCTATGTATGGCTGTCTTAGCCTATGTTCGATCAAAGGATTTTTGTGACGCATCATGAAGAAAGATTCTTCAGGAACCATTAGGGCTTTCCAGGTCCACTTGCTCTTGTGCATCAGCCCCCAGCTAGGAATGCCAGAGAAGCAACTAATAAAACGCCTGACCAGTCTTCTAAGACGAACAGGAATGACTCTACTGCATGGTATGCACCTGAACTACAGAGATGAGAAAGGGACAGTGATGGGTGAGTAAGAGAGATGGAGGAGGGAGCTTTTTTCCCCTCACTTTTACAACAGCAGCGATTTCAATACAACAATTACTTTAATGACACATATCTGTAGGTACTGAATTGTTCTTCTGATTTAAAAAGCTGGACAGACAAGTGTTTGGCAGTCCTTTCGTTCCCCATTTTCAGTTGTTGCTTATTTATCTATCAGGTCTCATTCTTCAGGCCACTTCTGCCTCTGCTGAATCACAAATGAGTTCAGTCAACCATCATCAGATTCAAATTCATGAGACACTTCTTCTGATGAGCTGTTCCTGTGGATCCGGCCATCGCTTTTCATGCTGTGAAAAGTCTTCTTAAAGGCCTCCATCATGGCATGGGCCAGCTTCTTGGCCTCCAGCTTGCTCTCACACTCCACAGCGTGGCAGTCCATCTGGTAGGACAAGTCATCGTTGATCTCCCGATAGACCCAAGCGAAGATGTTGGGGCTGACCTCGTGGTCAGCAGTGCAGTAGGCTATACGTGCTACCTGAAAGGTATCCATGTGCACCGTTGCCTCACCTTTGAGGTCCAGGTGGTGCAGCCAGACTTGGAAAGGGCGAATTTCCAAAAGGGCGTTAGCTGGATAAATATCCTCCCTGGCCAGAGTGTGCTTCTTCCACAGCTCAATGACTGGCTTCTCTGTGCAGCCTGACAAAAACTGCATCCCTGTCGTGGAAACCTTACCCAAGTATGTGACCTGCAAAGAAGAGCAAAGAGAGGTGAAACATATACAGCATCTGGGAAAAGGGATTTTCTCTAGAAAAGACAGGTCAACAAAAATACAGTTGTGCAGATTATTTTATTTATTGCTGTTGTCAGAACAGTGCGTTTAAGAACAACTACAGGAAAGTAAAATTGCCTCTCATTTGTCTCTTGCAGCACTAACTGCTTGAGACAGATTCTCGTGCGTCTTGCTTGATGTCTTAAAACCTCATGGGCATTTTACTCAAAGCATTTGGAGAAAAAAAACCCCACACGTACTTCCCAAACTACTACTTCAAAATTCTGTATTAAACACTCAGTATAGGCTAATTTTATTTTGCATATGCTTTAAGAAACACAAAGAAAAAATATGGGACTTCAACACTTTTAAACACGTTTTAAAAATCACACCCACAAGGAATGCAGGATTTTTATTCCATGCAAACAACATTTTACACAAGAAAAATATTTTGCTGTAAGCTTCACAGATTTCGTTAAACTCGGAGACCTAAATTAAGCCATAATTAAGGAAAAAGCTTACAAAACATTATTGGAAGTCCATGTGGCTTGATCATGCCTGCCAAAAAAGCAGTTTCATAGCACTGACATTTCAAAATAGTAAGTTTTATTCTTTGCACTGGGAACATGTTAAATCTTATAAAGCTTTATGTTTTTTGGAACAGTGGGAAACACAACCACTAGAACAGTTAACAAGGCAAGACCTACCAGTGTTTTGCTTTATTTTATTAGCGATGAGAGTCGAGTTCCCTAAAGTACTGCAGAATAACTTAAAACCTCAGAGCTCACAGTGCCAGCTAAACACAGACACACAGCACACACAAGACTAACAGACTCGTCTGTTCTGACATGACTTGTCAGAAACGCTTAAGGGGGGTTTACTTTCCACACCCAATTCTTTTCCTTATCACCTCACATTGTTTATTTGCAGCTCATATGAGATGAAGAGCTTAGCTCCTGCATGTGTTGATCTGACTCCCCAGAGACTGTAAGTCCATACCGCTCCTAACTCACAAGCATCGGTTGGACACTTGGAGTTAGGCTGCTCAGCTTTTCCTTCTCTCTCTGTTCCCTATCCCCAATCCAATGACTACTGTTGCTCCAAGAAAGCAGATCCAAGCTGTAACGATCCATAATTACTACACTACACGAGGGCAGATGCTCTCTTGGCACAGGAGTCTGGCACAGAAACACAAAAACACACGGGACTCTGGGCTCTCTCACTATTCAAGACTATGACCAAAAGACCACATGGAAAATTGACTACTTAGTGACTTCTTTAATGTAAGTGTTTCTTCCACACCAGATAATAAGCGTCTTTGTCAACAAAATGAACAAAGAGAATGAAAAAAAATAAACAGAGCACTGAATTTCAGCCAGCACGTATTTACTCTGCACATATGCAGTCACCAGAGGATGCCAGAGAGGATCTTGAATCTTATGCAAATCTTAGTAACAGGCAACTGTCTCTTCTATCAATCTATTTTAAAATAAACATTCTTTTAGCCTCAAATCTGGTCACACAGCATGAGATGCCCCTGTACCTACTTCCAAAGATGCAGAGAGGCTCTCCAAGAGCAGCCGTGGGCAGCCTGGCAGGACCCACCAGGCCTTGGTGGGAGCTTCACGGCAATGGCAGTGTGCACAAACCCCACAGTGCCTCCCACGCTGGGTGACCTGCCTGGGGGTGGGCCAGAGCTCACAGGAGGGTCACACAGCTTTGAGCACTGAAACTGGGTGGGGAGTTCACCCACAGCAGAGCTGGGATACAAGTGGGACAGGCCTGCAGCGAGCTCCCCAGCAGCAGCTCAGTCAGTCATAGCACAGCTTTCATTTGAGTAAAAGCAAATTTGTTGTAGACTCATTTGCAACAACTTTAATTAACAGGTGCAGATCCCAGTGCAGAGGGAGCTCTGTACCAGCCAGGATATCCATCTCACCCCCAGGGACAAGGACTCTGCCTCCGGCTGGCAGCTTTGGGATTTAGAGCCAAAACCTGCTTTTTGGCTCTGGAGGAAAACCAAAAATATCCCAGACATTCCACTGGTTCACTCAGTAAATACCCTGAACTGGATTCAAGCAACGTTTGCTTAAGTAAGACCCAACAAACTAACTCAGTGAAGGAAAAGGGCTGCAGAGTTTCCCTCTGCCTGTTGCCGCTTCCTCATCCAGCACCCAGCCCCAGGCTCTGCAGCACCAACACAAGGGGCTTTGTGGGAACCATGGCGCTCCTCAGCACACACAAATATGCAGTACATGCAGCAATGTGGCTTACAGAAACATATGAAGAAACATTTTTTGGGGGAGACAAAATTCAGAGAGAGAACAGATTGAGCTGGGCAACCATTTAATGGAAAAAAAACATCGACCCTGAGGGCTGCCCTCTGGTTTAGGCTGGAGGAAAAAACAGATCAGTAGGAAGGAATCAAAGAGTAGCTCCAGAATAAGCTGGAAGCGTCAGCACCTCTTCAGCTGTTAAGTCCACAGCCAGCATCTGACTCCTTTAGTGGAAACAAAGCTGAACTTGTCTTAAAACAATGCTAATATTCCCCCCTCAGAAACAAAAACAATAAACAAGCCCAGCAAGAAATGCCTTCAACTCCTTGAATCTTGAGAACTCCCTCGGAAAAAACACCACTGGGCAGCAGCTGCTCCATCTCTCCCTCTGTCCATCCGTCCCCACAGCCATGCTCTCAGCAGCCTGTCACAGATGCCTTTCACAGAATCACGCAGACTGGAAAAGACCCCCAGGATCATCAAGTCCAGCCTATGACCCTATATACCCAACATCTATTGTCCCATGTGCTTCTCAGCTGTGACCCTACCGCAGATCCTGCCTTAGCTCCATCCCAGGAGCTGTTCAGTCCCACATCTGCCAGGGCAGCATCTCAGGCAGAGGGCAGAGCTCACCCATGAAGGACTTCTCATTCATCAGACACCAAGCAGGACAAACACTCCAGGGACTGTGGATGATAGACATCAAGTGCAAGGCACAGCTCAGATACTGTCCCAGCTCTAAGCAAGATACCCAAGAGCACACAGACATCTCAGAGCCAAATAAAACCCCAGTACTCTCAAAGTAGAGCTCTTCCAGGCCTCCCACTGACGGTGTTGGGGAGGGGAGCAGAGGACAAAAAAACTCTGCAGAGCCCACAACAGTGGAGCCCTCCTTACCCTGCACAAACAGCTGCGTCACTGGCATCGACCCACACTGCCTGGGTGGGGAACACGGGCATCAGCAAGTTTAAGATTTAGTAAATAAATGTACTTCAGGAGAAAGAAAAAAAATGACCCACAATGGCTTAATTTGTAAGCTCTGAAACAAAAGCAAACGAGAAAAAGCCCACTGGCTCCACAGCCCAAATAGCCAGTGCAGGATAAACAAGGCAGCAAGCAGAGCTCTCCTTTAGAAACATGACCCTGAGAAACCAAGCAGTCTGAGCTTTTCACCTTTCATTACACCAGGCTGCTGCTTACCAAGCCCCTTTATAAACTACCCAGGGTATTAAACTACTGTCCTCAGTTAGACCTAAGAGCATCTAACTTGTAGCCAGCCACCAGGAATCTCTGCCTAATTGGCAAAATGGTTAACCAAGCCCAAAGACAAGCTCTGCGAGAGCCAGCTCTGCTCCCCGCAGCCTCCCGTTAGCAGCAGGACAGCCTCCTGCAATCCATTTTCCACTGGGCAAGAAGCTCTTCTTGTGGTTTGGCTTGTGGGGATGAGTCTGAAGTGAAATTAAGTGGAACTGGCAAAGTGTAGCTAGCTTGCAGGCAGAGACACTTGGGCCCTGGTGTGAGTGGAAGATTTACGCTCTACTATTTAAAACTCACCAAATCCATTTAATTCTAGCAGCAATTTGAAAATGTTGTGGTGAATACATCGATCACATAACTGAATGAATACATCGATCACACAGCCTCGGCAGGGCTGCTGGACACCCTACTGTACAAGCCGATGATTACTTTTATTCCCAAATATTTTCTTTATGCTGCTATTTAGATCAGTTTGCTCCTTTGTCTCCTTTCATTGCCTCACACAACTTCCTTTCTCTGTGCCCAGTTACCACTGGGTTGCAATTAATTCTCGGCTAAGCCAGTTCATTTTCCATTGTCCTTCAGGAGTCTTCTCAGGGCAAGGAGAGATGTGGAGGTGCCCAGAGAAGCAAGAAAACCAGCCCACTCTGTGGTCGCTAGCTGCAATTACTTGGAGTTTCCTTCATACAAAGTCCTTTCAAAACATCTCCTCTGCCACCTCAAAACCTTCACTTCGAGCAATGTCCATCCTGCTAGGAGAAAGTGGCTTATGTTTGCATGATCATGATCTCATGTGAAACCAGGAAGCAATCTGCAATGGATGGGACCAACTTTTCCCTCTTTCAGAAAGCCTTGTTACACTTCACAACACTCTGTGACAGACACGCTCCAGGGGGAATCCTCATTCTTCCTTAGCTGTAGCAATTGCCCATCTTCATCAGGAGCTGGAGCTCTAGCAAGTGCATTTATTTGGAAACATTGCTAAAGTTGCTCTCCCAACAGCTGCTTTCACACTGACATATGCAAAAGAGTAGTCTGGAGCTACCCATTAATCTCATAAAAGAGAATTAGACCGATGTCACTAGTTTGAATAGTAATTATAACATGAGCTAGAAATTGTTCATGGTAATAAAAATGGTTATAAATTCTAGATCCACAGAGTATGATGGATGATTCCTTATGGCACTGAAGAACGTTTCAGATACTGCACTGCTTAACCTCAGCACAAAGTGCCATATTGAAATTTAGGGTAACATGAATTTGATTCTTGCCAGGGGTCTGCCTGACCAACAATATATTAATTTAGAGCTATGGATATAGCCAGTTGCCCACAAATGGTTTTGCCAACAAGGCCAATTAAATGTGACGTTTTATTCAAATTTTGATTGATTAAAAAATAAATCTTGGCCAAGCTACTGGGAAGTTTTGGTCTTATAAGCACAATGTAATCTCAAAATATCAGAATTAATCTTGGAAGCAACACTAAAGCTGGATGAAAAAACAGCACTGCCCAAATGGCAATAGGATACAGCTGGCACTGGAGGCAGCAGCTTGCACATCTGCCACCAGTGCCAACACTCTTCATAACAGCAACTTCTGGGAAACAAATATTACAGCAACCCAATCAAATATAATTTTCAGTGGATATTTTTAAACTTTAATCCATCTTTGGTAGCCAGTTATTTGTTATGATTCCTCCTACTATATTACTGGAGTTACAGTGATGGAAAGATGTTGGTTTATTTCAGTTGCCACATGACAGCTAATCAAATTTGGTATTTATACTGTACTGGGATAATGAAATGTCAAGATGGATATTATAAAAACATTTCTGAAGATAGTAATTTAACCTTCAGCAATTCAATTTGATTCAGTGGAGTCTACATACTTGCAAATAATTGTATTTTAGATCCTTGCAAACTCATGGCAGAAATAGACCTTTCCCCCCCTTAGAATGCTGGGTCTGGAGTGCCTCTTGGTGGCCAAACGTAAATACTCCTGAGTAGCTGACACCTAACATCCATCAAGTGTTCTCAGAGGCTACAGTTTGGGATAGACTGGATATGGAAACATTTTTATTCCTCATATAAACTCTGGCCATGGGAATTTGGTGACAGCCAACATGTGCAGGGGAACTGGAGAAACCTCCAACTCCAAAAGCTGAATCTCTTACCTCTCACAGTAAAAAAAGCAGCTCTGGAGCCAGGCTGTGGTCTGGTTTTGCCCTCAAAGAAATCAAAAGCAGCATATTCCAAATACCTTTAAATCCCTCTGTCCTAATAAAAAAACGCAGCCTGTCCAGTGAACATCTGCAGGCAGCTGCATCCTGTGTTATCCAGTACTTGAAAAATGAAAGAAACGGGACATGATCTGATGAGAGCAGGTGAGCTGCTCACCCGAGATGTGACGTGCCACTGCCACATTTCAGGGAGGATGAAATCCAACCAGTCTGGTGCTTGAGGAGGACAGCAGCAGACTGGGACAAGCCCAGAGCCCCTGCCACGGGGACAGAAAGTTATGCCAAACTGTGCCCGAGGAGCAGCAGCAAGGCGAGCTCACCAGCTCCTCACGCTTTTTGTATGACTGCAGCAAAGTGCTTAAGCACAGGAACCTACCACATGCACTTTGTATAATAGGAAACATTCACTTTTGTGAATGATTATAAACAGAAGGCTCTTGAAAGAGCTTACTCTCCAACAGGACCCCTTAAATATTTACATCGTGCTGGCTGATGTGCAGCAAGGAGTGTTTACTGCCGAGGCCACGCTGGATGGAGAGATCGCACACAGCACAAGGCTGCTCTGCATCTGGCACAGCAGGAGCTCACCTCTGGAACACAGGCTGCCACAGTCCAGCTTCTGCCTAAACTGCCTCTCAAGCTCATTTGCAAATAAGCCACCTGTACTCTTCCCTCCTTGGATACAGCTCAGCCACCACCCCAAATGCCTTTGAGCAGCCCCGACCAGGGACTGGAAGCAACTTTGCCCTCCATGTTGCAGCCTTCCCAGATCAGCAGAAACAATTCACTGCCACAGACAGATCTTAAGGGATTTCTGTTTTCTTTTTTTCCTCTAGGAACTGAAGCTGGCTGTCATAAGAAGCTGCTAATACAGCCCTTCTTCCCCCTCCCAAATGCAATTAGTATCTTGGCAAGCAAGAAACCTGAGATGACTGAAAATGGGAAAAAAATGAAATAGGGACATTTGAGTCACTGCTGTGACATGACCAAAGCTTTTATAGACTGTGAAAGTGCACAGTGCCCACTCACCAACCCATTTTTCATCTTTCAATTTAGATTGATAAGCAGACATTTACCAAAAGCAAACAACCCCCCTGAAAATTCACAATAGGTGGCTCCTAGTCTGAGACAGCTCTAGTTTATCATCTTTCTTTATTGTATTTAATGACTCATATCATGCGACTCTTTTCCCATTTGTTGAAGTCTCCTCTAGCAAGATAGTGCTTGGATGCCTGAGGGAAAGTCAGAAAGAAAGATAACTACAAAAAAATCATGCAGTCATCATTTCCTAAGTCTGCATTGAAATAGATAAATAATCCACTGCCAAGATCAGCTCACACGGATACAGTCTGTGCAGAGATGGACCGATCTCTTTACATGGGATGATAGGATGAATCTTTCTATCAAATATACATGCAGACATATATGAAATAAATTCTTTGGAATCAGCCAAATTGCTTTGGATTTACAGCCAGAAAACTAAGGTCTGAAATGAGCTTGCTCTGTGACTTGGCAGCTGGAAAATCTAACTGGTTGTCAGCGAGAAGTTGCATCTTCTTTTGGGATAAAGCCAAGAACTGTGGGCAGAAAAAGCAAAGGTTTTACTGTAACGTTGCTTACTGATTTCATGGATGTAAACTGTAGCTGTCACCAATGGCCCTATCCCTATTTCATCATTACAGGTTATTTGATTCACCTTGGCTAAATATGATCCACACTGCAATTACTGAACAATGTTGCCATTAAGCCCAGCTCTTCACTACCATACACTCCACAGCAATCCTAAACATTTTGGTATGGCCTCTTTTAATAGCATAGCAACTAAAGAGAGGCTGAGACAGTTGGGATTGCCTCCAGGGATGGGGCCTCATCCACCTCCCTGGGCAACCTGGTCCAGTGTCCCACCACCCTCGTGGGGAGGAACTTCTTTCTAATATCCAGTCTAAATCTACTCTTCTCCAATTTAAAACCATTGCCCCTTGTCCTTTCCCTCCAGGCCTTTGCAAACAGGCCCTCTGCAGCCTGCTTGCAAGTTCCCTTTAGGTACTGGAAAGTTACCAGCCAACACTGCCTGTTCCAAGCACCCAACTGAAGCTGTGCTTGCCTTTGATGCTCTGCTCTTGCCATGCTGAAGCCTCCAACAGCATAATTTTCAGATTCCCCAGCTAAGAAGGAAATCAGTTTATCCTTGTAATTATCAGAATGCCTCACAAATCTTCCAAGCACCCTTCAAACAGCACTGGATTTGCAATGACAGAAAGAGTAATTTGTTCCACTCGGGCAAAGATGGAAAATTCTGGGACACATTAGACCCTGGTTAGCATAGCAGAGATGGGTTGCCCTCAGGGACACCCTCAGTGCTCTCTAGCCCCACAGAGAAACCTGCCAATGCCTCGCTGTTAAGCTGCTGGAGATGAGCTTCTTGAAGTGTAGCTCTTTCATCAGGGATGCCTATGTGACAGTCATCAGTCCCTCATGTAAATAACAGATTTCCATGTCAATTGACAAGCATCATTCAGTGTGCATCAAAAGGACCTCTATTGGTAGACGGGATTAGAAAACCAGGAGGTGATTCAAGAACACTTTGAAGCTTGTCCCCGATTAACTTCCCCTACAAAATCTCCATCGTTTGCTTATTACCCCCTCCATAAACAACATTACTGTATCTGCCAAGTTCTGCAGATTCAGGTAACTTGGATAGCAGCTCTCCTCAGGTGGAGAATCCAGGCCCAAGGTTAAACAATGTTCTGCCCATTTTGCAATGTCATTAAAACACAAGGAAAATATTTGTGTTTGCCATGACTTTGATGTGAAATGCATTTAAATGAAAGAAGTTTGGGGCAAAATTAAAAACCCCACATGGGACACAACCACATAGGAAAGCAAATTCAATGAGCTTTGCAGAAATCATTACAGCAATCCAAGCAAAAAAAAAACCAAAAACCAACATAGTTAACTTGCTGTAAGAATGGCTAAATTACAAAGACAACAGTGAAACATTATAGTCAAAACACGTAATCATGAAAGAATTTGGGATTTTTTCCTTGAGGCCAATGCAGCCCAGGCCCCTAGTGGGTCTGTGAACAGAATTCCTATTGTCTTCAGCAGGAGACTTTTGTGTAGAAGAATCACTAACTAAAGGATAAGTCCAACAAGGGTAATCCTCTAATCAAAACCAAGCCATTGTTTTTTGTACTGGTTATCAGGTACAAGGACATTTTCCATAACAAATTTGATATCAAATTAATTTTAGGGGGAAAGGGGGAAGGAGACCAAACAAAACCACAGTAAACTTGGTAACAGAAAACAGAAAGGTTTCCATAAAAGTGTTCTCATACTGGAACAAGTTTAAAATGGTTATATGTAAATACAGACATATACACACATATTTTCAAAAAGTCTTCAAAACCAAGCATTACAGCAAATTTTCTCAACCTTGAGAATTGGAAAGGGTACATAAATTGTTATCAAAAGAGAAACTAATTTTCTAAAAATACAAAATAATAAGCAAATATATACATTTAAAAAATTACTCCCATTCCTACTACTTTTGTTTTTCCTGAATCTGTTCGAAAGACAGACAGCCTACCTCACAGCCTACCTCCTTTCTAACGCAAGGAGCAAGGAAGCCAGCTGTCAGATGTGGCAGCACCTACTCTGCTATCACAAAGCATACCCCAGCCACGCACTGCGACACCTCCTCAGAGCAACAGTCCCCTCCAGCAGCACCTCTGAGCACAGCTGTCTCCATGCTTGTCACCTCTGCAAAAGAAAGACCCAACGAAGGGACCCAGCTGCCCCACCACTGCAAAGATCCTGGGAAGAAATGCTCATCTCATGCTGCAGAGAATGAAGAGATCTGTAGCTTTCTAGTTATGTAGCTTTGAATCTGTGGATGGGGTTTGATATTGCCTGAGACTAAGAGAATGTCAAAACTAAATATGAATTACTCTCAGTATTTTGTTTAGGAACTGCTCCTTAAATAAGGCAAAATTACAGTCAAACCAGCCAGGGTTTATTCATTTGGATAGCCCAATAGCATCACCCCAGTGCTTTGGGATGAAGCTATTGTGGATAACCATTGTGATCTATGGCCACACTTAACCCAAAATCTGGGGAATGAAACAAGAAGAAAGGAAAACAAATAATAGGAAGAAAAAGAAAAAAAAAAAAAAGACTGCCAAATGTGGTTGGAATTGGTTACCATGACCCAAAACTGCATGCTGAAGAACATAGAGAACTGAAACCTCATGTTCACAACCTACGTTTCCCAGCTGCCACAGCATGTTGAAATAGAAACAATACTCTGCAGGTTTGCATCGCCATACACTCGGGTACCCTGCACCTCCTCCAGATATACAATAGCCATTTATCCTCCAAAGCAAGAGAAAATGGAAGAAAAAGTCCAAGGATAGGCCAAGAACGGGCAGCTCTTACCACATCCATGGTGTTGTGGGCAGACTCCTTATCCTTGGATATACACGTTAACGTGGAGAAAGGGAGCACATACCCAACATAAATGCAGATGTAAAAATAGTTAGTCGAAATAATAATTTTTCTAAAAATACTCTTTACAAAAGCCAATCTGTTCTATCCTGAGCATTGTTAAAACATAATGCAGTGCAAGACAGAGGAAATTAGAACAAAATCATGGAAAGTTCAGGATCAAGAACAAGCAGTGTTATTCTGTGCCAGATTTTGATTCAGTTACTGCCCTGGAACAGCTCCAGGTTTACACCAGCCTGTCAGACTACAAACTGCCACCACATATGTGAAAACTTCCTCTGAGTCAGTGCAAAGAAACTCCACAAAAAGCCTGAAGAACTTCCAAGAATCTCTGTACAATGAGAAATGCACAAAGGAGAGTCCAAGAAGCCCAAGCAAAAGTATTTTGCTTTGTCCAAGCATGCACATGAGGAAAAAGTGCCTCTGAAAGAAGTGCAGTTTGCAAAACATCAGCACACAGAAGTGCTGCAATTACCTCTCCAGCCCAGAGGGAAGTGTTTGCAGCTGCTGCCGTACCCTGTCCTGGTCAGCTGGAGATGTGCGTGCTGCACTCTCTCCTCAACCCGGAGAAGAGGGAGAGGATACAGCCATGACCTTTCTAGTTGCTTTTGGCTTTTCATCATGCAGTACACCAACTAAATCTTTCTAAAAAACAATGCTGCATGTCAAGACCTGAAAACCCCTATTCCTGACAAATGACTGATTCCAGTTGGTGGCATGGAAGCCTGCCTCCTGCTCAGCAGAACAGCTCCATAAAGCAAGCTATCATTTAATCAGCATTTTCTGCTTAGACAACATTATTCATTGAGCATTATTTCCTCTAGGAGACCATCCTGCAAGAGCTATCAAAAATTAAGTGCTTTAAAACCAGAGGTTTTCAGGACCATGAGATATGATCTTAAAGACCTTCTGCCCATGACTCCACGTGGAGTCTGTTTAGGTGCCAGCCTTAGCACAGCGGGGCTCAACAGAGAGCAGGGACAGACAAACAGCTCAGCCCTCGGGCATGCCAGGAACAAATACCTCCAAATGCTCAGCAAAGCCCACGGCAGCAGCAGGCCTCAGCCATGGACTGAGCACAGGCAGCCCCTGCACTGCACACCGCAGGATGCTCTCACCCCTGCCATCACGGGGCTGGGATTCTGCAGTGAGTGAGTCATCTCTCATACAAATCTGGGAGGCTGTCATGTTTCTCTTGCTTGCTGGTTTGTACGTCCAGAAGCAGCAAATGGCACTTTCACACCTCTGCTCTCAATCTGAAGGCAACATGATGCAGAAGGGACAAGCTCCAAAGGGGATGGGCAGGGGAAACCTTGGATTGCCTTGCAGCCATCTGGATCAAACGTGTTGGTAAGAGTATAGGGGCCAAGCAGGCACGTCAGGCATAAAGAACATATTCTGCTCAGCTCCAGCCCCTTCATGCCTTACCCCCAACCCATGCTGATGAAAGGTGGCTCAGGAAAAAAATGAAGCAATGTGACAGTGTGTGTGTCCTTGCTGTTCTGTTCATGTATCCCTTGTTATTCTGCTCATGACAGCTATCTGTAATTCAGCACACCCAGATGACAGCAAATCAAAGAACACAGCACAAGAGAAAAGCAAAGGATGTTCTCTCAAACACAACAGATGTGTGTAGTAACGGCAGTAATAGGAGACTCCAGGTTATCAGACATCTCTGTGGACTCCTTCCCATCCCTATTGATATTTCTGTAAGACAGGAGTACAAAACTATCCTGGAAGAAATGGTCATTCCGAAATGATGTTTTCCTGTCAGTCATCATGTAGCTGCCTCCATGTGGGCACTCAAAATCTGCTCTCCTCCTGTTCTGCATCCTGTCTAAAGCACACGCACGACAGGTTCATACTTTAGTGGAAAAAATGGCTTTTTTTCCTTTTTTGCAAAGTGTCTTAACTTGCTTCTATAATATCCTACATGCTTTACAGTTTTCCTTGTTCTCTCAACCTTCAGATTATCAGCAGCTTGGCTCTTTGCTGTGTTGCCTCAGCTACGAGCAGGGAAGAGGCTGGAGGAAGAGGGCCTGATTTGGGCTCCAATTCACCCTTCCCAGAGCAAAGAGCCTGCAAACAGTTTGGGTTTTCTGCAATACATGCAGCAGAGCTGACACTGCAGGAGTCCCAGGAAAACAAGCTCTTTCCAGATCAGCTTGGCAACTCAGCAGCAATATGCATCATTAAAAGCCCCACATCCCTCCACTTAATCAGTAAAGACTTATCTACCTGTACAATCCCCATCTGGGCTGTCATGTTATGAAGAGTGGTACTGTCTGAATGGCTGGGAGCAAAAAGGTGTTTTCAACTGAATTACTTACTTTAAAACTTCTTTACTCCTGGTGCGCCTTATTCAAGAAAATATGCAGCACTGACTGCAAATGAATGAATAACACAGTAATGACCCTGGCTCACAAGCCTTACGGAGGAACCAGTCACTGAAGCCTACAGCCCACATCCATGAAGAATCTTCTTCCCTTGCCAAATCTCCACAGACTTTGTGAAACTCTTCATCAACTCATACACTGGACAAAGAGCTATGCCTGCACGTAAAAAGCGAAGCCTTATTAAATGGTTAGTCACACAGAGCCTTAGGACAGGGCAGAACAACATACCTAAGCTATTAGTAGCTGTTCCATAATTGGACACTGACTGTGATCCAAAGACCACACTTTGGGTCAGTGTTGGATGGCTGATCTCTTCCATGTACAGCACAGGGACCACTGTCCTACTGAATACATGAGAACAGTCCCACCATGTCCTGCTTGAGGTCCTAAGGCAGACCCCTCCCCACCTGCCCTGTGGAGCTGCTGCTACGACAGGGGCTGGGGCCAGAGCCACAAGGACTGTTTTAGAACGTACTTGTTATCCATGGCCAGTGTCTCTTCTGTCTTCTGCATGGAATTACTGCCCCTTGCAAATTTGAAACTTGGTATATTTCATTTCAAGATGACTTTACAAGTCCTTCTATGCCATACTCATTTCAGCAGTGCTCTGCTATTGCACAACAGTCACACGATCCAGTGTGTGCGCTTTAGGAGACAGACATGACACATGAAAATGAAAACCAGGCTCCTTGTCTGGAACACAGAGAGGAACTGCGGGGGAAAGAAGGAAAAACAATGAGTGCGCACGCCCAGGGATCAGGGTGGAGGGAAAAGGGCAGGAAAAAACAGGATGAGACATCAGAGTTGTTTCGTCCCGCCCAGAGTGAAAACAGCTTCATCAGGATGAAAGACAATTAATTTGCATTAAATTAATTAAATGCAGAATACCATTGAACTGTGCTGCTTCGTTTCAGAACTGGCACTGAAGGGCTTGCAGCCCAGGCATTTATCAACAATTTACAAGATTCCCTTCTATGCCCTTGCACTTCAGTGGCATTTTCTGCAGATATTACATCCAGGGAGAAATACAGAGAATCAAGTTTTAAATGCAGAGGATTTGATGTTTGTTTTGTAGTCCACGACCAGCACTCGGTAAGAACCTGGAGGTATTTCCTATAGTTGACAGTACCCTTCTAAATGTTGCTTAACATGGAGTATTCAGAGGCATTTCAAATACCTCAGCCCTGATCTGAACGTACCCCTCAGACTCACCCTCTAGATGACAGGACTGAACCATCTAAGACCACCAGCAGGTGCAGTCATTTTGGCCTGCTGAACTGTGACTATCTTTGTATTGCCATGTAGGCACTGTACAATGTAGTGGGGACAGCACGGGCAGAGCAGGACACCTCCACCTGAGGAACGGTGGACAGCTGATGCAGGAGCTTCTGTAGAGGTCAGCTGGAAAAAATCACTTCTGCTCTGTCTGACCTGATGTTACTGGCTGAGACAAAGAGGCTCCTCTTGGTTTTAACCAAGTACACTTCCTCGGTTAAAGGGTTATAAAATTGGGTAATTTTACACAGTTAGGTAACAGAGCAGGTGTTCTGTTTACAGCTAAATGAGCAAAGATTTGAAGTAATCAAATCTCACACTTGAAGGATAAGAGGCTCCATAAGATGATCACCAGCTGAGATCAGGCACAAGCTACTTCACCCCACACCCTTTCAGACAGTGAACAAATCAGCCAGGTGCGGGCACCATTGTCTTGTTTACTTTTCAGTTTCTCCTTCTTGAAGGCATTCGCTGCTGGAGGTCAAACACAGAACAAGATGACAATCCAGGTCCATTTCTTTCACCCCATATAAACAAGGTATGGATGAGATACAGGTATCTCAGCACATATAGATAGTGGAGAGGCATGCCCAGACTAGCTAAAATGCTTGTACTTCTCCATTTATCTCAAACACGTATCATAGGATTACATGAAACTAAAAGCATTCCTCCAAATACATGAATGATCCTTCCCTTTTGCTGCCTCTCTCACTGGTAATATCCCTAGGGATGGTAACATTCCTTAGGTAAACATGTTCTGTTATATGAGACAGACTGTTCCTCCAATGAGTTTGCCTCTATGGGTTATCTTTAAGATATAATTTTAAATCAATACCATCACATCCAAACGCATCTTATGATGGCCTCCCTTTAGAAGAAATATTTTTTAAACACAGATGTTCATTTTATGAAGAACTGAATGCCAAGAAGCAAGTAAGTATAAAAATACCTAACAAAAAAACAAACCCGTTTTCTTACAGCGAGAAAATCCATTGGAAGTAAACTCCAAAGAAGTCACGTTTATAACTTCTGTTCTGGAGACTACTCAGGACATGCAGCACACAGAACATCAGTGGGCTCTACCTCTGTACACAGAGCTACCCCAGCTGTGGCTGCACCAGTGGTTTCCACCAGTACACAAGCATGACTGTGTGTGTTGGGCCTCTTTGCCTGCACAAACACCAAAAAGTAAACAAGTACCACAAGAAGCATCTGATCTCTGGGAATTTTCAAACTGTCTTTCTCTGCTTTTCAGCTTCTTCTATTAATAGCTTAATGAGCAATTTATCTTTGTTTCCCGTAGTGTCTATGTATCCACAAAATGCCAGGGTCAGCATCTGCCCATCATAGCTATGCTATTTAAAGGGTAGAAAAGGAAAAGACAAACAGTTGCCATAAAATGCAATCCAAAAGCACCCTTCAGCCAAACCAATACCAAAGGAAGATCCATCACAAACCTCAAACAGGACTAAAAGTTGTACCTAAAACTACGATTAAAAAACAGCTTCCAGACAAGAAGAGAGCAGAAGAACTGACTGTATGAACAGGAAATGATAATTAAATTGACTTAATTGAATCTACATGCATTGATAATCAAGATCACCACTAAACTGCTTGCTCCATACTCTCCACTGCTGCTAGCACAGAATATCAGGGAAGGACACAACCTGCTTTTTCTCATTCCAGAAGAGCAATCAATCTCAAGAAAATGACATAGAGAAAGAGGCAATAACCAATTTTCTTTGTGGCACTCTGCAAAGAGGAACAAAAGGGCCCCAAGATAGTATTATTTCTGTGGGCTTCAAAAGAAAAAAAAAGAAAATTATCCTTATAATGTTCATTATTTATCTTCTTTGTTTTTAAAAAACAAGGCAAATTGGAAAATTGTTTGTTTGAACCAATCTTTTGGAGAATTTGTTTAAGTATTGTTCATAGATGTGGAAGTAGCATCTCCAGCCAAGGTTACTTGTCTCAGACAAATCCATATTGCTCACACTCCTGCAAAACTGCCTTGATCTACTTTGAGGCAGGTGCCCATTTTAGTTGCCTTGAAGCCTTGAAGGATGCTACAAAAATACCACGTAGTGAATTGGAATTGTTACCGAAACCTGAAATCACCCTCAAACTCATCCTCTGCCCAAATCCTTTCACAGGGACACAGTGATGAGACAGAGATCTAGGCACTATTCACGCTTTATAAGGGCCCAGGGCAAGCATAGCCAATAGTATCTTACCTTTCTTTTATGTTTCAGGGAGGGAGAATGAAACACTGTATTAAGTTAATATATATTATGTGTGAGGAATGCCTGGCTTTGGGGGGAGTTTAATTTTCTACTAAAGATCCCTGAATTTTACAACTGGGAATAGCAGCCCGAGACACAGATATTTTTCAGATGCTGAATAAGCATCAGAAATCTCTTAGATACATGTTAATTATGTCAAACTGTTCCAGACATGAAAAGACTGTGGCTTGTGTTGTGCTACACAGCAATGGCCACAATCATTTCTATGATCTGGACACTCGGCAAAAGAAATACAAAACAGATTTCACTTGGTAGAATATAAACAATATGTCTCCTATATTACACAGTATGTAGGGTTTGTTTTTTTTGTGTAACCCTCCTCTCATCCTGGAGGAACTTAAAGTAGTGCTTTATATCACAGTGAGGGATATCAAGCCATTCTACAAGTCTAGTGCAGTTTCGTGGAGTTACAGTGCTGTAAAAGGAACAGGGAATTTGCTTGTGAATATACAGCTCTCTATTACAACCATCTTTTCCTATCCATATGAAGATGCAGCACTTTCACTATCTCCTGACACATGCACCCTAATACATTTTGTGTTACTTAGCTCACCAGCTTTGGGAGGATTAATTGGAAAGCTAGCCCTGACCCAACACAGCAGCTTCACCAAGCCCAAGAGTTAAACCATGAGGAGTCTCCAGCTCATTCACCATGATGAGCCTCATTTATATCTCCTGTCAGCTGGAAATAAAGGAACACTGCTCATATCTTAAGGCTACAGTCAGGCACGACTACAGAATGATTTGTCTGTATACTGTCTGATTTCACAAGAGCATGAGACACCAGGGAACTAGGAAGTTTCTTCTACAAATTCCCTGCTCCCTTCAAAACAACTGCGGGNTAAAGGAACACTGCTCATATCCCTGCTCCCTTCAAAACAACTGCGGGGGGGGCAGGAAGAAAGAAATAAAAAAAGGTAAAAGTCCTCCTTAACACCCTGAAATCTTACAGAGAAAGGCTCTGTACTTTAGGGATGTCATTTCTGATACCCCCCTCTCAACTACAGCCTACAGCCTCTCACCCCATGTATGACAGGGACATACATGGACTCATATATGGACTCAAGCACCATAAAGTTCTAAAGCAAGGTACCAAGCTGTCACCCAAGGGTTAGATCATGCTGCTGAGGGACTACTGAGTTAGCCACGTATCGGTTTGTGGGCACCTTAAAGGCTCTTCTGACAGAAAACAGGCTGCAGAACGTTTTAAGTTGTTGTAAAGTTCAGAGAGAGCAGTGAAGGACATTTTCTCATTTCACACACAGGGCTGGATTTGGCACGCCTGGGTTTCCACATAGTCATGCTCTTAGAAGAAGAAAGCATTTTTTAAGAAAGTAAAATTCCATTCTCTTTCTTCTTTCTTGAGAAGCCAGCAAGGCTTCCTTTCATGTACTGGGAAATGTCACCCTTTGTCTATGCAATTATCTAAGCATATCAGCAATGCACTTGAAGTAGAGAAGCCAATTAATATACAAATTGTGTAATCCTTTATGGTTGTCTTTTGTGTCACAAACAAAACTTATTTCTAGCCCATATGCTGTTTAAAGGCTTCATGAATACATTTCATTTCTTTATGTTCTAACACATGAAGCACATAGCCATTGCCCTAACTTTCATGTTGTATTTTGGTTTCCTTTCTGTGCAAAGGTAGTGCTGCCTTGCAAAGACACATGGGAGGGGATGGAATCCATTCACTGGGCAGCTATGAATTAGTCACTTCACCCAGCTCGACTTCCAGTCTGCCCCTGTGTGTAATGGTGCAGTTCTGCACAGCATCATCATGAGGATGAGATAAGTAACACTAAAAGGCTTTGAGACCCGCTCAGTAAAAATCATTTCTATAAAAGTGCACATGCATAAAGTGTTAATTGATGCCAACTGGCCTTTCATCCTGGACAGCAAAATCAGCTTCCTACCGCACACATTTTCCTTTGGCGGGCACCAGCAGCCTATCTTTTATTTCCAGATTCCTGGGGTTTGCCTGAAAACGTACAAACCATTTGATTTTCAGGAACACTACAACTAGACTATTGATGCAGCAAAGTATTTTAGTGATTTCCTCGATTAACCCTGCACAGGCAAGAAGTGTAAACGTTATAACTCTCCTCAAACTGAGAAATGAGCTCTATTTACAGTGCACAGCTCTACTACATCCAGCAATTTGCATCTCAGAAGGTCTGCAGTGTCCTGTCATTTCCTGTACAAACCCAACAATTGAGCTATGATAGCCCTTGAAACGAAGCAGAAAGCTGCTGTTTCTGGACTAGCCATGTATGACACAGCACCATCAGATCAAGATACATAAGTAAGTATTTTGCTTTTGATTTTCCCTCTGTGCTGCAAACAGCCATGTTTTCTGGAGCCCCTCTCTCAGCTGCAGAAACTTGGATATGCTCCACCTGCCTATGTTTGCTGATAGATGCCAGAGGAATTTTCACTTCATCTGTTTCACAGATACTCAGACGCTTTTCTTGAGACACGTCACACAAAAATGTCTCCAAAATAATTATCAGGGTTTCAGCTGGCATGACTGTGATGGCTGCACACAAGGTAAAGCTCAGACAGCTCTTAAGAAATTGCAGCTCTGGAATGAGTGTCTGGGACCTTAACAGCACTCATTCAAATTTTCCTGCTTGACACATTGATAGTTTTCAATGCAATCCAAAGGGCAAGGGGGTTGGTATGCAGAGAGCTGCTCCAGTGTGAGAAACATCATGCACCTCGCTAACCTCTTGCACTCATACTGACACAAAGGTAATTGCTAACAGAGAGCAGACATGCAACCGAATTGAAAGGGGGGAGGCTGCAGAAAGCTCACACCACAGACCTGGAGCAAAGGCAGCTGCCCCTTTTAAAGGAGGCACCCTTTAAATGTAAGGTTAAGCATGTCCCAAGTTCATTATTATCATCAAGTGCAGGTCACTGCCATGCCATTTAAATCTTGAGAGCACTTTAATCAGAAGATGATGCCATCCTGGCCTTACAGGCGGAAAAAAACCAACCACCCCGAAGAGCAGAATGAATTACAACCATCTTTC
Source organism: Bucco capensis (assembly GCA_013396975.1). Classification (NCBI taxonomy): domain Eukaryota; kingdom Metazoa; phylum Chordata; class Aves; order Piciformes; family Bucconidae; genus Bucco; species Bucco capensis. The sequence goes on from VWZO01005063.1 coordinate 41,480, forward strand.
ATCTGATTAAGTCATTAACTTTTTCTCTCCAGCGTGCTATGCTCTAGTAGTCAGAAAGCAAATGAATACTAGCTCCCAAAAAGGGATAGGCTGTACTTTCAGTGGGTATAAAACAGTACTCTGCTCTATCACAGTTAAAAGGACACCACCCATTCAACATCAGTTTTTCATGCACTGGTATAACTTCATAGACTTAATTCCAAATTTACACTGCTGTGAAATTCAGGATCTTATTTTTGTGACAAAATGTATCGTTTAATAGGATCTTGCTGTGAAATGATTCACACCAAGATTCTTGGGAAGTTCTTAACCTAGGAGTACTTACTGATTTTCCAAACCAGAGTGTAAACTTGAAGAAAGGAGACAGATCCATTTAAAGAAAGAGAAAAAGGTATGTCATACCTCTGTTGCACTTTTTATTTCTATACAATCTAGAATCTCAGAGAAGAAATCTCAGAGAAGAAAGCTTACTGAATTATCACAAGCCTGAAGTTCAATATTCACAATATATTACAATAAAGGTAGTTGATAGCAATAAATAGCATAGACACAGACTTAAAATTGCCCAGAAGTATTGCCTAAAGATGGCTATTGCTATGAACTTTTAATTAACTATGAAAAAAATGAAAAACAAAAAAGTGTTATTAGACATAGATACTGACATCTAACCTCAGGAATGGGAAAATGTCTTTCCTCTTCCAATCTAATGTATTTATATATCACACTGCACTGTAGACTTTATTGCAATAGCAGGAGAACAGGATGACTCCTGGGATCAACAGAAACAGAGGTGGCACATAGGACATTCTTTTCTCTGATGACATCAGATTTTTTGGACTGCAATATTAATCTACATTCCGGCAGCCTGTGCATCTGTGAGCAGGGCCAGTGGTGCCTCAGACAGAGGAGTGCATCTGTAATCCCATTTCAGTCTCCTTTTTTTGCCTATCTCATCTGCTTCAGGGGGAAGCTTTCAGCACACAGGATCAGCTCCAAAATAAGAAGTGATGGTTTGGGCATAGTATAGCCTGTAAACAGAGATTAGGAATTCCTGAGAAGGCTCATGTTGGCTCAAACTAGTGTGAGCAGTGGTTACCCAGTGCCAAATGCAAATTCTGCAGTATTCTAATGGAAATCAAAGACACAATACCCATGGCTTCAGGGGAAGAGCCACACAGAATAACTTCACAGACTGAGCACACGGCTTTGTTGGGAAAAAGCAGCCTAAAAAGACCTGCCAGCATCTCTCCCAGCATGTTTCATGCTGCTGAGTGGGGAGGTGCCCACTGCAACAACAGCCACAGAAGCAGAAGTTCCCTGATTCTGTCTAACTTGAGGTGCCAGGAAGGAAGGGTACCTCCTCCATCTGAAAGCCAGCTCGAAGCCGGGACCATATGCCCTAAGGGCCACCAAGAACCAGCAACCTTCCTGTGCTCTGCAGCAACACAAATGACAGATCCATCCTTCCACTGAAACCACTGCACCAAGATGGAAATGCTTCTCAAGGACATGCTAGAACAAAGCAATCAGCAGTGACTGCAGCATCTGCTCGGCGTAACGACCATAATAAATTCCAATCTCATTTTCATTTTTATATGTCAAAAGCTATTAGATCTTAGATATTTGAACCTTAATTATTATGGAAGCAATTAGCTTCTATGACCAGAAGGCTTTGCCTGAGCACTTGCGATGAGCACAGTATTTTATACAGTGTAAAAAAGAAATATCTTAACACATCTGTAGCTATCTCAGACCTTCTAGGTGCCGCTGTGCTTCATACTGGTATCTGGCTTTGTGTCAGATTGCAAGTGATAGAACTTATTGACATGCATTCTATGGCATTATCATGGAATCACAGCATGGTTTGGGGTATTCACATATTTGGAGCAAGGTTACTCCACTGTGTGTAGAACATGCAATGTAATCTCTCTTTATAAAGGTAGCTAAGGCAGAAACACAAAGCTAAGTGAAATATATAACAATTTTTAGATGGGATGTAAGAAATTCCTGAATAACAAGATGCCCTCTACTTGAACCATGACTTCAAAAAATGCTACCAGTGCAAATGGTAAGAACAAAAAATACCACCACCATCTCAGCCCTTGCCAGCTGCTGAGAAAACCCTGTCCACTGGTGGGGACTGGAGGAGTAAGATTACCTGACACAGTGGAGAACAAGCACTGACTCTTCAGCACTGACTTCACATGGAAGAGCTTTCCAACAGAAAAAAAACAAACTTAAACCTACAAAACCACTTCAAAAAGTGCAGGCAGCATTTTTAACCTCTGTCCTTTTGCATTACTGCAGCAGTGCCTAGAAAAGCTACAGCAGAAGACAGAGAGTAATTTAGGCAGTTCTCTTCATGCCACCACCATAGCTCAAAGGGACAGAAATCAAGAAACATTAGAATCAGTGTAAGCCGATTAGGACATTACGGAAGAATAACACACACAAAGCTTAATATCTGTGAAAAGGCACAGAGAAAGCACACATTTCTGAGTAGAGAGCAACTTATTTCCCGGAGATCCTCCAGATTTGCAGTTTCCATCTGGTGGTACTTAGTGTTGTGATAAGGCAAGAGGAGTTTCCAGCTGAAACACAACAGTACACAACATCTGGCATCGAAGACTGACAAGTAGGACAGCCACAGTCTAACCAAAATCCTCATGATGCCTCAGGATGGCAACAAGGGTGCATCAGATCTAGAATTGGTCAGGAAAGAGAAGCTCTCTGAATTTTTTCATTTATTTAACCTTCCAGATTTTGGGGAGCTTTCCCCTAGATTACTTCAAGCAAGACACTTCTCTGCTATTCTTAAAATCATCCCATTCAATTAGAGGATGAGATTGGATCTCAGCAGAAGTTTTGTTTCTTCAGGATTCAGCAGCTAATGCCAAATGAAAGAGAGAAGCTTCTCTTGTGATGGAAGGACAAGGAAAAGAGCAATGGCAACGCTCAGACCTCTGAACTGCAAAGCAATCGCATGTGTCAAGTTCTCAGGAAAAGATGGAGCCAGTTAAGACTCAGGTTAAAACTATGCAATAAAATAAGATGTCTAGAGCCTCTGTCAGAAGACTGATGCTATCTCACTAATGGGATTACATAGAGAAACTGGAGGGGTTTCAGTCAAGAGGAATAAAACGATTAAGGATCAAAGGAGTGTGACTCATGACAAAATAAAACCGGATGCTGGAGCTCTTGCTGAAGAAGCCCAGGTCTCTGAACTGGAAAGGCTTGGAGGTACCAGAGACATCACAGCCTCTCCCCTCCCACATCTGGAATAACAGGGACAGATCAGACCCCACAGAGCAAAAACTCTTATTAGAAAAGACTGGCTTTGTCATGGCAACACTGTCATCCCATCGCTCAGCAAGAAACTAATGATCAGAGGGCAGAGAGGAGAGGAAGGCTAATTACCTATAAACAGCTGGAGGATACAAGCCCTGTAAGAGAAAAATACATTTCTTCAGGAAAAAAAAGGGGGGTGTGTGTGCAAAAAGGAGACTGTGACCAGAGAGACTGGGTAAAATCAGAGCCTTCCAGTTAATGACTGGAGAGGATTCCTTACCTATAGCAACAACACACGTGAAACCATCTTCCCAAGGAGGATAATGGAAATCACAACCACTGAATCATCTGAAAAGGGGCTGGCCACCACCCCAAAAACACCACCACAAAACCCAGGCACTGGCAGGAGGTGAACTAGCTGCAGAGGAAAAGAGAGAAGGAGAAACAGGGCCAAGCAGGAACAGGGGAACATTGTGGCAGCAGATATTCCCTAGTCACCACTACTACGTTGCATTGCATAAAAAATAAATGAATAAATAAAAGAGATCTCTAAATATAGAGTGAGATTCTCCTCACTGAGGGGTTCATTATCTCTCTGCAACTCACCTTTTCCAATTGAAGGACTGTAGGTTAAATAAAAAGGTTCATTTATATTCTACACAGATTCACAGAGATAAACTGATTTCAGAAAGTAGTATTATGTCTGAACTCCCTCTCACCAGGGGTGAAAGCCAGACATTTGTGAACCATTTTTATGACAGCTAATATTCTCTAAAAATTCATTAGATGTCAACATAAAGGACACAGGACATCACTGTGGAAGAGCAGATGCTATAAGCTACCGTACAAAGCATATTAGGGTCTCTTGCTCTGCATTCTTCTATGTCAGTACAAGGCAGCACTGCTTCAACACCCAGCAGCAGGCTTGTTCCTTGGCTACCATGACAGGCACAAAGGCAAACACGAATGACACATCCCAAGGAGAAACTCTGCTGAGGAAGTGCTAGGTGCAGGGGTGCCCAAGCAAAGGCCCTCACAGCATGCCTACAGCCCATGCCATCCGTACAGCATGACACCAGGAAGCAATTTCTTCCAATCTCATCTCACTTACATCTGATCCTCCAGCAAGGAAGAGCATCTGCTCACACATGCGTGTATATACACTGGCAGAGGACGAGGCTAGGACATTTAATTGCAATTTGGACCTTATCCGCTGCATGTAACATCAGTATCAGAGTATGTCAGGGGTTGGAAGGGCCCTAGAAAGATCATCTAGTGCAACCCCCCTGCCAGAGCAGGAGCACCTAGAGCAGCTCACACAGCAATGTGTCCAGGCAGCTCTGCAATGGCTCCAGACAAGGAGACTCCACAGGCTCCTGGGCAGCCTGGGCCAGTGCTCTGGCACCTGAACTGCAAACAAGTTCCTCCTCGTGTTAATACTAAACCTCCTGTGCTCCAGCTTGCTCCCATTCCCTCTTGTCCTACCATTGGATGCCATGGAGCAGAGCCTGGCTCTCTCCTCCTCACACTCACCCTTAACATATTTCTAAACATTGCTGAGGTCTCCTCTCAGTCTCCTCTTGTCCAGGCTGAAGAGACCCAGCTCTCTCAGCCTGTCCTCCTAGGGCACATGCTCCACTCCTTTCAGGATCTTGCTGGCCCTGTGCTGCACTCTCTCCAGCAGCTCCCTAGCCTTCTGGAGCTGAGGGGCCCACAACTGGACACAG
>VWZO01005063.1:46846-131330 GCA_013396975.1 Bucco capensis
CTCCAGTCCTCAGGCACCTCTCCTGTTCTCCAGGACCTCTCAAAGATTATGGAGAGCAGCCTAGCAATGACCTCTGCCATTTCCCTCAGCACTCTTGGGTACATCCCATCTGGGCCCATGGACTTGTGCATGTCCAGTTTGCTCAACTGATCTCTGACCCAAACCTCATCAACTGAGGTAAAAACTACCTTCCTCCCACCTTCCTCCATAGTTTTAAAGTATTGGGACTGCTGGTAGTTGGTGTTGGCAGTAAAGACTGAGGTGAAGGTGGCATTGAGTAATTCCACCTTCTCTGTATCCTTGGTCACCAGTGCACCCATTTCATTCCTCAGAGGGCCCACACTACCTCTAGACTTCCTTTTGCTTCCAACATACTTGAAAAATCTCTTCTTGTTATCCTTGACCTCAGGCAGCAGCTCTCCTAGAGCAGACACTCTGCAGAGCAGTGGAGGCTGAAGCCCACTGCTCTCCATTCGCACCAGCACCCTTGAGGGCAGGTGGATACTCCAAGCAGCTAACTGATGGTGGGGCTGGGTGAAGGGCACTTGGCTGCCAAGCTCCAATGGGCAGCACAGGCCAGACTGGTCCCCAGCTCAGTCTGCAAGGCTGCCTGTGGCTCTGCAAGGCTAGGTGAGCTCCAACAGAAGATGCAAAGCAAGCAGATTTGTTTGCTATTTTCATACAATTTCTTACCACAGAACACCACACTCAGAGCTCTTCAGTCATTAAACTTTAAAGAAAGAAAGCTATTTCAGAAGCTGTGCTTTGATATAACTGGGCAAATTCATCTTCTTGATTAACCAAAATCAAGATCTATGTCTCCTCCCTGTCCCTTCTTTCCTTTTTTTCTTTTCCTCTCTTAAAACAAAACCAAACCAAATGCAAAATCAACGACAACCAAAACCCCTGACTTCAAGTTTTATGCTTCCAAGCTATTGCAGCAGGTACAGAGCTCTGACAGGTAAAGACTGATAAACGCAAATACACGGCATCTGGTCCCTCATCTCCCATCTCAGCACTGGCACTTACAGTGCAGTGTTTACAACTAGCAATGTTCATCACACCCTGTTAGAAATCCTCCACAATTCACACTGTACCACATGACCCAAACTGTTTTTCTCTTGAAGTCTGAAATTCCTGGTCAGAAACACCCAATAACCTTTTTGATTTAGAAACTTTATAGTAATAGTAGCAGTTCATGGGGTTTCCAGAACAACAGCAATACCCATGTTGGTTCCTTTGGGCTCTTTTGAGCCCTCGCACACACATGAGACACCTCCACAGGTGTTACCTTGCATCCAGTGTGAGTCCGGCTCTTCATGAGGGGAGTTGTGGTACAAAGCTCAATGGCTTCTGGTTCGTGGAAGATGACTGCTGGGAGAGGCTCTTTCCGAAGAGTTAGGACATTCAACTTAGTCTTTAACATGGTCTGAAAGTGCTAAACAGAGAGAGAAAAGCAATTATCTCCAGTTCCAGTGTACAAAAATGAGAGTTAATAGTTGAATGTGTTTGCATGTTTCACTTGCTGTTCACTGCCCTGGAAGTTTCCATGGGGAGAGTTAACAAGTTTTACAACCCCAGACAGTGAACATTCATTAGTACTATTAGCAGTGGAGACTCTTTTTTATTTAGAGAGATATATAAACACAAAGTGAGAGAATTCACTATAATCCATGTATGTCCCCAAAAAGGGTGTAAATTCAATCCCTGATCCCTCCCAGGCAGATTATAAAGCTGTTCATAGGCACAGTTCCTGTACTAAGGACCATATGGAAGAACTGGAGATCAGAGACCACTCAAAGAACCATGGACTTATCAATTCCTGTTTTCTTTCCTCTGTACTTAGATGTCATCCCAGTGACCTTTGCAGTTGTTAAACCTCCCCCCCAGCTGAATGCCTCATCAGTTTGCCTTCAGCACGTGCATTTTAAATCCTCTTCCTTTATGAGCAATCATTCCTCTGCAAATGCCACTCCTGGACTAACGAAGAGATGTCATTCCAAACTTGCCACTTGCTGCAATGGACAAGAAGAAACCTCCCCAAGCTTGGGTGAAGAACTATGCAAGTGAACAATAATGTCATTGAAAGATAAGTTTGTTTCTCAGCCATTTCTTAAGAGTGAAGAAAGGCAACTTCTGAAGGATTTCCAAATCAGTTTTGCAGAAACCAGGGGAGTCAGAAAAATTTTTCGACATTTAGGTGTTTCTTTGAACTGACCATCATTTGAGAAACTGAACACTTGCACTTGCTGCTACATATCTAAGGGGGAAAATATGCAGATAGGAAGCAAATCAGCGTAGTCTCCCCAGCAAGTAACATTCACATTCTGCAGAACTATGCATTTACTAAAGCTTCCTAACTTGACTCATAAATCAGCAGTTATTAGACACGTGTCCAACAACTCCACATTATTTTCATCAAAACCAAACCATTTGTTCTGACTTCTGATGGGAGATTCTTACTTGTTTTGCAGTCACCCTCCCCTCAGCCTCCCCTTCACGTCTGCAAGGCATGTAAATCCCACAGGGGCTGGCTTGCAGACAGAGAGATGCTAAGTGATTTCCCAGAACGAGACAAGAAGTCTCTATCAGAGCTAGAAAATCAACTCAGGTCCTTGCTTTTCAGTCCTGTGCTTCAGGTGAGGAGAGTACCTAACAAACCTTTTATTTATACACAAGGGATGAATCAACTATTCAGATGTCACATGATTTTCATACGGATTTTTGTGGATTCCAGCGTCCCACTGAAAAGGCATAAAAAATAAACTGTCTACTCAATTCATAAATACTTTAGCTAACAGAAAGCCTGTTAATATACACTCCTAAACAGTTTATGCCACAGCTCATCAGCATTGAGGTCTAATAATTGTTACAGTACTGGTTCTACAGCACCTTAAACACTCTCATAAGCACATTCAAGGCATAAACACCAAGAGACTGTGAAAATCATACTTGTGTTCCTACCTTACACATGAAGTTGCAGCCAGTGCTACCGCAATGCTTTAGGGCCTCCATGCTGCTTGTGCAAGCATTCAGCTTTCCATCCCACTGAAGAAATCTGCTCATATAATATTCCTCTGGCTCAAATTACACATTATGCCATTCACTCTCCCAAATACAGCTCCAGCAAGAGACTCCTCCATTTTAGATGGTTAAGCATTAAACAATATTCTTTGATGTGTTTCTGAATACAGCAGAGCTCTTTAGCCAGGATGACTAAACTTACTAAGAAAACCTACTTTATTTTACCTATCTAACTGCTCTTTACTACAACTCTAGTTCTCTAGATAGCTCAACTTGCTTTTACATAGAGTCTCTAGGTCTGCTAACTTGCTGCAGAGGCTGTACTTCTGGAGGAGAAAAAAACTGCAGAAGGTGCTGTAGACGTGCGGTGTGCAGCTGGCAGTGATCCCCTGCCTGTGACCAGCCTCTTCTCCACCACTGAACAACACTCAATCTTTTCTACTGACCGAGAGAGCACAATTTGACCAAAATGAGGAAGACTATGACAAGGATCTACTTTGTTTAATGTTGTACCAACCACATACACAGTCTCAAACAAGGAAAAGAGTACTCTCTGCCTTACAAAGGCAATTCAATACTTGCATGAGCAGCAAGTTGGAGTGGTTGGGTGCCAAAAAACACCAGAGCGGAGCTGGCAGCAAACACATAAAGAGTTGCCAGAGAAGGGCAGGACAGCTTTGGGGTGGACTAAGAAACAGCCTTTGTCTTTGGGCTGCATGGCCAGCACAGACCATGCTGCGCTCCCTGCACACACACAGCTCATAGGATGAGTGCCCTAAGAAAATCCAGACCCTGCCAGGAGACATCATGCAGTGAGCCCCCAAATAAGCAAGTTATTTAAACACATGCCTAACTGTCACTATGCGAGCAGTCCCAGTAAAGCACACGTGGGTAGTCAATGGGATTATTCATGTGCTTTAAGCCAAGAACAGGATAAAACTGCTTCGCTGAACCCATTTCTTAGTTTCCACTCCAAACTGGCATCTCCTGCAGAAACTGTTGGCAAAGGCTGACCTAGAACAGTAGCCAATGTATTTTTTGAGAAGAGGCATTAGTTCTCTGCTGCTGTGAACTCAGAACATTTCTTTAAAGTGCTTTCAGTTCACAAAGTTCTTGAAAAGCATGACTTTAGCAATTGAGTGAATAAAGGTTCAGGGAAGATTATACCATTCCCATTTCATGTGCCACCACCACTAGGTTCATTTGGAAGTTCTATAACTGAAAATCATCAAAAGCAGATATTCTTCACTGGCATGACTGTAACAACAGATCAAAACTGCACCTCATTCACCCTTTACCCATTTAGATGGTGCTACCCATACAGATTTTACATTTGAAAGAAATGCAAGGAGCAAGGTAACAGGAAGAAATTGGCAGGAACACAGTTTACAGGCTAATCGGCTTGTAGCATGATGAATGTAGGAAAGTCTTCAGCACCCTAACCCTCAGCCTCAATTATCTGGTAACATCAACATTACAAAGAACACACCGCTGCATCAATTGCATCCCGTTTCTCTATTACCTGTATTTGGCCAAACTTTGCTAAAGACACAACGAGTGCAAACCCCAAACTGCCGGGATGTTAACTTGTGAGAAAGGGTTATTTCAAAAGTTCAAAGCCTCTGGAACAGGGGTTTGCCAGAATGAGAAGCAATCATCTGGCCAACTCGTCCTTCTACAGCACCTACAAAGGAATTCCCAGATGAAATCCACGCTAGAGCATCAGCAAAAGATCAGTCCCTGGGAAACTCAAAAATAACCTCTATAACTCAGTACTTGAGTGCAAGTACTTCCTCAACCTTTGAGATTCATTTAGTTCTGGAATGAAATCAAAGTTTTCAACAGCATCTCACAACAGCCAAGAGGGGAAATACATAACCAAGTGCCACAAATTGCAAGAGGGTTTTAGAAAGTCCAAATGTCCCTTTTCACCTATGTACAGCAGAATTTGACTACCAACACGTTCAGTCTGTAGCTACAAGATTCCATTCTCTTATGGTCAGAGGAGATGACTACACAGTAGACCTTTTGGAATATGGCTACACCATCAGTGACAGGAGCACAGCTGTGACCTGAGCACCACCTCACCCCAAACCTCTAGCTTTTCGGCAAGAACAGAAGAATATTAATACATGTGAAAACTGATCCATTTCAAGGCTTTGTTTTGCTTAAGGCAAATACTACCCACTACAGGTAAGTGCCACATCCGATCCATTTCTTGTTAAACAAGTATTGCTAATACAGATTAAATGCTTTCCTCTCCCCCATAGGAAACTCTACTGTGCTGTATTTATTTATGCTTTCCTAGCAGTTGATATAAACACTGTACTGAACAATACAATAAAACCCTCTAGAGAGGGGATGGAAGCACTTATCAGAGTCAGAAATCATCCCATCAGCAGCCTGCTCTGTAACACAAAACTGACTGGCACACACAAATCCAAGATCATGTCATGACTCTCTATACTCATGCAGATCCGGCCTGAGTAATTTTCTTGACACAAATCCAGCTTCTGAAATCAGGTTATGAAAAGCATATCTCATCTAGCATGTCCAGAGCTACGTTTTGCCAACCTATCAAACCAAACCCATTAATCTCTTTCAGGTAACCAATGCTATTTAGGTGAAAAAGCAGATGATGATGCCTGATTTCACATCTCTCAATCACAAAGGAAGGGCAATAGGCACAGGCTAAGGCACACTTGCCTGCGTTCTGGAAGTAGAGGAGTTTGGGCAGGCCCGTGGCACAGCCTGGTGCGACTCAGCATGCTTGGGCATGGCAACCCCGAAAGGATCATAGGGCAAAGCATCTGGGAAGTGTCGTGCCACAAAACAAAACGTATCCAAAACCCCCAAACTTTTGCTGCCCCTCCACGTGCCCTACACCACCTGGCATGGCTGCATACTAGAAACTGAACCAGTGCCAACAAACCTGCCACCATTTCTCCACTCACATGCCACTGCTCCTACCCCTCCCCACCAGATAGCCTAGAAGAGAGACAAGGGCAGCATGGAGTGTTTTTGGCACAGAAAAGAGTCATCTGCATTTGCCAGGGTAAGCTCAAATCTGTATGACTGGACACCAAGCAGAAGATGGCATCAAAGCAAGCAAGGCATCAGAGCAAGGAATGGAAAGCACCAGGAGGGGCAGCACCCAGAGCACTGCAAGGCTTCCTGCTGCTGAGCACAAGGACCCTCCTGGACTTCTCCTGCCATTCCTGAGCCTAACAAGGGAAGATGGAAAAACCTATCACTTAGAGAATGACCAGATAGATGATGGGGAGGGTGGACACAGGACTGCAGATAGAAAAGCAAGAAGAGGACATAGAGAAGCTTTTTAGGATGGCAAACCTGGCTGTAGTGTATGGTACAGAGGAGAGCAAAATAAGTTGAGTGTCAAAAAACCTTTCAGCAAAGATGCTACTGGATCTTTGCATGCAAGCACCAAGAGTTATTCCATCTCACTCCCATGCCAGTTTCTTGGAGAATACTCTTTAGACATAGTTCTTAAAAAACCTCCAAAACCTACTATCAGTAATTCATCAATAAAACCTGCACTCCCTGTCGATAGCCCTGATCACACAGTGCCCGTGTGATGCTCACATTGCCTTGTTTTCTTACAAGTTGAAAGACTTTCTGTTTCCTCACAATTTAATTCATGTGAAACGTTTTGTTCTCAGACCTTGTGTACTTTGAGTTTGCTCTGGCTGGATGCCTCCGTTCCATAGCCAAGCTTATGCTATTCCAATCAGCAGGATTGCTGCCCAAACAAAACACAATCCCAGATACAAACACCCTCTGAACTACAGGGAACTTCAGAGCCAGATGAGAATTTCATGACTGATCCTCTAACATCTCTCTGCCCTCAGCCAAACTAAACCTCCCAACCTAAGCATATCTAAATATACAGAACATTCAGAGACTAAGTTCCCAGTTTAGCCATAATTGCTCAAAACCTGAAGTCCCACTACAGAGATCAACATTTGAGTAGGAAGCAGTCAATATTTCAGGTTATTCATGATCACAAAAATAAAATAAGACCTCCCCAAAACATCAGGGGATGACGTAAATGAATTCAGTGCTACAGTAAAAAGTTCTTTGATCAGTCTCTACATTACAGTACCTTATTTCCCAGTCCATTATTTCAGCAGAAAGTAGGCATGTGGATGGAAGATGAACATCTAAATACGTCTGTTTGGATTTGAGCTTTTACAGTTTATTATTTACTCATGGGAAACACATTTTGAAATGAGCTGTAGTTTCCCATGTGTTCATATATTTTATATCAGAACAACATTTTTTTTTTTGCTTTGCCCTATGATCAATAAAAATAAAGCATAATGACTTCCACCAATGCATTAACTGTGCTGCTCTCATGGAGAACTGCTTCCCAAACTTTTGGCCTCAGAAATCCCTGTTGACTCTCAAATTTTAATAACTTTGTCATGACTGAGCTGGCCCTCATGCCACCCAAACCCAATTAACAGATAGCTGTGCTGCGTATTTTATTCAATGCAGTCACTGCCAATGGCATTTACATTTGCAGTAACAACTCTGCCTTTTTCTTCTATCCCATCCCTGACAATGTTGGTCTTCCAACTATGCTCAGAGGTCCAGCAGACAAAACCAGCCTGGGAAGTACTGCTCCATTACACGTCACTGAAGGAAAATAAAGTCATGCCTGTTTCCTGCTGTTCGTCTTCTCATCAACCTCCCCAAAAGCACCGCGTTTGTGCACGAGCCTGGAATTTTAAACTCATCACAATTTTAAAAGCACCAAGTACCAGTATGTCAGAATTTCCCAGTGCAAGTAGAGCACTTTCCAGGACAAATGACAGTCAAAATACAAGCCCAAGACAAGATAAATGGTTTAACAGGAGAAAGAAAAGAAAGGGGGAAAAAAAAAGGAAGATTGGAAGTAAATTAAGAAATCAGAGCTGACAAGAAAAGAAAGAACAAAATAGGACATGCAGCAACACCGACATGTCAAGTTCATTGCAGCAGCATGGATATGTCAAGTTCATTCACTTTGATTTTGAGCTGACCCCTTAGCTGCTTTCCAACATACTTTTTCCCATAACATGAGTTTCCAGTAGATGCATTATTTGGTATGGTTGACCCAATACTAAAACAATAGACTCCTCCAGCACGAAGGCGGCTGTTGCTTTTTCAATTTGCTCTTGGAGGCTTTCCAATAATTTCTGTGTCAGAGGATGCTTTAGAAAGTCCTTTCTCCTCGCTCTGTGCCTGGCAGAGCAAGCCCATCTCACACAATACCTGCCAGACAGGCACTCTGTTCCCCAACACAACCCTTTCCAAATCAGCATTTCGCTCTCTCACTCTTCTCCTTTATTTCTTTGCAATAAATCAATAACCTGTTAAGCTGTCATGTAGTTTGGTGACCTCTCTCAGGCTTGTTCTCTTGAGACAGGGAGATGGACTGGAAGATCTAAGTGCCTGCTTCAAATAGAGAATTTGTCCTGATGATTTGCTAGAGGCAATGTCATGCCTAATGTTGTGCAGAAACAAAGGGTACAAATTCTTGCAAAAAAAAAAAAAAGCTTATGTGTTGCTAAAATGTAAACCAAATGAACTTCTGGTCTAATGAATTCTTGTATTTACAGCTACAAGACAACAAGAATCCATTCCTTCCTCTAAAGCCATTTTATGACTAAGTCCTTTGATGGTGATGTACAGCACTGCCTTTGCCAGGCCTGGAACATCCCCAGGAATTAAGCCTGCCATTCCTGAGGGTCTCAGGGAGGGCCCTCCAATTTCCCATGGACATAAGACATGTGCAAGGGAACAGATCTGCTTCCACAGCAAGCCAGGCTCTTCTGAAAGCCTCCATCAGGGTGTGTCATCCCCAGAGCTTGCAGAGGGCAAAGAAAGAAGCCTGGTGCCTTCAGTTCTCTCCACACATCTGCACAAGCACCATCCATACATGCTCCAGAGCATCCCCAAGGGAACCACGTCTGCCATAAGAGCAAACTTGAGAGTTAGATTTATACCAAACTTTTACAAAAGGGTATCAAACCAACTCATTTCATTTCTGTTTCTCCTGCAACTACCTAACTGGCTAAGCAAAGCAAAACCAGCAAGATGCAAAACCACTCTACTTTCTCCAGTGCAGAATGGGTCAAGTGAAATGACTGAGGACAGCATTCTCCTTTCCTGGAGCTCACCTACAGCACCCATGGACAGGACAGACCTCTCATACACATACATGTTCAGTCTGTGCATAATGTTTTCAAGGTTATTCAAAAGTAATTAATCTTTTCTGATGTTTCCATTTTTCTTATTTTAAAGGACAAGTCCTTAGCCCTTGTCAAGAATCACATAATCACATAATGTTGGGGGTTGGAAGGGCCCTAGAAAGATCATGTAGTGCAACCCCCCTACCAGAGCAGGATCACCTAGACCAGCTCACACAGCAATGTGTCCAGGCAGCTCTGCAATGGCTCCAGACAAGGAGACTCCACAGGCTCCTGGGCAGCCTGGGCCAGTGCTCTGGCACCTGAACTGCAAACAAGTTCCTCCTCAGCTTAATACTAAACCTCCTGTGGTCCAGCTTGCTCCCATTCCCTCTTGTCCTAACACTGGATGCCATGGAGCAGAGCCTGGCTCTCTCCTCCTCACACTCACCCTTAACATATTTCTAAGCATTGCTGAGGTCTCCTCTCAGTCTCCTCTTGTCCAGGCTGCAGAGACCCAGCTCTCTCAGCCTGTCCTCCTAGGGCACATGCTCCACTCCTTTCAGGATCTTGCTGGCCCTGGGCTGGACTCTCTCCAGCAGCTCCCTATCCTTCTGGAGCTGAGGGGCCCACAACTGGACACAGCATTCCAGGGGAGGCCTCCCCAGGGCACAGGAGAGGGGAGAAGAACCTCTCTGGCTCTGCTGGCCACGCTCCTCTTCATGCATCCTAGGATGCCATTGGCCTCTTGGCCACAAGGGCACATTGCTGCCTCATGGGCATCCTCCTAGCCACCAGCACTCCTAGAGCTTTTTCCCCAGGGCTCTTCTCCAACAGATCAGTTCCCAGTCTGTACTGATACATGGGCTTGTTCTTTCCCAGATGGAGTACCTTACACTTACCCTTTCTAAAGAAGATTAAGCTTCTAAGTTCTCACAGTTTAAGTGCCCAAATCCAGAGACACCCATACTCTCCAGCTTCTCTGTCAAACCCCAGCTTCCTTACTTGTCAAATTCAGATAATTTTGCAGAAGCTTAACTAGTCCCTTGGCTGAGTATTAAGTTCCAAAATGCTAGTGATTATACACAAATATACATATCTATGGTTATCTGAACACAGAGGAGGGGGACAAACAGCAAATCCCTCCAGAGAAGAAATAAAGTCTGCACCATGAGATCCAGCCAGATGCCCCTATTCCCCTGAGGCATGGTTAATATACTATCTGCCAGGATATATGGGACCAATTGCCCCTATTCCCCTGAGGCATGGTTAATATACTATCTGCCAGGATATATGGGACCAATTGCCCCTATTCCCCTGAGGCATGGTTAATATACTATCTGCCAGGATATATGGGACCAATTGCCCCTATTCCCCTGAGGCATGGTTAATATACTATCTGCCAGGATATATGGGACCAATTGCCCCTATTCCCCTGAGGCATGGTTAATATACTATCTGCCAGGACATATGGGACCAATTAACAGAGCTAACTCCTCACACAGGCACTGCAGTGTCACTCTGGAGGAATCCACAATTGATTAAACAAACTCAAGTAATTCCATTCTGGAAACACGCGCTTATTCATAACCAAATCCCAATCTTTCAGGATCCCATATGCCATGAAAAAAAACCCAAACATCCCTGCCTCCACAGAAATCTGTGGCAAAACAAATTACAAGTTCCACAAGAAGAGAACTACCCTCATCCTCACTGTTCCTTTACATGTGCTACTACATGCACCTACACAGAGAGTTATTACTATTTTAGTGTGGCAGCTAAATTGCTATTTTAGTTTTATAATTCAACATTGCCAATGAAAATGAACATTTCTCTTCCTGAAGGTTGTGAGATAGATGACAGAGGGCTGTTTTCTTCTTTCCAAGTTTTACCTCTGTTTAAAGAAAAGTCCGTAAAACCATTTGTAAAACTGTTTGTATTGTTGGTGAGTTACATGGCAGACCACCACAACTAATATAGTCTCATTTAAAAAAAAGTCACCTCAAAAGTGGAAACTCTGGGGAATCTGTTAACTGAGGTCACAGATTTTGAAAGGGATCATTAACTCCAGATCAATTAATCACCACTAGTTCCCCTTCACATATCAACCTTGAACACAACCACACTATCGTCAGTCTTAGCTCTAGGAGCAGAAGGTATTCTGGTTTGATTTTTACTCTGTTGTGGATCCCAGGTTCTCTGCCTGGAATGGATTTTCAGATGACACTAGAAAAGCCTCTGAAATAACATCAGTCAAGTTTTGCATGCACAGCTATTTGCACAAGTCAATTCTACAGCTTTACAAGACAATCAGCTAAAAAAACATCTGTCTGCTCCACTCTGAGCAGCTGAGGATCACAGGAGACCTTTGATCGTCCAACAAAGCCTGTTCCCCCCCGGGTATAATCCAGCAGCCACCATAACTGAAGTGTTCCAAGCTCTGCCCTTTTTTTTTGTCTTGTCTTAAATAAAGTCAGGTTGGGTATCACGTGCATCCCAGTGACATGCACACCACGAGCACACTAGAGGAAACCAGAGGCTGCAGAGCTACAGGATCTCCCTGCAGAAAAAGCAACACCAAACTACCAACGTTTTCTGTTGTTCAAGCCAGCAAGTATCTGCAGTAGTTCTCCACAAAGGATGGCATGGGTTTTGACTGCAGCACAATGAAAAAAAATACATGGCATCTGCTTTAACATCCATTTTTCAAAAGAACTAATTTGTAGAAAGAAAGGTTAGAAATAATTTGAAAAGCATGATATTTCACACCATGCTCTATTGCTAGGATGAAGATTAAAAGGGAACTGGCTTCAGCCAGCACATGAAACAGGGCTGTGGCTATTATCTGTTTTCCCTGCAGCATCTGTAGAAAAGTGATTAGTTCCAATTCCTGCCCTACAACACAAGCAATTCCACTTTCATATTTTATCACAGACTCCAGAGGCTATCACTGATGTTCCCAACCCGGCAGAGTGAAGCTGTTCCCAAAGGAATCATAGAATCATAGAACAGTTACNAGGAGATCTGGGACTACCTTTTCTGCTAAGATAGCAGACAAATCACAAAGGCAGTTTACTGAGAAACTGCCAATACATAACAGTGTTTAATGGTGGAGTACGTATCTGAGTGGGAAAAGGGAGCAAGCATCTCTCCTTGCCTTCCTCCTCCAACACGCACTGCTGTACTGGAGAAGGAGCAACATGTAGCTTAGGGGCTATTTATTTGCTGAAACACCATCTCAGAGGAAACAATTCTGGGAAGGGAAGAGAATACAATTCTAAAAAACAGAGGAAGCAAAAAATGCACCATTGAAGAAATAACACACACAGGACCAGGGGTAAATCTCAGTGGTAACTTGGCAGAGATGCCTATGAAAACCCATGCCACCTGCCCTTGGCTGCATAAAACACTCCTGGGGTGTTGCTGCCCTGTTAGGTTGTGGCTAGCCCACTTAACCCTCATGGCTTCTTCATCATCATCATCACTGCCACAGAGGGTTGCTATCTTTCCATTTATTTAGCTGTACATGTGCACGTATGACAGAAGGAACAAGCAATATCAGGCTCATTCTGCCTCAGCCCATTTGGATTGAAAGAGATTTTTCTCCAGTTGGGCACATGACGTGCTCTGGCTTCAGCCTCTTTTCTGTATGGCACAGAGTCAAATCCCACTGAGAGGAAATCCAATTCTGCTATAAAAGTTGCATCTCAATAAACTGTGTTTACCCTTCTTCCCTATCCACATTCAAAGGCACAGAGCACTGCACGGCTTCCAAAGCCATTCCCATTTGAACATTATTTCCCATCTGTACCTTCCAACTTTCAAACCTGCACTCAGTGTGACAAAAAAAGCCCAGCAAAGCAGCGAGGTTGTCTTACCGTGTTATAGTCACTTCATAATCACAACCAATTTCTCAGAGAAGTCCTCCAGGCACAGTTTTAATGTTAAAGCAATTCTTGCTTCATTTTAGCCATTTGCTGATGCAGAGCTGATAGCCCAGCTCATTAAAAAGTACAAGGCACTATTTCAAGAAATGCCATAAATTACTGGGCAGAGCTTAGTCATGCTCCATGCCGTGGCCTGGATGCCTCTGGCACTTCCCAAATCCAGCTCTCAAGTCCCTCAGGTTTGGAGGCTCTACTGCCCACGCTGCATGAAGCCACACAGCAGAGCTTCCTGCTAAAGCACCAAACACATCATCTTCTACCTGCAGTCTTTCAAGAGGCTCAGCTGTATTTTAAAATGCACAAATCTGAGCAGCAACCCCTTCTTCAGGTTAAGCATTGACACCCATTTAACCAGCTATCAAACTCATTACAGGAAGGACAGTTGGAGAGAAGATAAATATTGCAATCTTTTTTTGCAACTTTATGATGCTGACATAGCACAAAAAGTCACACATTAGTTAAATTAAGGACTTGAGTCCAAAACAGTGACAGAGCTCTCACTTTGTGCTGCTGGATGTTAGCTGTTGGTTGGTTTATTTGATGACCCCGTGGCTAGATCCAGCACCTTGACTGTACAAATTATAACAGCTACAGCACAGAATCATTATCTGGGATGAAGAACCATTACCTGGGAGGAGAGTCAATCTAGTCACCAAATTATGCTTTTGAGAGCCTGTGTTTCACTTCTCACAAGCACTCCCCAACACACAGCCATATCAGTGTATTTGGACTCACAGGAGACCACTTCTACCCAGTAGGTATCCTTCCAAGAAGAGAGGGATCAGAAGAAAGTGGTAAATCCCTCGTTAGGAAGGTGTGTATTTGGGACCATACAACATATTGGCAGCCAAGCAACAATTCCGTCAGCCAACTCAAGTGGTGGCTCAGCTAAACTATTACATCCAAGGGAGACACTGCAAACCCAGAGTGCCTTCCTGACCTGCACCGACTCCGCAAACATCCCACTGCTCTGCCTAAGGCTTCATGCTGCTCTCTGGAAGAACACCTTATTTTTAAACCAAAGTCCACTATACAGAGATTAACTGCCCTTAAAAAATACTTAACAACCTCTTTGCTCGTTATTGAGTGGCCCATACACATGCCAGAGGAGCGCTGCAGACAGTGATAATGCATTAAACAAACACTTCTGTTTCAAATCCATAAGCCTACTTCTGACTAGTTTGAGACATACCAATATCTACAGCCTATTGAGTTCAAGAATCCTCTGCTCTCAAAATGTCCATTCAGCAGCCCTGCCAGATACTGTTTCACAATACCACAGGCTCACTGATTCATAAACAAATCATTAACATTCTTGACATAAATCCATAGTGTACAACAAATCTCAGCTATGACAGTGTTTTACTACATTTGCTGTGCTCATCATGAATGGGAGTTCTGTTTTCACCAAAAAAAACCCCCCTCAAGAAATAAAAGGCAAATTATTCTCTGCTAGAAAACCACCAGGATGAAACGCTGATGCACAGATTACAAACTAATTATCAAGTTCATATAGTAATAAACCTAGTGTTCAGTTAGTGAAAGGGTTTGCCACAACTTATGAAATTTTCCTGCTAGAACTCTAATAATTAAGAAACTCTAATAGTAAAATATGCCATTACAGACTTTTAAAATTTCCTCAGCTACAAGGGAAACCTTTTACACATCCTCATTTCTGGACACAAGGCACAAGCATCATCTGAAAAGACCCTTCTAAAGCCCTTCAGCATTCACTCACTTCCAGGGCTTTATTTACAGCCCTGGATTACAGGGTTTCAGCCAAGCACCGAAAAGATCAAGGCTCATTTTTACACACATACATCACAGCTTAAATTAGACTAATTAAAATGAACAGAATAGCTTACAGAATGCATCAGGACCTGGCTGCTTATTCTCTCTGACCATACTCTGCATAGATGGCAGCACAGCGCAACAGTTTAAATCAGAGTACCCCAAAAACGTGCTCCACAGGTAAAACCTTTGCAGGTGTCCCAGCAAGGCTCTGGCAGGCAGGCAGCACCCAGCAGTGCAGGGGGGGGCCAGGGGCATGGTGGGACAGGACTCCCACCCCAGGCTGCTCCACTGCAGGGGATGCTCTGGACCACACATCCTCACACACATCCTGCCATCATCATGGCCCAGCCTAGGAAACCATGGGCTTGAACCTCAACCCTGGATTCAGTAATGCCTTCCTCACCACATTTAAAGGATTAAACACTCCCTGAATAGCCATATTTAAGTCATTAAAAAGGAGAGAGTGGGAGATAGTTAAACTTCCTATGGATGCTCCTAGCAGACAAGGAACACACTCGTGAGAGCTGGACTTCTCCCTGGATCAATGAACACACAGCAGACTGCCTTCAGTGCTGGCTGCCAGCCTAGCCCAGGGAATAAAAGATGTTCTCAATTCTGGAGAAGAAACATGTGCACTGGAACATCGAAGACTCAGCAAGGCCTCGGTGCTGGGAGCTATCAGAGCCTCTCCCACCGTGCCCTGCTCAGCTCTGTGGGCACTGCTGCCTCCCCGCAGCAGGCAAACACAGGTATGCAGCTGAAGCTGTGCAGGATGAGATCTGTTACTGTGAACATGTGCATGCTTCGATGCACTACAGCAGTTATTAGGGATGTGTTCCCTGTTTTTATTGTTTCAATTGCCATGGCTTTCCCATTTACAACTTGATACTGTCACTGCAGTAAACTCCTACGTGACTACGTACAGGTCCGGGTCTGAGTCTGACCTGCTGAAGGGTGTTCTGCAGTCAGGAGAGCAGGTTTACAGGATCAGCTGATAGGTCTCACTCTGGATCTGGCTTTCAAAAACATTTCAAACCCATTTTTGCAAAAGTAGGCAGCTACTGAAGAACCACTGGGGTTGTCTAGTTTGGGTTTCGGTACCACGGTGGTCATCATCCCTAACAGTTCTTCCTTTTATCCCTAGTCTCCCAAAGATGTAACATATCTGTTAGTACAGAAACCATCATGGCCAAAAGAGTGCAAGGGATGAATAAATACAGAAATCCTCTCCTTTGCATCCAGGTTTTCTGAGCATCTCAATCACAGTTTTAGATATTGTCTACAACAGCAGCAGATAAAAGCCAACTTGAAAGAAAACAACAACCACCATTTAATCACATGTAGTCACACATCTACAGATAATGAGGTGCTACACAAATCCCAGACTATGAGGGTCAGGTTAAAGCAATAATATGATTTGAAAGAAAGTAAACAGCTCTGCCAGGAATCAGCAAGGAAATCAGACAAGAAGTCAAGCAGTCGTTTGCAGTACGATACAACAACAAAATGGCACTGAAACCTTGGTGTCAGGACATCCAAGAAAGCACCCAATCCACAGAGCCACCCGGGAAGCACCCTGTTAGGACAGAGACCTCATATGGCTCTGTGTAGCTGTGCCCAGGAGAGTGCACGAGCAAAACCAGCCAGGTAATACCGGAAAAGTCACAAAGAAAAGGGCACTCACAGTCTGGAGTAATTTCATCTTCCTGAGCTCAGGGAGCTTGCAGGGTAGCTTGCTAAGAGGAAGCAATGCCAGCGAAATACTGGCCACAACGTGTCAAAAGAACTTACGTTGCTGGCCCATGGAGAACTGCGACCAGCAAAGCCAAAAGACAACTGCAAAACCCCTGCATGGACAGGGAGGCTGAGCAGAAACCCAGAGCGGGCAAGTTTTTGCCACCTTTGACTTCTCATTTTCTGGAAATACCCGTATTGCAAAGGTTTGCAAAACCATAGCTGCACGTCGCTGGCTACTGCTAACAGTTGTTCACCAACCTGGTTCAGAAGTCAAAAATAAACACTACACTTTTGTTTCTGAAAGCTAAAGCTGGTGATCACAACCCATCTGTGTCTGGCTGTGCTCCCAAACATGTCGCATGGCAAATTCTGGCTTGGACTTGCCTGACGTGGTGTGCTGCAGACCCAAGGCACGGCGCTCCAGCAGGCACACTGACCCTACCTCTCACCACCTTCAGCACACTAATGCTCTGTATGGCCTGCTGATCTAGTTGGTTAAAAAAAAATAAATAAATAAAATAGAAAAGCAAAAGGGACGAACCCAAGGCATAACCCTCAGCAGGAAAGCCATCAGTATTTTAACAGTGATTTCAAACAGGCACAAAGCAAAGCCTGAATCCTCACGTTATCCTTTGCCAGCATCGGTGTTAGCAAAAGGAAAGATCAAACTGTTTGGCTGAGGTGAGCTGTTATTTCTGTACCTATGTTTATTAACACTAAATACATAAAACTGAGGTCATGCTACAAAAGCACATAGAGATGTTAGCCACAGTGGCAAACTCAAAGTACATACCAACCCTTTCCTTCAGCCAGGAAATATCTTCAAGCTGTTTCTTTTACAGCTAGTCACTGGGTAGGAAATGCTTTTTAGACAGAAAAATATTTTCTTTTCCAGAAGACTTCATAAAATCCACACAGAGCACAGTGCACATTTTGAAGTGAATTAATTACTTGTTTACTGTAGTAGTTCAATCTACAGCTAATCCTCATTGTCTGAACAACTTATTTCCTCTGGTGAGTGAGGACTGGTCAACAGAAACAAAACAGTTTGATTTTTAAATAATGAAGAGGCAGAGCACTGGCAACACCTCTTCTGCTGGCTGCAAAAAGCTGAAGAGCAACATTAGAAGATACAGGAGCATGTCCTTTGTGCACTCTAAGTGAAGGTATTTCAGAATAAAATGTTACCAAATATAATGCAACTATGTTCTAATACACAAAAATGACCTAGGCCCAGAGTGATAAATTCTTAAGATCTGTGGGCTGTAGTTTATCATTATTGTCTAGAGGTGAAGGATGGCTCTAACAATCAATCCCATTTCTCCCCCATGACTAAATCCTATACTAGCTAAATCATTTATTAACGTCAAAGGGCAACATTTTTCAATTAAGACAATGAGATTCTGGAGGCTCTGACCACGTGCACCCTCTTTTTGCACACTGTTGCCAATTAAAAGGAAAAACAAAACAACCAAAACCAAACCACAAAAGGAAGCAGCCTGACAAAATGATTTTACTTGAACTGAGTGCTAAGCACTAATAATTTAGCTTTAAACCTACCGCATATCTGTAGCTGCATACCAAGCATAAATATTTATACTAGTAACCACATGGTGTTAGAGGTTAATACAGGGTTAACAAACGCTATGGCCAGCAGCATTGAGTGCACCAGCAGCAAGTGTGCAGATGACACCAAGCTATGGGGTGCTGGGGATAAGTTGGAGGGGCAGGATGTCATCCAGAAGGATCTGGACAAGCTGGAGAGGTGGGCCCAGGGGAACCTCAGGAGCTTCAACAAGACCAAGTGCAGGGTCCTGCCCCTGGGTCAGAACAATCCCCACTATCAATCCAGGCTGGGGGATGAGATGATAGAGAGCAGCCCTGCAGAAAAGGCCTTGGGGTGCTGGTGGCTGAGAAGCTGGCCATGAGCAAACAGTGCACGCTGGCAGCCCAGAAGCACAATGGCATCCTGGGCTGCAGCAAGAGAAGCGTGGCCAGCAGAGCCAGAGAGGTGATTCTGCCACTGCACTCTGCTCTGCTCACACCTCCTCTGCAATACTGGGTCCAGTTCTGGAGCCCTCAACACAGAAAGGACATGGAGCTGATGGAGCAGGTGCAGAGGAGGCCATGAGAATGCTCAGGGGCTGGAACACCTCTGCTCTGAGGACAGGCTGAGGGAGCTGGGATTGTTCAGCCTGGAGAAGAGAAGGCTTCAGGGGACCTACTAGTGACTTTCCAGTACCTAAAGGGAACTTCCAAGCAGGCTGCAGAGGGCCTGTTTGCAAAGGCCTGCAGTGAAAAGACAAGGGGCAATGGTTTTAAATTGGAGATGAGTCAATTTAGACTTGATACTAGGAAAAAGTTCCTTACCACGAGGGTGGTGGAAAACTGGCCCAGGTTGCCCAGGGAGGTGGTTGAGTTCCCATCCCTGGAGGCATTGCAGGTGAGGCTTGCCAGGGCTCTGGGCAAGCTGCTCTAGTTGGGGATGTCCCTGGCCACTGCAGGGGGGTTGGACTAGATGAGCTCCAGAGCTCCCTTCCAACCCAAATGATTCTGTGATTCTGTATTAATTGAAACATGCACATTAGAAACTGAAATCATCTTGCTCCCTATTATAACTCCTCTGATGTCTTAAATAAAACACACAGTTCCTTCTCAGTCAGAGTAAAAAAACTGCAGAGTAGCAGTTCACTGGCATTAGCAACAGCACTTAGATTTACACCAACATTCTCAAGATCTGAATTTGGACCAAAAAGAATAAACCCCACATACAGACAAAGTTTATCCCCAAGTGAACAAACCTGACATCTCTTCAGACGTGAATGGCTTCCGAAATTCTCTAGTCTGATACAACATTAGTGATTTAAATGCCAAACCACACTTGCTCTGTTTCTCTTGGAGAGCTCCACATCCACGTAAGAACACCCTCAGACCACAACAAAGGAATGAAAGCTCAGGCTGTTACTTCCAGAACTAGCACAGTCAACTTCAGAGCAAACCAGGTATGGGCATTTCCCTGGTCAGTGCTGCCCACTGCATGTAACTATTTTTCTAATATCATGTAAGCAGCATGAATAAACCTTTGATGTTTATAAAGAAAAATCCTAACCTGAAACAACAACATAAATGCCAGACCATCCCCTCCCTTGTGCCTCTTGGCACAAGAGAGCAGGGGAAGCCTGCGAGGCAACTGAGCTAAACAGCTGGAATAGCAGAATTCTTACATGTCCAAATCAATACTGGAATTATGACCACTAAATTATTTTGTCAGACAAGTGATTAATGTTGAAATGCTCACCATGAAAACATGTATGGAGGTTCCTCGGCAAGACCAACACTTGAGAAGTCATCACTGAACTGCTGAGGTAAAGCTCAGTGCAACAAGACAAACTCAATCATTCTGAGGCCGTGTACAATTTCATTGAAGTGTCATCATTAAAAGAATATCAAACACCAGCAATGCACAACTTTTTTTTCCCCCCTTACCATTCTACACATCAAAGATTTATATTTGCCTGCAGCACATTTTCAGTATTTCAGCGGGGGTGGGAGGGTGGGGGGGGTGCATGAAAAGCCATGTTAGGTCTTCTCAGGACACATTTGCAATCATCCACATTTAAGATCTTCAGTCAGAGTTCTGATGCACTTACTCAGAAGCAGCCCAGAAGACTAACACTCCTGTCACCTGTAATTTCTCCAGCTATTATCTGAAGCTCAAGTAAGTTCAATTATCATACATGGAAGCATTGTGGGGAAGGGATAAAAAGACTTGCTTAAAGGGACTTTTCAGCTACACATCTACACGTCTCTGGGTCAGACTCTCATCTCGCTTACACAGAGAGCCAAACTGCAAAGGAAGTGACCACCGTGCTACTCGGTGTCCAAGGATGCCAGCCCAAAGCCTGGCAGCCCAGCCCAGCTCCCCAGGCCCTGCTGAAGCTCTCTAATGCAAACACAATCATGCTGGGGTTGGAAAACAGCAAGGCTCTGGACACACCACTGCTGACTGTCCTGCTGGCTGCCACTGGTAACAAAGAGAGAATAAGAAACAGCCACTTAGAATGCTGAACTACTCAGACTGAACGCTTTAGTTTGTCCTCTTTCAAGGAAATCACTGCTTTGGGTATTTTTATTTTTCTTTGTCATCAAAGAGGCTGTCAGTTTCATGAACAGAAACTAGCAGTACACTATAAATGAACCCTTAAGATCATTTCCCAGGGGGCTTTCCACAAGGCAGTCACTGATTTTGATTTTCTTTTGGTCACAGAATGCTTCCTAAAATTACCATTTTTCCAGAGCCATTCATTTTCTACAAAGAATAACTAACATAGAACAAGAAACTGCCCAGGCTAAGTGGTGCCAGATGAGCTCACTGCAGTCACACGGCTTGCTTTGAAAGATCCTCGACTGCTCTAAGTCACAGCAGCAAACCAGTGCAAAAACTCTGATGCCTTGAAAGATATCCTGAAGATACACAGTGCCAAAACTCTGGGCTGTTAGACTTCCTGGACATTTGCAGCCACATGACCCAAGCTTCAATTTCAAACACTTTCCACTTTTTCTTTCTGACACAGTATTTTATGAAGCCAGGGCTGAGTCGTGGTGTCAGTCCTGCTAGGCATGTCTTGCAGCGGTTTCTGCCCAGACAGATGTTTGTGTGCTTTACACTTACAACCCATTTGTGACTGCTTAAAAAAGGAGGTTTTCCATATGCTTTTAAAAATTGGAAAACCATTGCTTCAACTAACTGTACATTGCATTTTTTAACATGTATGCATACCTGAACACTAGACATACAATAGAAAGATGAGAAGTTGATTTTGAAAGCACTAGAACCTAAATCCACATTACCTCGGAACACATGCAAGCGTTTGCCATAAAACCACTGCACCCAGGATTACCTTGAAGCCATCATACATGTGTACTACTGCCCAGAGCTGACCTCTCTTCCGTGAAGAGGTTCAATGTTCCTGACATGGGAAAGGCATTTGATGTGTACACCAGGCGGTAGCAGATGCATGTAATATGCATGTTTAGCAACAGAGTCTATCACCCCAAAATGTCAACGTATCAGCAGATTCAAGAGACACAGTTACAGGGCACAGTAACAAATCCCAACCAAACAGGAGCCTTGGAGAACAGTGCTCTCAGGGAGGCCAGAAGGTGAGCCACAACACCAAAACACTCGACTGCTGCTTTTGCTTTTTTCACTTCCATCAGTAGATACACTGTGTTTATACTGCTTAATGATGTGGAGATAAATTTCACCAGCAACTCAAAGACTATGGTAAAGCAACCTTACACAAACTTATTTCCCATGGACTTTAGAAGGGCTGCACAAAACATATGATGGCAAAATGAAGCCTCTGGGTTCAGGGAACCAAACTTGTCCCAGTAAAGAAGGACCTGAAGCTTCCTGCTCTCCATCACCCACTTCACCTTGTCTCATCTTGGTTACCCACAGCTCTCCTCCACGGTTTTTCACAGCACGTTAGAAGAGATGAGGAACCCTATTTAATTGAAGAAATACATTCTGGCAGTGTGAGAACACACTGCAGCCACCCACTGTTAGATACTTGTCCAGAAATGGCCCCAAATTGCAGGTTTCAGTAACAATACTGAATTTTCAACCCAGCAGACAGAGATCCACTGAAGTCCTACCATGAACACTCAGCCACTTGCAGGTTCCTATGAGGCCAATTGACCAAATGATGTCCAGCCCTGAAGCAGGGAGGTGGTGGGTGGCAGGAGAGTCTCTCTTGTTGCCCTCCTGTGGTTTGGGGCAGGTCCACATGATGGCAGAAACCCAGCAACAGCCTGGCCAGAGGCAACTGTGTGCCCAAGAAAAGCCTCTGAACAACCAGATTTTTCCCCCCTCGGGCCACAGGCGAGGGCAGGACGGGGGACAGGAGCCAGCTCTGGGATATGATCCCCCTGTCTGCTCCCCAAACACGAGTCCACCAGCTGTACCACCTGCAGAAGAACAGGGAGAACTTCTCCAGGAGTGCCTGTGGGCAGGGCTCGGCCCAGGGACAGCCAGCACTGCAGCATGCGGTCAGGCAGCACCAGCACTGCTGCGTCTCCTGCTCCAGGGCAAAACGTACTCAGACGTGACAACCCCTGTTATCCACACGTGTTAAGAAAA
Organism: Bucco capensis; assembly: GCA_013396975.1. Classification (NCBI taxonomy): domain Eukaryota; kingdom Metazoa; phylum Chordata; class Aves; order Piciformes; family Bucconidae; genus Bucco; species Bucco capensis. The sequence goes on from VWZO01005063.1 coordinate 69,688, forward strand.
GCGGGGTAGAACTTGTAAACAGGGCTCATCAACAGCATGCACGAGCTCAGAAACTATGCATCCAGAGGGATTTATTATCTAGAAACAATGTCTGGCATCACACTTCCAGGAAAATGTACGTTTCAAAGCAAATAGCACTCATCTCTTAGGCAGGCACACAGAACTGCACCAAGACCTTGCCTGCTTTCAAAAACCACTTCAGAGCTTCCACTCCTGGGAGCATCGCTGAGGCCAGCAGCTCCGAAATCCCAGCTGTTCCGCCGAGGGCTCCTGACCCTCATGTCCAGACCAGGCACAGAGGGTACATTTGGAAATCATTTTAAAGAAGGATTCCAGAAGATTTTCAGCATCCGTTCAATCAGTGCTGCTGCCACAAATGTCGAGCCAAAAAATCAGAGCCCACTGCTTATAACTGTCAATAAGGTCTATTGCAAGCACAGCAACACAAACCATACCCAGAAGGCACTGCAAGCCCTGGGCTGGAGCCTCGGCATTCCCAGCAGGGGGAACAAGCCTTACATCCCTGAAGCACCTCCTGGTCACTGCTCCAGCAGAGGAGAGAGTTCACGTTCACCTGCATTTTACTGAACACAAACCAGGAACACTAGCACAGAAACTAGAGAGGATAAAGTCTTCAAAAAAGACACAGTCCCAGATCATCTATTTTACTGTAAAGGTGAATACTGCTAATGTCTGTATTAAATCACACTCTTCTCCAGTACCTCACCAGAGACTCGCTGACCCCTCTGGTATATTCCTGCAACATCCCAGCTGCCCAGACTGACTGTCCCATTAACTTTGGAGAAAACACTTCTAAACTGTAACATTGCTACGTACAAAAGCATTACAAAACGTGAAAGGAAAAGCAGAAGAAAAAGCAGGCATCAGTGTATTATAATGCAATTACAGAAACCTAGATATTTATGTTTTTCTAGCTTATTCTTCTAATCTACTTAATTCAACGTATCTTCCAGAAACAATGAGGCTTCTTCATTCGGCAGCAGGAGTGGAGAACAGAGCAGCCAAAAAACCAAAACCAATCAAAAAACACAAATCAAAAGACAACTATGACAGCTTATTCCAGCAAAGTCACAAAGCAAAGCCCCAGGAAGGGGGACACATTTCAGCAGCAGATGAAGCTTTCAGCAGCAAGTGGGGACAAGCCCATCTCACTGCATTTTTGTAGCCCAGCTGCCGATGACACCTCGTTCCTATTGCATACGCCTGAGCTCCGCTGCTGACCTCACTGCTGGAACTGTACCCAGCTAGGCAACGCCAAAAATTTCAGCACAAACTGTGAAACTTGACAAGACTGAGCACATCTGGAAAAAAAGTAGATTTTACAAGAACAGCCACAAACCAGGAACGTGCAGCCTTATTGTATGCTGCACAGGACTGGAAAAGAAGACCTGTGAGCAACAGATGACCACTGCATGCTGTCAGGAGCCTTCACAACATGACGCTCACTGCCATTTCAGTTAAACACACACAGCTCGCCTCAGCAAAGAGGGCAGGACTGACCCACACCAACAGCCATCTGCTTCCAAAGTCAGCTCATACTTTCCCTTACTGAACCAGGCCAAAAGAAATATTCTAGGAGATGAAAATATTTTCCTTGCTGTTTTACTTCGTCCAGAGCCACAGCAAGAACTAACAACAGAGCCGCGCTTCGCCACAGCTGGCTATTAGTACAGCTCACACATTAAAACATCAAGAAAGGTGTGCCAGCTGCACGCTTCCTGCACCCACACATCAGCTCAAAGGAAAAACTATGGAAGGCAGAGCTGGACCTGCCATTATACATCCCCCCAAATATCCCTCAGCACTGACCTGGCATAACCCGCAGTCACAGAATACACAAATAGAAACCCTAAGATGTCATCTGCTAGAGCACCTACAGCTCTTCACGTACTTCCCCAGCAACTCCTCTTGGCAAGAACGGTGTTTACAGGCAAGCATTTTGGGAGGCTCAGGATGCCTGAAGCCTCCAGCTTGAGGCAACCAACAGTAAGTTGCATAGTCAGTGGCCATTGCTGAGAACTTTGGTGCTTGTGGCTCATCTCCAGCAACAACGAAGAACACGGGCTCCCCTGGCTACAGGCTTGTGCAGTAGATAGGGAGAGGCCCAGGGAGCATCCCTCCTCCAGGCAACCCAGGCTTCCCCCAGCACACAGCCCTTCCCATCCACTCCCCAAAGCACGCAGTGTACATGAAGCACCTACGATTACACTCACAACTTTATCCTGCAAAATATAAGCACTCGGTTCTCTTCAGCCTTGCATGATCTTGTAGGCAGTGTAAGGTATTTCAATAGTAGCACCTTAGTATTTTAGCACCTCCAACTCGATCAAGGGGATACGTCTGTACGATCCAGACCAGCACAGTACTACTAACCTCAGCTTTCCCCTTCTCCTTCCCTTTCACCACCTTCTCTTTTGCCCTGGCTATTAGATGCAGCCTCACCTCAGGTCCTTCTACAGCAGCATCCCCCCTGGAAACACTCCTACCTCCACAATCCCCCCAAGATCATTAACTCCCTAATGCAGGTGATCTTGCGGCTTACATTTAGCACAAAGTTTCTCGCTAACACAGGGAAATAAAATAACGTGCTCACAGAGTTTTAACCTCGAAATTCATCAACTATGGATATGGCACACCAATCCTATTCACTAAAAATCAAGTTTCTCACTGTAGAGAAAAGCATGTCTTTTTAAGAACAAGAACTGCTCTCATTACTGGCTCATACACATTACAGCTCACAGATCTGCTCAGCTTGGCTTTATTGTCAACTCAAACCAAACCACTGGACTTTCTACTTAACAGTATCAAAGCAAATTCTCAATCCAAACTGCAAAAGCAAAAATATCCTTTCCTTGCCATCTGCTAAGACCATTAATTCTTATTTAAAACGTCACAGTTCTCTCTACCAGACACTTGCTCTAGAGAACTACATGAAGCGCACACAGCAGAGCTACGAAGCGAGTTGCACTTCACCGGAGTACGAAAGAGGCACAGCAGCATACATTAAAAAGGCCAGGGCAGCGGCTGCTAGAGCCCGACCTGCGGCCGGAGAGGCCGAGCTCCCACCCGGACCCTGGAGGTGGGGGTCGTTCCTGCGGGGCTGCTCCCATCTGAGGGCTGCGCGGGGGGGTGCCGTCCCCGCCGGACCTCATCGTGCCGCTCCGGGGACCTCTGTGGCCACAGCCGCCCCCGCCCGCGGGCACCGAAGCCCCACCGGGCAACAGCTGCCGGGACGCGGAATGCTGCCGGAGCCGGTACGTTCCTGCTCCGGCACTGTGTGCGTGTGTGTCTGTGTCCAGCCCGTCCATCCACCCTCCGCAGAGGCAAGGGGCGAAGTTTCAACAAACTCCCGGTACCGTGGCGGACGATGCTCCACCGTCCCCGCGGCCACGGCCCCACCGCCCTCCCGAGCAGCGCAGCGGGCTCGACTCCCCNCAGGGACCGCCGGGAACGGCAGCCCCCGCCCCGGCCTCCGCCTGCAGGCGCTCCCCGGGCAGGGGCAATGCTGCCCGCACATCCCGCCCGGGAGGACGGAGGATCCCCTCCCGGGGAGCCCTCGCCCGGGGCCACCTCCCTGAACCAGCAGCTCACACCTTTTGCTCCTGTTCTAAATGGCGGAGTTCATTTCCTTGCAGTCAGTTCCTAAGAAGACAGTTGTTTGCGAAGCCTGCCACACATTGTGCAGGGTGGTGCCACTTCTCAGTCTGCTACCCTTGTGTGCTCACAGGACACAAATACTGGAGCCAGAGGAGTTCTGCCATGTTATAAGGGAGCACTTGATGCAAAGAACCAATTCCATTTTTACTCACATAGTAACTTTGAGGCATGACCCCAGGCTATTTTCTCTCTCTTAATGGAGCCTAGTTACTTAGTCTTTCTTTTAAACACCTTACATGAAAGTATGAGTGGTGTATAGCTCCTCTGCATGTGAAAATGAAAAACAAACTCCTTTAACCATAGACATCACCTTTCTAATTAACTAAAATTGTCTAACTGCTGATCCCTATGATTTATTAGGCCTCACAAGTTTCACCTAGCTTAAGCAGCACTCACTCAAACATGACTAGAAGAGTCATTCAGTTATTTAAATGCTTCCCCAAATATTGTGCAGATTTTGCAAGTTCTGTTTCCAGGATCCTCTTTTGGATTACGCAAGTCTACAAAGCACACACAACTCATTAAACATCTCTTTTTTTCCTTAAGCATTCAACTTTTGCATATTAAGTTTGCCCTAATTAGCAAATTCAATGTTCTGTAAAGTGCTATAATTAATAACATTCCTCCAAAATCTAAATACACTTGTTACTCTTCCATATGTTGCCAACTCTTTCCAAGCAAATGCAGCATGCCTGCAGAGAAGACAGACATCAGATACATTTTATGAGTTTTCTGGAAAGATGTTTTGTGCCTAAGCAACCCAAAATACACTAACCAAGTAATTCCAGCTGGTTTGGTTTTTTTTTTGACAGCCATCGTATTTTCACATGAACAATACGTGTATTTTTATGAAGAACTTCATCTATTGCAGATGGCAAAGCTAGATGGGATGGCACGATCTCAGCTTTATGTCATAGAAATACAGCAGCGTCACTACCCAAGTGAGGGACTTCCAGCTGCCATGGCAGGCTATGGTGCTTTGGACACTTGGCATGGGAGAGCTGGGGCATGGGCATTGCTTGAAGAGGACGTGGCCAGACTAGACCTCCAGCACTGGCCAGCCATGGAATGCAGGCAAGCTGTAGCCAGGACCAGTGGCAGCAAATGCTAGAACAGAAACGTGGCTTTTGAGAAGACTCAACCATCTGCAGGGTCCCAGGGCTACCGAGGAGCAAGTCACATAATCGCATCTAAATGGCCAATACACTCCCTTTGATAGGTACTGCAGCATCTAAAGATCTGGCTCCACATTCCTCTGCACCCAGGAGATAAACAAACCATGGTTGCTGTTCAAATAGCAGCAATTCAATAGCAAAGGCACTTCATTCAAACACTGGCAAAATACAGACCATGTGCCTCCAAAGGTCCTTGATCTCCTTCCAGAGCTGCATTTGGGTAAACCGAAAGGGAGATCTATTTACACACTTGCTTACCGGATAACCCCAGCACTGCAGCATCATTACTCAGGCAGCTGTTCTTACCCTGATGGTGTAGGTGCTATGGGATGATTGTGCAGACACAGGAGTGCAGCTTCAGCCAAGGCCACTTCTGCTTGCAGTGCATCTGTCCATCATCCATCTGGTCCTTTATCCCCTTCACAGGTATATTTTAAAATGACATTGGGAGACACTACAACCCTGAAGCAACGCAGTGTTAATGATTTGTGCAGTTGAGGCAGCAGGAAGCATCTCAACGGAAGGGAGATAATTCAGGTCTGGATACACCATGTTCTCCCACCCATCCAGGCTGGGTTTGACAGGTATCACAAAGTCTCCATTTCCAGTCTCTTTGAGAGCTTCTTGCTGGGGTTCCTATAGCAATCAGGTGTGTTAGTGCCAAAAAAGGTCATGTTTTTGATTACCTCTTCAGCTGTAACAGCCCCACCGCCTTCCCCAACTACCAGGACAGCTACATCTCTACCAAAAATGACTTGGGAGGATGATTTTGAAGGTGCCTGGATCAAATAAAAGCATGCAATGCACCAGTAGTGACCTATTTGGCCTAGGGATGGGGAGAAGCAGGGCAGGCCTTTGGGCTGTCACCGGTCCTCAGCTGTAGCGCAGGGCAAGGCTGAGCTACCAGGGCACAGTGGGTCTAAAGCCAGGGCCTGTCCTGAGGGATCCCCACAGAGGAAGTGAGACTGGGAAGTGAGGGAGGCAACAAGGATGATATTCCCTCAGAATAAGAAAAAATAACCAAGGAAACTGACTTTGGACAATCTCCAGTCAAAATTTCTGTTTGCAGAGCATCACTATAGCAAGAAAAGGGTTTGGCAATCTGCTATCTACGATTTCACAACTTCCATCTACTCAAATTTATCCCTGAAAATAGGAAGTTTACTAGGAGACACTTCCTATTTCAGTGACATACCCACTAGTTATTCATAGGCACAAGGAGACCCATCAGCTATGTGGCAATCAGGGAGATGTTTCTCTTCCCCTGCTTGAGCACAGGGATGCAAAGAGCCATGGTTACAGCCACCCGCATTCCCCTGGAAACACCTGTGCACACCAAGCTTCTTTCACAGCTACAAGCAGGTAATATTCACCCAAGTCTTAACCAAGACAAGACAGATGGGTAGGTGGGCTGTGCAGGGATGGGCACTGCACTGATCATTGGGAACATTTCTAATACATGTGCTGCTGGGTGGATATGAACTGATTCACTGCCAAATACCTACAGAGACTGTAAATCTAGATTTAGAAATCATCCAGAGAAACCCAAGAATCACCCTCCTGTGTATAATAATTTAGCAGGGCTCAAGTCCCCTCTAAGTTTTTGCGAAGCAGAGTAAAGGCAGAGCCTTCACTGAAGCAATGAGGTTGATGCCCTCAACACTTCACACGAGATTTTACCGAGTTCTGCAACTCGAAGAATGCCAAAAACATGCAAGATGCCTTCAGCCCTAGAAGAGGCAAAAATGCATACCAGGAAATGAGCAAACCTCAGAAGCCCTTCATTAAGCTCACGTTTAAACTGCAGCACGTCCTCAGTATAGCTGGACTCACATGCTTTGCTCAGCACCACATGGGGCATTGGTTCAAGCTGAAAATAAGAGATGGGTTTAAAGCAGGCAGAGGAGCTCTTGATGGATCCACTGCATCAAATGGCAATGCCACAAAGCCAGAGCAGGTTTTGTCCAAGGAACAAATCTATGTGCTACTGTGAGATGGGATTTCCACTTTTCCTTTCAAAAAACATTGTCTTATTAAAAGAAATGTAAGGAGTTTGTGCTGCTTTGGTGTCTAACAAAGAAAACCACATCCTCATGCTGAGGGAAGGGATTTGCCAACTATTGCTGCAGAATGTTAGAGTATTACACTCATAAATCACCCTGACACTGAGGTTTGAAGAAGAGGGACATAAATCACACACAACATGTAAGTGGAGAAGAGAAAGACAGACAATGAACTCTCAGAGATCTCAAGGCCGAGTTGCTTTTGAATGAAGAGCACATTGAACTGTTAATTCGAAATCTCTTATTATTTCTCTGCCTGCAATTTCTGCCCTTCTGGAGAGGTAATGCCAGATGGAAAGAGAGAATATGACTATATTTCCTATACAAAAATCAGGGCTGCTCGAAAACCAACTGAAAACCATGGGTAGCACCAGCCCCCCTGCAAGAGCAGGGCAGTGCCTTTGTGGGGAGATGCTGGTTTTCTGTGCAGACAAAGAACAAAGCTGGATAATATTAATGAACTTGTAGAGAAATTTTTTAAAGTTTCATACAATACACTAAAATGTCATCAAAGCATCACTGTATTCATTAATCTACAAATGAGATCTTTCCAAAATCAGCAACATGTATCACTAAGTAAATCACAGCTGTGAGACATTTGGATTTAACCCTGTCATTACCCCTAAATTTGAAATCTTGCATGCAGTAAAATCTAATAACCCTTCAATGCTATCAGAAATGAAGGCATCTCCACTGAACTGTCAAATATTGTCTCTCTGGAAATTAAATTGGTGAAAGAGGAAAAACTATAAGCTGCACACCTAATTCCGTGCTCTGAAGATCTCCTCCAGGCTCTGTCCTTACTGCACATGGGACAACATGGAGCAGGGACTGGAGGTGGGAGGAACTGGTCATCTTCTAGATGGAGAGCAATCTCCATTTCAAAGTGGTGGCAAGATGGAAGGGGAAGGGCACAGCAGGCAGATGAGAAAGCAGATCCCTTCTCATCTAGGTGACATTTTGTCAGTTTTGTTTTGACAGGCCATTCTAGCAAATGCCACACAAAGGGAAAACAACTGACATGTATGTTCAAATTAAATGAACAGAAGATGTTGGTGTCATGTACAGAGCACAAATAAGTGTTAGGTACAGAATCCTTGAAAGAAATTATTCTGCATCGTGACAGTTATTGTCTGGTTGCCTTCTGCACATGACAGATGCAGCACAGTGAGTCAAACAAACACAGGCTGCTCTGCAGAATGGATATCAATGCCATGAAATAGGACCTACAAACAGTTTTTAGGACGTTCACGCCAATTCCAGCTCTCTGTAACCCATGCCTGTGTTGCACTGTCCTCCTGGAGAAAGAATCAGAACAGGATCATATTTTTCAACCTGGCTAAGATTTTATTTGTTGCTTTTATAGGGACTCCTGAATTTCACATGTACTACAAGACAGTGTCAATCCTTTGCTAAATGGGAATCATGGACATAGCAAAGACTTTCATGAGAAGATCTCAGAACATTTCAGGCTCATTCATTAGCTGTGCAAAATGCAAAGGAGGTGAATTTAATTACACGAAACTATCTGAACTTGAAATAAATAGCTACCCTGTGAATTTAAGGGCTGTGCTGATAGTCAGTTGGAGATTCCTGGCAAGAACCTGTGAATCTCTTGTGGCCTTCTCCAGCCATGGCTGTAGGACAGTGCTCACAGTGCCACTGCTGCATTTGCAAAGGCTTTTACTCAAACCATGCAAGTGTCCCAAGGCACCAGCCTGAGAAGCAGGGCCATGCTTCTTTCCTTGTGGATACACTTCAAGGTGAAATCCATATGGTCTGACCATCATCAGAAGCATCTCATGATGATATTTTGACATAAGCATGCCCTATTTTTGTTATTATTATTGTAAGTTGTATATACTTTCATCCCAGGAAGAGTTGCATGCAACCTTGACTTCATATTTGTATGTCAAAACACCCAAAAAGGGGCAAAAACACAACTATGCCAAAACACTGAGACATTAACAAGGAAAGAATAGGAAGCCAAGGACAAACAAGGACATTTGCCTAGGCCACAGACCACCACAGCTCTGTTAATGCATCATTTAGGCACTAAACACTAGAGGCCTGGCTGAGCAATGTCACACTGAGGTACTGCTGTCCTGATGCAATAACAGATGCAGTCTTTCATCAACCAAAGCATTTATGGGCAAGGAGGAAGAAGAGATGTAACCTGTCAAAGACTTACAGAGACAGATGAGTCAAGAGAGTGTCATATGTTCATCCTGGTCTGACGTACCAAAGAGATTCACAGCTGAAAACTCTTCACTCACCAATTCTCTTCTGTTTTTCTTGCTTGTCTTTATCTTTGGTGCCAACAGTTACAATTTCTCCATAAGATGCTAATGCACTAGAGTGACAGGACAGAAGAGACAGCACAGGGAGAGAGCAAAGGATGATGAGATACATTACAGTAATGATCATTCCTTAAACCACTACAACTGAGGATGACAACTAAGTCTTCTGCTGAAAAACTAATCATAATTGCAGCTGCTACATCCCCAAATCATCTAAATTGCATTAGGTTATTTCCTCTTTCCACGACAGCTACACACATTTTTGTTAACTTGTACCTGGCTGACAGGCTCAGGTTCCTGGCAAGATTGACTTTAGAATAGCTCAAATCCATCTAAGCCAATAAAAAGCTGTGCTGAAGATCAGAACAGTCACACTCCGACTCCTTTGAGCAGTGGTGGACTGGCATCCATCTACAATCACATGCATACACACTCAAACTTGCTCATATTGAAACATGAATGAGTCCAAAGTTGCAGACACTGCAAATTCAGATTATTGTCCGTGTGTGTACTACTCCCAGGAGGTGGAAGAGAAGTCACAGCTGGGGCTTCATAAGAGATCTCTGCTCTGCTGCAAGGAGAGCCAACTCTGAAGGGAAGCAGACCAGTCTACAGGAAAAGAAATGAGTCAAGAATCTAGACTGAAGGGCATCTCCTTGAGGAGACAGCACTGCTTGCAGAATGATAAACATGATCTCTCCTGGACAGTGGGAATCTAGCAAAAAGTCCAGGGTCATGAGTTAGAGCAGATTGCTCCCCTTAAGCTCTTCCCAGCCTGTTGTTGATGGAAGCACAGCAGACTAGCTTATTTTCCTAAATGATTAACTTTGCTGCCTTTTCTGCTCTGCACATCAGATAAAGAGGTTTATTCAGTTAGCTTATTTATTTACATTCCTTTGCCAAAGATTTCACCAAACAAAGCCTATTTGATGATTTATTCTTTGCTAAAGGGGAAGCTTATTTACAATAACCATCTTATCATTAAACTTCTTAGAAGGAAGGCTTGTAGCTGGAATTCATAACAACAGAGAAATATGACTTTTCCAGAGAGGACATTTTTGTTGTCCACTTCACGCTGTAGAAGATATGATGTGGCATAACCACTTTGAAGTTTTTGTTTTCAGTGGTTGAGCTGCTTCCCATGAGAAGGAATCACTTTTACCTAATTGGAGCTCTTCCAAGATATGAAGGACATGAAGGATGCAGAGGGTGCCCTGCAGCACAGAAGCTGCACAAGAAGGATCACCTCTAGTGCAAGCAGAGAGAAAAGGCTCAGGAAGTAGAGAGATGACTTCTCAGCAAAGCCTCGCCAGTGACCCACGTGTCAGACTGCAGAGGAGCTGTGGGAGCTGGGACCACACTGCACTCTGCCCACCTCTGTAAGAAACAGAGCTGGGATGACAACTCAGGAGGAGTTTGTTCCCTCCAGGTCTGAGCAGGCAGTGCAGTGCCTCACATACCTCAGAAGGATTCAGGCATAACATGCCATCAGAGTTCAATAAAATAAATTGTGAGGAGTAAAAGCAATTTTCAAAGCACAATTCACAGGGAGCACAGGATGATTTACAGGAGCTAGTGGCTGCAAGCTGGCAGGGAAATAGCTCCTCACAAATTACTTATCTTTCAGGTCAGTCACATGAGAGAAATAGAGAGTGGTCAAGAATCACCAGCCAGGTGTGATTTGTATGCAGAAGGGCTGCTGCTCATTGCAACCTCTCTTGTGAAATATGGACTATGAATATGTACATTCCCCAGAACAGAGTTTGTTTCCCTGCTTTGAATAGATTTGCAGTTCTTCACAGAAAAACCTATATTTTACGACCAAAAAGGCTGAAAAAGCTGAAGAATGAGTATTTCCTTTCTATCTGATTAACAAATCAATAACAACAACAACATATTTGGCTCTGTTCCACACCAGTTACAAAAAATGGCATAGGGTATAAACTTGCTCTTGACCCTTCTAAGAGGTTCTTGAAACATTCCTAAAAGTCACCAAAAATGTAAGTTTCCATACCTGGAATACAGCAGCAGTGAACTGTGCCAATGCAGAGAGCAAGTCTGACAGCAGCAGGTACAAATGCACAACCTCTGTCAAACAGAACTGTGCCTGAAGAATGAAAGAGAAGCTTGAATCTAGCTTCATTAGGTCTCTTTACTAGCAATTGTTGTCTTGGGCCAACCCCATTGAAAGCCATGGCAGCAGATACAGGATGTCAGGAAAGGTACTCTGGATTTCTGAGATGCCTTTGGCATTTCCATCACCCAAACACAGCATGGTGCTACTAACCTGTATATTCACCTTCCGGCCATTCCAAAGGCTAAGAGAATCCTTCCAGCAGTGCTTTCCTTTAACAGTTCACAGTTCTACTAAAATATCTTTTCATTTGCTTTCCTTTACAAAGACGAAACACAAAATTAAAAGGTAACATGACAGATGCTCTCTGCCCACCCAAAGACGACAGTGAAACCAGTGCAGCTTTTTTCTTCTTTGCAATTCCTGATTACATTTGTTTCAGTGGCTGGTCTGAGGCCTGGAGGATGTAAGCAGTTGCAAGGAAAGGGAAAGACTGCCTAAGACAACAGCTCTCCTCATACACAGGTGATCCAAGTTCCTGATTATACTTTTTCTTCCTCTGTCTGAAAGCATCATTTACTCGACAACATGCCTATTTTGGATGCGTTCCAAGAGTTCAGTGGTAGCTGAGTCCTCCTGTGCTTACCAGGCTGTGACACAGCAGTGCTGATGGGAGGCAGCAGAGCTGCAGCCCTGGCTCCCCCAGCAGCAGTCCTCACCAGCTCAGAGCAAGCCTGCTGACACCAGCCTGCTGCTCCCACACTAGACCTCACTCTTGCTACAGCTGAGAGGCCAGGCTTCAGCCAGATCCACTCAGGAAGGCTGCAGTGCAGCACTGCATCTGTACTCCAGCCAGGGCTGCCTTTATCTCTCTTGATAATAAAGCCCCTTTTTTCCTTTTCAAACTAACAATGGAGCACCTTCTTTCAGCATTATTTATAGGCTATTACATGCTCACGTCCTTTCAAATTTACAGACAGCACTGCACTTGCAGTCAAATGAAGAAAAAACAAAGGAACAGCTGCAGTCTTCACTTGATAACATTTATTCCATATTGTCTGAAATAAGCAGGAATGTTACGAGGCCTAGAAGCGATCAAATACAGCCACAGAAACCCCAAACTGGTCCTAAGTAAGAGCACTATGAGAAACACACAATATTGTACATCAACCACCTTTAGGAAACAAACAGCTCAAACCAGATGCTGAGTTTACTCACAATATAAAAAACTTTAACCTTGAAAGAAAAATATAGATTCAGTCCAATGGTAGGATCTAATCCCATTCCCACTGAAGTCAATGGAAGTCCTCTCATTGCTTTCAATGTTTGAAGGATCATGCCCTCACTTTGCCTCAAGAGGCACTTGGATTATTGAACAAGGACTAGCCTCAATACTATTACAAAAATGTCAAACATCAACTCAAGAGTATGTTCCAGTAACTTTCAGGAAATAATGGAGAAATAGGTTATCTATCCATGCATGGAATAAGGCAAAAGCTAATTCATTCAGATTAGGAATAATAATTTTTACTAGTTTCTTTATCACAACACAAACATTTTAGACTTCTTTAATTAATGGATATATTATGTATCATTATGCTTCACATTCTTCCTACCTCTACTGAGAAAGCTGGCACTGACATGTCATAAATAACTCCTCTTTAATTATTGTTTTCTGTTCTGCAACAACCCCAAGAAACTCCTCTGGGTTCAGGAATAGTGTCTACCAAGAAAAAAAGCACACACTATCATAAGCTTATAGTTTATAGAGATAAAGGTACATTAAAATGTATTTCATGACCTTCACAAATTCTGGTTTAAAACATTTTCCCAAACTAAAAGCTGCAGAAAATTGGTTCTTAAATATTCTACTGAAAACTCTGAAGCATCTAATGGTTTAAATGACTTATGCTTTCTTCTTAAAAATATTTAAATTAGGTTAGTAGCCCACCATTTTGAAAAACAACCCCCCAAAAAGATACACTAGATTACAAATCTTTTGTCTTAATCAGTGTAACCAAAGGTTTGTCATCTGGGCTGTAATCTTCATAAGCAATGGGAGTTGCATCGTACATGGCAGGTCGGGACTTCTTGCCAAACCTGGAAACAGAAGAGAGCTTTTGGTGACAAAGAGAAGTGTGAAGGAGTTCATGGCAATAACCCACTGACTCAGGCCATGTGGCCAGAGACCCTAGATGAATCCTAAATGGTACTGCAACGTGTCACAAGTAGAGGAGTATAAATATCTGAACTCTGCAGCAAATAAAAAAACCCACCACACAAAAATCTTCTTGCAAAGAAGAAACAGATCCAAAGCTGCAGAAACTCTGCCATGGAATTCAGCAGCACCAGCACACGGGCAGACTGTGGAAGGTGAGAGGGAACTGAAACAACTTCAGAGAGGCCAGAGTTTTATTTTACCCTAACCCTAAGGTCAGGCCATATATATTTACAAGAGGTACTAGACAGCTACATGGCGTTCACACTTGGAAAGGCAATAGCTGTGCACTGAACTGAGTTATAACTCTAGATAAAGCACTTAAAATGAACTTGAAGTCTTTGCTCACCTGACATCTCCTTGAGAAGCACATTGAAATTGTCAACATGCTGCAGTCTATTTCCAATACTGACAAAACTAGTGGCAGTTAGGATACTGCAGCACCACAAACACAATCTAGCAGAGGTTCACCATCAGCAGCATCCCACCAGCATCCTGCTCCTCCTGGACAGCCACGGCTGCCTCTGCCTGTGCACAGATCCACTGCAGAGGTGGGGCTGCTGATCCCCAGCTCCTGGAGGTGCCTTTGCAACGCACAGGCAGGCTATCACCCTCCAGTCATGGATTTAGATACAGAAATAGTGCTAAAAATGCAACCTGAAAGATGTAAAATGACTCAAGTTTCTGACTATGATTAGAGGACCTTTAAAATAAATCACAGGAAAATAAGGAGAAAAAAAGGGTCAGATCCTCTTTCCTTACAGACCTAGTGCAGAGAAAATATTAACACAGAGAAGTGATCCACATTTAGGATTCTTTTTATCCCCTTACGTACCATATTAAGTCTACACTAATTTAAGTTGTGCACACTGGCTGGAAAGATTCAGAATATTTAGATTTTGTGGACAAAATTTAGACCAAAGATATTTCTGCACTTTCCTGACTGTTCCAATTTAATTCTATGCTGTTTTCAGTGATACAGAACTGTTGACAAGACTAAAATGACAAGAAGTATTATGATCTCTGTGGTGCAAACTTCACGTTTCAAAGTACTTCAGCTGCCAATAAGGCTACACTAGACACTTCCCCATGCAGGAATGTCTGCTTTCTGCTATAGCTTAATGAATACAGACAGGCCACATTTGCTCATCAGTGTCACAATGGATAATCCTGATTGTCTGTAAATGAGATAAAATGCCAAGACCTGCATGAAGGAATAAAGTTTTGGCATCTTCTTAAACCAGAGGCCACAATGAATTCTGAGTCACCTTTCTTCTCCATCACGTTCAAAGCTTAAAGGAAACAGTGTTGCATGGACACAAATGGTGAGGAACATTCTTCAGTGATTTAAGGTCAGGTTTGCCCTTCCTGACAGGTAGGGAACCCATGGCTTGAAGCAGCACAAGGTCTGTTCTCTCTTGTGGGTCAGGGCATACACGTGCCCCTAATTAGAAATGCTGAGAACAGACCACAGCACATGTGCTAGTTGTTTGTGGCCTGGCTGAGCCATTGAGCTGGTAGACCACACTGCTTGGATCAGTCAGAGCACAAATCCCTGCTTCTAATAGCAAGCAGAGTTAGCACAAACCTCAGAGGTCTCAAAAGAGAGCTGTCAAGTGGGAAGCCTTAGTCCAGCAGGCACATATCTAGCAGGATTGCACAAGCACGCTGTTCTATCCATTAACTGATGACACAACCAAAACCATCACACAATTACCAGCACAATGGCCAAGAGACAAGGATTCATGCTTTTGAGTCTCTAACTGGGAAAGAGAATGATTTTCAGAAAATGCTGAGCATCTATTATTTGAAAATAGATCTCTCTGATACAACAATTCTGATTCACAAAAAATCAACAAGCCTTGCTATGTAATCAAATTACCTGTGTGTATCAGTTAGAGTATTTACATCCCAAACAGACAACATTCAAGGCTAAGAACTCTGCATCTGTTGCATCCAATCAATTCATAATAACGCCCTCTGTTTTCAAGGAGTTGTGCTGGATTATCACACTTCAGGTGAGACCAGAAGAGGGATCCCAGGAGAACAAGCAGCAAAGGCAGTGGTCTTATCCTTTCACAGTGAGGCAGCGCACGCTCTGCCAACAGCAGTCAGATGCCCTACACTGCAACATCTCTTTAAAATCACACCCCCCCAGCACACACCTGGCATGTCGGATGGAGGCAATTGCACTGCTGAATTCACTGTCAATGCTTCTGCAGTTGTAGAATTCCTCATAGGCTGGCCTGGAGGAGCCCTGGTACTCGATGCGGCTGATGCGGCAGATGCCCACGATCAGGATGATCAGCATCAGGACGAAGGCCACGCAGAGAGCTCCGATGATGATGTAGAGGGAGTGGCGAGGCATGTTTGTCAGGCTCTCTGCCATGTGCCCAGACTTCCACTGCAGATCTGCCAACAAAAAGGTTATCCTTAACTAATAATTTACATCCTTCCTGCTGAATAGAATCCTTTGATGATACTCACTTTCAATATTGCTGTGGAGACTTCTGAAGCTGAGGAATAACTAATTAGAACCTTCTCAGGCTCTGTTATGGATATGTCACCATGCCTATTGTGCATCAAATCTGAATAGCACTATCTGGATCCCTCACCCATCTTTTTTTGTAGATTTTGAAGGTCACACAGGAACTCTTAGTTTGGTCTCCTGCGTAACTCAAGTCACAGCAAGTCATCTATTTATTCTTGCATTATGTTATAACATATTACAGGATCTCTAAAGGCAGGCAGGTTTTATGTAAAAGCTCCTAGTAATCCACCAATTCACTGCGTGTTCTCAAGAGAGCAAAGTTTCAGCAGAGTTTTATCCACTCTCTCGTGCACTTACAAAGGAAGTCAGAAAAGAGTTAACATTGACCAACCACACATATAAGCTTGAGCCTGCCTGTCATATATAGTGCCTAGGGGCATGGGTACCTCACAGGGGTAAGCAGGAATAATTGAGTAGCTGGACAGCAAAATAGGCTCCTTCCACCCTCTGTTCTACTTCTTTCATTTTCCTATGTGTTTATATGCAGCTCGTTGTGTATCTGTGGTGCACACAGCCCAACTCTCAGTGACCAGAGCAAACAGCCAAAGGAGGACTCCAGAGCAAGCATCACTGATTTCACACAGCACACTCGCAGGATGCAGAAAGCACACAAGCCTATCTGCTGCCCTTTGGCATCTATTAATCCCATAGCCAGCAAGGTAATTGTTACCCCATTGAGGTACATTTCCAGGATGGTTACTGTTTTCTCCAAGAACTAAACTCAGCTGTCTGTCAGCCCACTACTTCTTAGCTGAGGCAGGCAGCACTGCACCACAGAACTTACGTATCTCGCAGTTTGCACCGACCCATCCGTGGGGACAATGGCAGGTGTAGCCACCAGGCTGATCTATACACGTGCCAGCATGGTGACACGGGTTGCTGTCACAGTCATTTACATCAATGTCACATTCTTCACCTTATTTTGGGACACAAACAAAACCAATAAAACTTCTATATAGCAGGTACATCATCAGTCACGTCACGTTACTGCAGGCACCCAACATCTCACAGCTCAGTAACACCTTGATTCCCAGAACATCAAGAAGGGATTAAATGGGCTGCTCACTTCTGAAAGTGTAAATTGCTTCATAACAAGCACTTAAGGACTTGCTTAGCAATTGTGTATACAAGTCTTCAAAGTGTTATCTTTAAAGTGCAACCTAGTCTCAGGCAGTAAGGTTATAAGACAAATTAAACAGATGCTAGCTTACTGAGCTGTTAGCTTAGGAACAGGCTTCTTTTGCCACAACATTTTTTGAAGTTCCAAGCAGTCTCAAGTATTATCCAAAACTTTTCATTCTCCCTAGTCTGAGTACAACCCAGCCAAGTCCAAACTACTTTGTTTCCTTGGAGAGACACAGTCTTACTTGGTATTGGTCTGCTCTCGGCCACAGTGAACACCGACAACTAAGCATCCTGTGCAACGTACAAGTGACTTGCCTGCATATCCAGGTGCACAGATACAGGTAGCATTCAGACCTTCACTGTCACAGGTGCCACCGTTCTGGCAGTTGATGTTAACACAAGGATCTTTGTATAATTCACAGTGCCTTCCTGAAAAGGTAAAAGTAGTAATTGCCATTAAAATGAGCTGTGCTGCCAGCACGAAGAAATCAGCACACATAACTTAACTGCCCTTGGATGAGCACAATGCTGTGCAGCCTCCAA
Source organism: Bucco capensis (assembly GCA_013396975.1). Taxonomy (NCBI): domain Eukaryota; kingdom Metazoa; phylum Chordata; class Aves; order Piciformes; family Bucconidae; genus Bucco; species Bucco capensis. Next base: position 87,415 of record VWZO01005063.1, read on the forward strand.
ACCTGTCCTCTTAAGCTAATGTCACGAGACTGAAGCCCTAAGTTTGATGGTGGCTAAACTTTTTGCAAGCCTGCCACTCACCCAGTTTGAGAGAAGAGAGGTAGGGAAATTTTTGCCAACAGGAACTGCTGGAGTGTCCATGAAAAATCAATGCTATAATAAAGCATAATCTGATAGTGACAATTAAAAAATATATCACAGCAGCTAATTTAAATCTCTTTTTTGTTTTTATAGATGTGTGAGCATACACACACACAGAGAGTCACTGGCTACAGACCTGCTGAAATCGTTTGGTCAGCCTGCCAGAGCACTCTGCTTTGTGCACACTAGCAGCTCAGCTGCAGAGCCAGAAGCCCTCAGGTAGCTGCTGCCAGGCTCTTCAGCCCAGAGCAGCAGTAACACCACCTCTTTATCTCCCAGGAGGGTCTGGAGGCAGAAGGATGGCAGTCAGGGAGATCTGGGCTGATGGTGGTAAAGTTGAGGCCTCTTAATGGCCCACACAGCATCTGGAGCTGTGTACCTCAGCTCCAACTGTTCCTGTCACTGAATACCCAAAGTCCTGGAATGAAGAGAGCTGCACGTGCAGGTCAGGTCAGAACAGAACATGAAGTTATAACATTAGTTAAGTGCTCTTTAAAGCATCAGGAGAAGCTGAAGGTCCCTTCCCACTAAGCCTCTGCAATGAGGAATTCTGTATCTATTGTCAAAGAGCAGAGCAATCACCTGCATGAAATACACACTTAGCCTCAAGCAGCTGTTAAGTGAGCATTACTTATCAGTGCTGATAAGGATAGACAGGCTTAAGAAAATGCTGGGGTGATGTTCCTTAAAACAGTCATTCTATGTAAAAATATGCATATATTTTACTACTAATAACACAAAATTACACTAAATGTTCTCACAGTACAAGTCAAAACAGCATAGATGAAAAAAGTATTGTTTAGCAGGACATGTCACAAGCAGCTGATATGTGCCACCCTCTGTAAAAAAACCCACTGCAAGACAAGGTGTTTTGCTATACAAAATCCATACTTTTCTCCTCTGCTTTATAAATTACTTAAGAAATGCCAAAGACTGATGGCATTCAAGCAGCTGCAGTGCTCATGGAAAGCAGTCACAGACCTACTACTGTCTGTGGTCTTCTAAATGAAAAATCAACATAAAATGTTAATTTTGACTCCTTTGTGCTAATCTGTTACAAACCCTAATCTTTTGTTGCTATGGTTTTAATTCTCTTCAATGGAGAAAATACAAATGGAACAGGAATGTCCTCCCTGTAATGGCTCCTACAATAACTGATGAAAAAATTTATTTAACAGTTCTGTTTTCTTTTAAAACCTCATCACTTGCTAACATAGAAACAGCAGAAAGAAGTACAGCTAGGAAGACCAGAGAGAAGCCTTTTGCTCCCAGACAAGGGCATACATTCCTCACAGGACAGCTAAATCTGAACTACTCATCTGAAAAAAAGAGGTCACAAGGATCAGGAACCTGCCTTGAGGTTTGTTTCCATTAATTTTAGAGGTGGGGTTTATTTCTGCTCACCAGAGGATATTGCATATCTCCGTTTGCAACAAAACCTACTGCAAAAAAATACAGATAACAGTTTGAAATCCCAGAGGCAGACCCCATCTTACCCTCATACTCAGCAAGGCAGATGCACTCGTAGCTGTTGACAAGGTCTCTGCAGATGGCTCCGTTCTGGCAGGGGGCAGAGAGGCACTCGTTGTATTCCTCCTCACAGTAAAGGCCATGGTAACCTAAACCACATCAGAAGGAAACAAAGTGAGCTGGGAAACACTGCCCCCTGGAAATATTCCAACATCGCCCTTGACCTTCTGTTAGTGGGATGCAGTATTTTCTGATTTAGTACTACACAAGATGTATATGCAATATTACCCATTTGATTCTGCACAAAGTTGTTTTTCCATAGTAAATAGTTAGTTGGACTAGTAGCTTATTAACAAACATGTCAGAACCCCTCTCTCCAGAGCTGTTAGCCAGGCAACATGGAATTAATTATGCTAGAAGTTCTGGCTTTCTTATTAGCCTATGAAAAAGTTTATCTAGCTTATGATGGAGTCAGACATCCTTTGCTAATGACACCTGTAGCCAATGTACAAACCACCAAAACCAGAAAACTTAGAAGAAAAACATACATGAAATGTGTTGAATACAAGTGTAATTAGGTATTTAAAAAAAAAATGCTTTGCCCTTCTCAGCTTCCAAAGGGAACAGAGGGAATTTTGGGGCTGAAGAGCTGCCCAAAGTCAGTAGGCACCAGGGCCTCATAGCGAGGTGAGGCAGCCCACACACCCAGGGAGACATCCTCTCTCTCTCCAAGAGAGGGCAGATCCCTCCCAGACACTGCCTCAACCCTTCTCAGCCTCACCCCAGCACTTCCAGTGCACACTTTGCAACCTGTGGTTTTCCAAATGGAATGTGCAGATTGCCATCATTATTCTAAATAAACAGAACCTCTGCTCCACATGTTTTACAGACTGGAAAGCAGCAAAGGAAGCACTCTCAAACTATCTATGGAACTGACACACAAGTGTATGGAAGATGTCCAACACATACAGAGATTTGGTACAGACCAGGGATGCAGAGGCATCTGTAGCTGGTCCCAACACTGCGACAAATGCCATGGGCACAAGGGTTCAGAGCACAGAAGTCAATCAGCTGAGCACACGTGCGTCCTGTGAATCCAGGACTGCAGCTGCAGGAGAAGGCAAGTCTGTCTGCATAACAGGTCCCATTGTTCTGGCAGGGAGACGATGCACAAGGGTCTACTTTGTTTTCACAAGAGCTTCCTAAAAACCCTACAAGAAACAAATGGTTTTGGTAGGTAAGCATTCTGCAGTGCATAGCACTTTAATAACTAAAGCAAGTTAAAAGTAAGTCACTGATGTATCTATATTCCTTTTTTTAATTCTACAAAAACTACAAAAATAGACTTCCTGTGTGTATTATGTATTGGCAGGAGGATTGCAAGAGCATCCTCAAACTATTAGGTCCTGGACAAACAACTTAAAAAGGCACATTTCCCTCATGCATTCATAAATCTTACAGTAGAGCTATGGAAATAAAGAAAAATAATCTATTAAAACTATATATAAAAAAGCTATGACCTAGAGACTGAACTTGTAACAGATTAGTCATCAGTAACTCAGCAGGAAAGCAAAGCAGGTCTGGCAGGGCACAGGCAAATAACAGGCAAGAGCCTTCTGCCCTCTCCATGTCACTATCCTACAGCTCAGATGGCTGCTCAGGCTGTGCCAGGAGCACCAGCACATGTGAAGGGGAGAGCTTACAAACAGATCCTGAGGGATCCTGTCTTAGAGGTCCTCCCTGCAGATAACTGCATCACCATCAGAAACCCTAAACAGCAAAAATCTGATTTCAGCAATGATTTGCTGACAAATCACAAAAGCCTGTACTGTTATCAAAAATCCCAGAGAGAGATCTAAAAGATTCTGCAAGGGCTTTTAAGTCCTACCAGGAGCAGATCACCAGTGAGTCCAGTGACATCTCTACACTACCTCTGAAACCAGATGAAAAGGGATGAAGGAGATGTGAGGTCACCCATGACACTGATGCTGCTGCACTACAACCTGTGCAATAGACTCCACAACAAAGAAGAGCTTTTTGGCAGATGGCTGATGTTTCAAGTGACAAAGCACTTCAAGAACATATGCAGGTTTAAAATACACCAAAACATGCTGCCCTTGTGCTATCTTTGACTGCACTGTGAAATGGTCTCATTGGTGTTGGTAGTTTCAATCTGATGTATGAGTTAACTCTCAGGACCTACTGAAAGCAGCACTAGCTACACATCTGAACTGAAGATCTGTTCCCCTGGCACCTCTGAAGGCACATTGAAGCCCATATCAATAAGACTGTTAAAAAAACAATGCAAATAATGGATTTTAAAAGAATGAAGCTCAGAGGTCTGTTGATCAAAACCAGAATCAACTGCTGAGGAAATAAATCAGATTATTTCTGTGGATAATATCTCCTGAACTGTTCTTCAGGCAGCCCACATGAGCCCAAACCTGCATCTAGGTCACTACTGGTGTAACACGGACGCAGCTGAAACGCACAGGCTACTGAAGGATCTGAATGCAAGACTGACCAAAGGAGTAACACAGAAGGTAAAGGGGAAAGGCAATACTAGAAAAATATTTATACTCCTAGAGACCAAAGTATTTGTGCTCACACACACCAAACCACTTGGCTAGCTGTCAAGAAGAATAAAAACATTAAACGAGGTCATATTCTTTACATATTGCTACAGACCTCAGGAGCAGTGACAGAAACGAGACCAGAAAGTGTTTTCATAGGCAGAAAAGCTCTGGATAAAAGCCAGATTTCTGATCATGGTGGGATTTTATATACTTGGCTATTGAAAGCAAAGGAGCTACAGAAGAACTTAAGGGTTCTCTGAAGATGTCATACAACTACTCCTGACACAGGCTGCAGAGCAAGCAGCTCACCCCAAGGCCACATCAGACCTCAGCCCAAGAACTACACAGGTAAGTCTAAGTTAAGTGAACTGCTAGGACTCAGGATTACAACACCTTCAGACTTGAAATACAGGGATAAATACGAAAAGAAATACAACTGATTAATTTCCCCATAGAATATTGTTTTTTGAGGGAATTTCACCAGAATTCTGTAAATGGAGAAGAGTTACTTGTCATAATGAAAGGCAGGGCCAAAAGGATCCAAAAGGCAGGGCCCGATCATGATTGAAGTTCATCCTAGCTAAGTCTTTGTGGATAAAACTGAACAGAGGCTAAACCTAGGAAAGCAATGAGAAGTCTATTAAAAATAAGAGCAATTTGGGAAGATGCCAGGTAAAACCCATCAGATTACCGGTAAGTCTTTTCATTAACAACAAAATGTTCTTCAGGCAAATTAAACTCTTATCCTGAATATCCCTGTTCAAGCTGACATATTCACTCTGTGTAGGTTTTAGAATGTCTACAAATCTATTTGCATGATCATTTGAGGGTAACACTTGCTCAACGTATTTAAAGATGATGATGAAAGATCCCTACCCCATCATAAGTACAACATTCCAAGCACCTTTTTCATAATAATAGAGACTCAAAATTCTGAATAAATTCCTCAGTCCTAAGTATTGCTTAAACTTCTTTACTATAAGTTTGAGTACAAAAAATACCCAATTTTCTCTTTAGTGCAGGTGACTCGACTTCAGATAGCACTTTACTTTCTGACATATTGCAGACATTCAAATCCACAATGCACCACACACAAAATGGAATGTGCAAGCCTAATGACATATCCTTTACTAAAGGACTCTTAAGACAGTAAAATTGTCTAAAGAATAATCAAGAGATGTTCCTATCTGATCTAGGCTGTTCCAGGCAGATTTCACCTTCTGTAAGCTATCAGTGCTGCTTTGATGCTCCACAGATCTCATTTGTGAAAGAAAGGCACAGTCTGGAGGTCATTCCTCATTGTCTCCATCTCATCCCCTTTCCTGCCATCTTTTCCTTTTCCCTTTGTGCTGCTTTCCATCTTCTCTTATCCTTTTCTGCCTAAGCACATTCTATCTCCAGTCTTCACACATCTAGAAGCTCCCTGGCTCCCTTTCTGTGCTGGATTAGCACTACAGAAGGAAAGGACTCTTCTCAACAAGCAATCACTAATAAGCACAGCAGGAGAACAGCAGCAGACCTGACTTCAATTAAAAACCTATATATGATAGGGTTTTTCATGGACAATTTGAGGACATGCTAAAAATAGAACAGCTGCAAGTTATTAAACCTGTAATTTTCAATTAACTATCCTTTGTTTTATTTACAAGAATAACCAAATCTCTTCAAAACCCAAACAACAGCTCTCAAAATAAGCCTCTATGAGAGACTAATGCCTCAAAAGGAGAAAGAAGAATCATGGGAAAGGTAAGTCAGCAGTAAATTTAGACAATATATTGTGTTAAATGAACCCTTTCCCTCCATAAAACACCTGAATTTCTCAGCTTGTAGGCATCAGAAGATGAATGGTGGTTGAAATCCATCCTTCAGGTTTGAATTATTGCTCTTACACACATTTTAGCCAACTGGCCCATATGCAGAAATGTGGAAACACTACAGGGGAGGCATCATTTTCTCACACATTTCCTAGACAACACAAAAATGAGAGCACACTCTGTCTCCTTGGATTCACCCCACAGCCTGTCTCCTTGGACTAGCCTTTCTGGCAGAGCTGGAGCCTGATTCCTACTGATGAGGTGCCAGAGAACAAGAGAACCTTTCTGCACCACACAGACAATGAAACGTTAAGCTCCTACCATACTGCACACACCATTGCTGATTATACCAAGACTGCTCAGCTGGATGCTTCCTCTGCTCATAATTATGGGCTAAGGTATCGTTTCCACAACTTGAAAATATATATACACACACAACTGAACAACCAGACCAAGTGCACCTGGCAAACAGCAGTGTGTGTGAGGTACCAGATAGGTCTTTGCTGTTTACCTTCTGGGCACTGACAAGTGAATCCATGGATACTGGATGAGCAGGTACCTCCATTCTGGCATGGCTGCTGGATGCAATGATCAATCTCTGCCTGGCACAGCTCTCCAGTGTAACCTACAAAACAGCACAAGATACTCAGAAAATATAGCAAAAATGATGTTTTTAATCACTAAATATATTACTAGGCCTTTCCAACAGTACCATGAGTTTTCTTGAATAAAGTTAACCAATCTTAAAATTTTAAAGTTAATCAATTTTATCTGCAGTAACATTCCAACAGCACTAGTATAAAGGAGGTTGATGCTTGGTCCTTATCAGCACCCCTAAAAGAAGTCATTTTTGAATGGTTTTAAAACATATCAAGTAAATAATCTTTAGCAAGACTAGAAAAAAAAAAAAGATTTGAGATGATGAACTATTTGTGCATATGCTGAATGACTGTCATGTGTGCCTCCCTACTTCTGGGCTCCAAAACCTGTTGGCTTGAGGTGGGAGCTGTGAAGATCTGCTCAGCACAGTGGCAAACTCCTCCCAACAAACTCTAAGTTCACAAGCTACAGACTGTGTGTGCTGCACTATCAGACTGTAAGTGGACTTTGTTCTGTATGCCTGATGTCTAGAGCTCATCCCCAAAATGAATAAACTTACCAAATGCACAGTTTACAAGCTGCAGTGCAAGAATCGTTATTGAAAGGTTGGTTATCATTGAAAAGAACAAAAAAACCCCACACAGATTAAGAAAAAGCTGCTGTAAACTCAATTTTTGTCATCTCTTCTTAGCAGATAAGTTCTGCTGGTTATGAATAATTCACTCATTAGGCTGTGGTTCAGATGTGTCCTTTCAATGCACTTTTTCACAGATGAAGAATCCTCCACATCTTTTAAACACTGCCGTTACATTGTTGCTGTGTTTTCCTTCTTCTCTGGTATCTGAAGTTGCACAGTTCACTGCTCTGCCAAAGACAGGCACTGAATGCTAAACAAAACTGCATTATTCAAAGACAAACACAAAACCCACCAGGCAGGCAGCTGCAGGTGAAGTTGCTCCCGTGGTGTTTCTGTGCCACGTCGGTGCAAGTCGCATTGTTCTGGCAGGGCTGACTGTGACAGGCATCAAATTCCTCACACTGGGAACCCCCATACTCATCCTCACAGGCACAGAAAAAAGCTGCCTGGAAACAAACAGCATCTGTACTTCACAATACATTTTCAAAGCATCTATAGCAGGCATGCTATAAATGCACAGCATCTGTAGCAGGCACATTCCTGTTAGTAAGAAAGTCATTAAAATTAGATTAAAAATAAAATCTTTAAGCCATTAAGACTGCCAAGGAAGTCTAACAGAATGGAAGCATGGAAATCTCTCTCCTCTGTGGTATACATTCAGATGAAGTATCTTACTTTCTCTGTTTACTAAACACTAGATGGCAACATCCCTCATTCCCAAGGCAGATCCCTAGGGCTGGAAGGCAGCTGTCCCATGCACAAACACTGCCACACAAAGTACAAAATGTGTGTGGAGCTCGAAACAAAGACAGGAGATTAGTGTTTCATCTTCTGCTTTCACCTGATTTTTAGGAATAGCAAATAAATATATTGTTGTTCTTTAGTAACATCTGTGAGCTTTAGAAGCCTAGTGCCCAGCAGCCAGGTACACATACACTCAGAGCATCAAGTACAGTGCTCCCTGTGTTTGTATCATGGAATGTCTCCTCTACAGGAAGGTCTTGAGAAGCTGACCTTACCTCCTCTGCTCTGGTGACACATCTTCCTTTCCCTGAACACTGGAGGTTATCTGAATGGCTTCCCACAGGCACACAGGTGCTGACTTTCACTACCACAGTCAAGCGCAGAGCCACAATGCACTTAGTGACTGAGTCATTCAAAAAGCCTTAAAAAACAAGAACAAATAAATAAACTCTTACTATATGAGAAAATACATGTTAATGTTCCACTGCTACAGAAAGAAGTAACAAATTGGAACAGTCTGGAAACAAACACTTACGTATACAAGCAAAAAGGAAGGCAGGCTGGTAAAACAGATCCACTCCCAGAGCCCTAATGTGCTGTCAGTGTTTAAATCTTGACTAATCTAATGTTTTTGCCTGCTACCATTGATATTTTAAAAATTAATTTTCTTAGGGTTTTTTTTAATGACAAGGAACATTAAAATCAAATTCACTGGAGAAAAATGTTTAAATGAACTTCCAAAAGTTCCCACTTTAGCTTCTAGAATCCATATAGAGCCTAAACCTTAAAGAAACTTGAAGGACACAGTCTGGCTTCTTGCATAATAGCCTGGAGATAGCACAGCATTTAGTCAAGCAGAGAAACAAACAGCACAGTATTTACAAGGAACAGCAATACACCAAAGTTTCATGAAACACTCTGAACTTCAGGCGAGCTCTCTTTGCAGAGCAGCTGCTAGATGTTACTCACATTCAGCATATCAAAGTGTCAAGCATGATTAATGCTACAAATTCCACAGAAAATCACGTGGCAGACTTCCCTTCTTCAGTCTTCATTTTTAGATTTCTCTTTTTATAGTGCTGCATCCTTTGGACAATTAGCTGTTTGTGCTAGCAACAGTGATGCCCAAAACCAGATCTCCTGTCCAATAGAGACCTCCTTGGCTTCAGCAGAGCCCTTAGAGTTAGCCAAATATTCTAAAAGATCAGATTTGGGAAAAAAACAACACAAAACCAAAACACAAAAAGTTGGGTATAGTTCCAAATGCCTAATGGTCTGTTTGGGCTAGTGAAGATTACTGTAATCTGCTGACCTCTTCAAAGCAAGCCAATTTCTTCTGGCCTTAATACAGACTCCATTTTTACCCATCTGTTCAAAGCCAGAGCCAGAATTCCTTTAACAATGGGATGCAATTGTCACTGGCAGCCATGCAATTAGATGTGAATGCTTGGGAGAATGTGGCATTTAGAAAATGTCTTTGGGTTCACATTTGCTTGTCTGAAGCAGATTGTTACATATTCTTCAGGACAGTTCCCTGAAGGAATATTAAATCAACCTTCTTTGTACTTTGAATCTCATTACTATTTTGGTATCAAAAGCCCTTAGGCACACCACTAAAAAAAAATAAAAAAATCATTATTCTCACTGGAATGTCACATATTCTCCTGTAATTTCTAATTATCTCATCTAATTTCCAAGGACTGGAACAATAAAAACATTTATTTTCACTCTATAGAAGTTGCATATAACTTTCTGAGATCTCTAGGTTTTAAGGCTAGAAGAACCTTTGTCTGATCATCTAAATATGACTCCCTGCTTAACTCGGGTCACAGCACTTCAATTAATTCCTTCCCCAATTCCCATAACAGCAACTGAACTAGAGGGAGTTTTAAGGTCTATTTTTAATTTCCAGGCAGAAGAATAATTGCAGGAGCATGTTTATAGCTTCCTTCATCTAAGGTCTGGAGGAGAACATTAGAGATCTTTACATCAAAATGAAGTTTGGTTCAGTTTCATCTTGCTGGTTTATTAAAGCTAGGTAAAACACAGTAACATCAGAGCTTTTCAAGTTGAAGCTATTTACAGTAACATTACAGAAACCATTTTAAATCCTAATAAATCAGAATACATAGTGAGCAGTCATGCAGATTGCAGAGGAGGCACTTCCAAGCTTTGTGCACACACCTTGGATAGTTTGAGGAACACCTGCATGATTTCCCTGGCAGTACACAAGGTAAAATACACCACAGCTCATTCCATCCTGCTGGCTTTGCCTACTTACATTCACATCAAGGGCTAAGAACAAAAAATAAGGAATAAAGCCAAAAATAAAAGTGACAGGTGTCATTATTGTGCCCAGGTGTTTTCATCAACGTTATATCATGCCATTCAGACTACCACTGCTCAAAGATTAAGTGACTGACTGTAGGTTTTCTAGGCTACCCAAACTGATTTGCTTTCTCCTCCAGCCCTGTTTCTGAACACCTTCCTTCTGTGCACTGGGCACTCACTCACAGTGAAGCATCAGTGCCCAAGTTTTCAGCTTATTTTTAGCCTGGTTTCCCAAGGAAATGAGACAGCAGTGGGATGTCTATCAGTTTCTATCTGTTCTCTTTTTCTCTCTCAACACCTGCCCACACCAAAAGCTTTTGGGGTCAGTAGACAACTTCAACATTTTGCAAAGCAGTGGAATTCTCGAAGACACTAGGAGCCCACAGCTTCCCTGCACAGTACACAGCCCTGGTCTTAGGGGCACTGGGACGTCACAAAAGGGCCCCAGGACAAGGTGATGTCATTTCTCCACCCCATTTCCACTGTACAGTACAGCCAGTTATGCATCATTTGGAAAATGGGGCACTGGGATGAAGAAAATGAGAGAGTATTCGTCCTCTAGGAGCAAAGCAGTGGTGTTGGCTGTGCCTGCACCACATCTTAGACAAAGCAGTCTGCCCAAGATCTCACAGTGCTAACAAGCTTGTGATCAAATGAACCTAAATATCTTCACAGAATATTCATGGCTGGAAATGACCTCTCGGATCACTGAGTCCAACTTGATTGTGAACTGCTCACAAAAGTCACATTTTAAGAAAAAGAAATCTTCAAAATCAACAAACAAAAGGTATTTTGGCAAGCATCACAAATTTGTGCAGATGAACCTCCAAAGAAAGGCTATAGAAACAATTCCCCATTGTTACTTGCTAGAAGTAGCAGTCAACAATAATTTTGAGTAATTTACTGATTAAAGATGACTCTAAAAAGCAAAAATTTAGATGACAGCTTAAAACATGATGTAATGTATAAAAAAAATAGTGCAACATTTCTATCTACTTATGTATGATAAAAGGCACACATACCATGATCAAAGAGCAGACCAGAATATTGATTTTTATCATATTTGTAAGATACCTTTTTTACCTAGACTAACTGCATCCTTCAGAATGTTGTGGATTTCAGCCCAATGCTAAACTTTCTGCCTTGTAAGGCCCTCTTTTTAAAAAGTCATTGAAATTAACACATCATTGACCTTTATTTGCTGCTGCTAGTGTTCATCAGAAGGCCACTTTCTGCCAGGCTAGCTCTTCTGCCCAGAACCCCAGGGAGATGTTCACAGCTGAGCACCACCCTGCCTACTGCCCAGGGCCCTTCCCCAGAGCAGTGGTCACCCTCCCCAGCAGCAGCAGGGCAGCCTTGCAGAGCAGCAAGCGAGCAGTACCGCAGACACGCTCGCTCCTCGGCTCAGCCGCGCCGCTGCCCAAGCACGCGCGAGGCCACGCGATGTCATCTGCTGCAGGGGCAAAGAGGGTTAAGACACTGCACACATGCCATGGGCTGGGAGCTCTCACAGATGCTCAGCTGACACGTGGTAACTGCTAAAGCCACAGTAACCTGATTACACCACGGCTTTCAGCAAATGCCATTCACACATCTCCTAGCATGAAAAATATTGTCCTGTTTCTTTTTGAAGTATAAACCATTTCAACATGCAAACCGCTTGCTTCTGATGGAAATGTGTATTTGAAAGACCTGTAATGATACAAAACACACTGTCCAAGAGACACAACCTACCTCCTCACCCAAAATTCTATAGCCAGATAAAAAGAGCTAGATAAATCAGATTGATTGACACCTGCAGTATCAAATCTTACAAACTCATTAGAAATACTCTAAGCAAAGCAGTCACGATAAAGATGTGTTAGAGAGAGTACAAGCCAGTCTTCCAGTAAGTACTCTATCACCTACTTGGGCTTGTTTTTATGCTGTAATTTAACATTACCATGCTGCATCACCACAGCTCCATAACTCTTGTCCTGCACTGCAAAGGACTGATTGAGACACAGCAGCAGCCATGTGATTAATCACATTACAGAAAAGAGACTGCTCTTTTCGGGTAACTTGTGTTACACACTTACCCTCTCAAATCCTTCATTCTCACACAGCTCAGGTCCATCCCTGGGTGAACAGCACGATGATCAAGGTGTCTATTTTTAGATCTGAGGCAGCATTCTTCCCAGCCTCCAGCCATCATGCCCTCACTCACAGGATCAGCAGATCAGGATGTTCCTGCCAACCTCTGAGTCCTCTCAACCTTGTCTGCTGCACTTGGTTTGGGTTGGTGGGTTTGGGTTTTTTTGTTGGTTTGGTTTGGTTGTGGGTTTGGTTTTGGTTTGGTTTTCCCTCCTGCTTAAGCTACACACAGAATTTGGCTCAATGTTTCTGCACCACAATGCTTTTAATTATATATTTATTAGCAGGATAAGTTGCTGAATACCAATTTGTGGCAGCTTATACTTCATTATACGATATACAGCTTCTCCAGCAGATTACAATGTTATTACAATGACTGTTTTCATTTCATTGGTACAATAAACCATCTGTCCAGAAAGATCAATTTCATTAAGTGTACTGTGTCTATGCATAAATGCTGCATTAAATCAGTTTAAATTATTTCCCATACACTTAAAAATAACATATCAACCTATTTTCATCACACCGCTTTCACAAAGCTGCTTAACATTTAATTGCCCGATGAAACATCTCATATTTCTAAGGTTCCATCTTCAGAGACAAAACCAGAAGAGAAAAAGTAGTGCAAGTAAACACTGAAAAGATCAGATTTCCTATTCTATTTGAATGTTTTTTTTTCCAAGTTTACTGTGCACAGGTTTAAGTTTCTTTAGAAGTATCCCATGATACAATATCCAACAAAGGGGCACCTCAAACACTCAAGAGTTACTTCCTGTAGCATTAAGCAAAACCTTTGCACTGACTAAAATTGAACATATAAAATACTTGGCATCATTCTCAAGGCATTGGGCATCTAGATTTTAAACTGAATGATTCTGCTTGTGTCAGTCTAATGCACCTCTTACCTGCTTTGGGTAAATCTGTGTATAAGATGCAGTCCCAAGATCACATCTGAACCCTTCTGCAGCACTTAAAAGGAATGAATTACCTCTGTGTGTCTCATCAGCTGTCACCTAGAGGTGATCAACAGCAAGTCACCAAGCTACTCACCAATAAAGTAGTTGTTTCCTAATGCAAGCATTTCCTCGGCAAGAACAAGTCCACCCAGGGCCTGGAGCAATGTGACACTTCTGCCATCGATAAGGGAACACTGTTTAAATCCAGGGGCCGTGACCTTCCAGAGCAGGATCAGAGAAGCACTTGCATCTTGCCTTATTCTAGGAAAAGAAATGGTACAGCTGATTACACTAAGGGAAATTGGTGTCCTTAGCAAGTGCATCACTGCACAACACAAGCTTATCAACAAAGGAGGAAAATTTCAATGTAGCAAGTATGGAAGCAGGAAAAGGCCTGAAGGTTTTCAGCATGTCCATACAAAGAAAAAAAATGCTTCAAGAGTAGGATTTGCATCATAGTATATGTAAAGAGCAGATTGAATCATGCAGGGTTTCCATTTGCAATCCTTGAAGAACATTCATCTTAGCACCCAAGAAGAGTTTTACGTCAGCATTATGTAATAGTAAAGCATCCTTACTCTATATTTGTGTTTTTTGTGGTACCTCTGCTCTACATCTACAATGTCATCACTTCTTACAGCTATCTTGTTTACTGGAGAACATTTCATGGTCATTCAATAGAGGGAGACAGATCCTGGTAGAAATTCTCATTAGTTTGACATACCAGATGGAAGGTTCAGAACACTTTATTCTTGTAAATCAAATGAGTCATGGAATGCTCCCAAGGTCACTGAGTCCATGGTGTCCTCCTGAAAACTGCATACTTACTACAGCAGCATACACGCCGTCTGCTCCACCAGGGAGCACTGGACCGACAGCAGAGGCTCTTCTCTTTCAGGATACCTTTTTCCCTACTCGCCTCCATACAGAAAAAAATAAGAACTTGTCATGTTCCTGGCAAGTTCCAAATATTTGCATTAAATTCCTCTGAAGGAATCCCAGATGAGTCTGAACAATCCTCCACATATTCAAACACAACTGCATCTAACTTCTGAAAACTGACAATTCTCTCCTGCTGAACACAGGAGATAAATACCAAATACCCACAGATCAAGTTCAGTTCCACACTTTCCTGTACCCAAATTCTGCTCTTGGATCCTGATAAACACACAAAGCAGTTTCTCCCATTGTGGACAGTATTTTGGGGCCTCTTTAAGAGCAATCCCCACCACAACCCTAGAGCTGACCATGTCACTTCCAGAGCAGGGCAGCAACCAGTGTCAGAGTTTAGGTCATACCTGACAATCAAAACAAAATCAGATCATTAAATTGACATAGCCACTGAACCAGAGATGTTACTCGTGCCTTCAGCACAGGAAATACAATGAAAAAAAGATAAATATTGACCTGCATTAGTCTATCTAGATACAAAATGCTACTTCAGATATATAGTATAAAAATGGCCAAAAATGACTTTATACTCCGCAATCTCCTTTAAACTGGGGTGCTTCCCTCCTCCATAATTGGTCTTAAACACAGCTATAGAATCCACAAAGGCCAGACGCTTGCTTGCTTGCAGACTCCAGCCAGAGCACCATGCTCCAGGATCTCCTCCTGACTGAGGCTTAATGCTCATGAATGAGCAGGACTGCTGTGGGAAGAGGAGGAGAGCTCCCACCTTTAGCAGTTCCTGCTCCAAACTGACTGCAGCTTGTCTGCTCGCATCAGTTTGTTTTTTCCTGTGAGCGTGGCCTTTTTTAACTTAAAACTGGGATTCTGAAAGATAATATGACAGTATGAGAAAAGTGGGCTATTTTGGGAAAATCTGAGTCTAAAATGGCAGTGAAGCTGTGAACCAGAGAGCTATGTTGGCAGATTTTTATTGGAAATAGAATTGCCAATAAAAAAAATGCCTAATCCCAGCTGACAGAATCAGATCTTTCTAGGAAGTCAGGTCCTGTGAATCAAAAGTAACAAAGCAGGTGTTTGATCAAAAAAAAAGCATGAGTTTGAAAAGTGAGTAATACAGAATAAATTCCAGTCTTTGAGGAACGTAGTTTGTAGGAGACACACACAAAGATTTCACAGCTGATGACACCCAGAGCAATAACCCAGAAATCAAATACAAATTCAAAAAACCACACATTTATCTAGTCAATGATAACATTTCCTACCAGCAAGTGCATCTTGAGATGAAAGGTGGGAAAAAAGGGTTCACGGCAGGTAGGACAAATGAAGTATAAGATCTTCTTCAAACTGACATCTCCATCACACCTGCCCCAATTTATGATGCCTTGTCATAGCCCAGAGATAGTTTACATGCTTACAACTTCAGCTATGTGGGAATATTTGTACCAACCAAAGAGCTGTCACGGCACTGCTAGATCCCTAAGTTCCTTCACATGCTTTCAGCCATTTGACAAATCTGCCTCAAAAGAGGCAAATTAAAATAAAAACATTTCTATATTTCATCACACGTGACAAATATTCTTACTTTATGGATGTATTCTGTGGTACTTCAAAGGAGATAAGCCTGCCTCCAGCAGAGGTATTGGAACTGGCATTTCCACAAGCCGCATCTGGAGTTACCTGAAAATACAAACACTTCTATGTAACACTCAACTATGAAACCTGAGCAATTCTTTTTTTTTTCCCCCCTCAAAATAACACTAGTAGTCCAGTGGTCATGTTTTAAAAAATCATCAGGATGGACCAAAACATTTGTGCTATCAACAAGTGTTCTGAAAGCTCACCTAACCATCCTTTTGGGTTTCTCTTTAACAAAAACTTGCTGCACACAAGTATGAACTTCTATCACCTTCCTTTCCAAGTGATCATCTTTAGAGAAAGATGAATAGGCTTCTGGTCTTTTAAAATAATAAATGAAGCTCTAATATTTGCCACATCTAAGAAACACTGCCTTATTAATTTAGATCATCTTGGAGGATTTATAATTTACTGATATTGTTTCTCTACTGTACTGAAATACAGGGTGGGTTTTTTTCTCCCCAAACAAATTACTTAAATACTCTCCCACTTGCCTACTAGAGTTCTTTCCAAGTAAAAGTTGCTTACACAAACCATGCTTTCAGATGGAAAAAAATGATGAGGAGAGTTGAGAGTGAAAGGATTTATTTGCCCAACCTGTGACACCTAAAAGGCACAGAAATCAGTGCCTGTGTTAGCGAGATTAAGACACCACGCAGCACGGAGGAATCACAGACTCCATTACTCATATCTTCTCAAGTCAGTTTCATCTTAATAGTTAACCAATAGTTAGGTTTTCTTAACACTCCAGAGACATTTTTCAGAAGATGTGACTACAACTGCAAATATCAAAAAAAATACGACAAGTATTGCTCTAGTGTTTTGATTTTCCTCAACTGATTTGATGTTTGCAGATACAGTGTCATACCAATGACTGGAAGAAAGAATATCATCCCATTTCAGAGAAATAGCAAATACAAGATATTGGCCCCTGTTAATGCACTGCTTGTAACAAGTATCAGTGTTGTGTGTGTATGTCCTAGCACATTCACTCAGGACAGAGCTCACACCTTCCGTTCTCTCACACAGACATGCCTGAAATCATGCACAACTCACAACACAAGGACAATAGCACTGAAAAGTTAACTTCTGTGTTTTGTTTCAGACAGAATATTCTCACCTCTATTTCATCCCATTTCAGCTCTACAATTTTCTGTCCTGCCTTTGGCTGCCACGTAGGTAATGTCACAGTTGCTCTGGAGCGAGGAAGAACGTCAGGTTCTGAGGTGGACAGGACCGGACTGCTGTGTCCTGGTGACATCAGCTCTGGCTCTTCCAAGTCAGGAAGGCTGTGCAATGAGTGTTCACAGTGTGTCCCCTCGTAGCCTTCACTGCAGAGACAGAGGTAGCCATCAGCACTGGAGCTGCAGTTCCCATGGAGACAGGGATTGCTGGCACAAGGATCTGAAACAAACTGGGAAAAACAGATCAGATAGGTCAATCACTGCACGGGGAGTGCTCATTCTGAGCTTTACAAAGACCATCAAACAGGAGGCTTTTCCCCCTCCTGGATTTATCTCCTAAACACATTTAAGAACCAAGCTCATCCTTGCTGTATCTTCAAGGAAGTCCATTCAAAGGATTAAAGAATATAGATTAATCTGTATTCATCACTTTTCCTAGACCATTTAATGCTAATTCACTGTTGACACATTCAAGCGAAGTGATAAAAATGAAGCAGGAACATGGTCTTTTCCCTCTTCCATGCTGATGTTTACATCCATAAAGTATACATAGCATACAGCCCTGGGGTGGTGGGGTAAGGGCCAATACTGTGTCACTGGCTCAAGGGTTGCTCAAGCCCCCACCCCACAACAACTTATAGGGTGATACATTAGAGAACAGGGTCAAGCTCTGACTCTGCTATACAGTGAGCTTATACATACTTAATATATAAGTATCAAGGAAGTATGGATTTTTATGATCAGGGGAGCTTATCTCCCTAAAGCCTCTTTCTGCTGCAAATGAACAGAATACATAAGTACCCAAAGAACCATTTCTGTATCACTTCTCCACAAAATACTTAAGTGACAAGAAATAAAAGAACCATTTGCAGGAGGGAACAAAACCTAGTTCTGTCCTACCATTTGTCAGTTACATTTTAAGCTTGCTCCCACTACCAAGCAGCAGAGATTCCCACAGAAAATTCCTTTTCCTTTAGGAGTGTTGAAGTTAAAGAGTGTTGACATGTGAACAAAGCACAGCTCAAAACCTGTTCACAACCGTGTTTTCATGTTCTGGTTGCTTTTAGATCAGAGTTTATTGTTGGATAAGCTCTTTAGCTCACTCTTTCACAGTTAAATCAAATTCACATGAACCCATTTCTGATTCATGAACCAGCATTTATTCTATTCTAAAGAGATTTAATTGTTCTCCTCACACCTTTGCTGTAAAAGCTGGTTTCAGCTTGTTTGACTGGAAATCGAAGAGCCTAATGACAAGCACTGCTTGCTGCTGCCCATGCCAGCACTGTGGAGGGGAAAATCATTACAGGTGTTTGGTCTGGAGGAAGACTAAAAGAAGATGAGCATAGATGGAGAGCTTCAGCCATGCACCTTCTCAGAATTGAGGCTTATTAAGTACTTCACAGGATTTTAACTTATTCCCTTTTCTTAGCTACTGTGAATTCTAAAGCTCATTTTTCTTTCAATAAGCCTTATAAAAAAAAATTAATATCCTTTATGCTCCTAACTCTTCTGTTGAACTAAAAGAAGTTCATTTTAATTAGCAGTTAAAAAGAGTTGAGGAAATAAAATTGATCCATTTGCACTGGCTGTGATGGTTTTGTGGTTCCTCTAAGTCCCCTCCAAGGGCTTTGAGAAACATCCTGACAGGGTCAACATCACAGCTACATCAGAATTAAAAGGCAGCAAAATGTCACGGTTTAACCTTCAAACTTCTGAAGCTCACAGAAAAAATTAAACATCCTTGGTCTCATAACTGAAAGCCACATATATATACATACACACACAGTGAGTATGTAACTCAAATAGCCCTTTTTCAGCCATTACTTGTAAAGATCACAGCATTTAAAAATATACTGTTGCACAGAGACAAGGAGAAAGCAAATCATATGTACCCATATAGCCCATGATTAAATAAGAACACAACATAATCACTACTAAAAATTTTCAGATTATTTTTAGGTGTAGAATTTCAATGATCTTGATTTAGAAAGTATATTTAGTATCTTGGTCTCTCATTTTCATCCTCATTTCTCCATTTAGTAGTCTGTCTGTTTTCATTATCTATTCATTGACTAAACAGCAGTTACAGCTGGCAAAGCTGAGCTAAAAATCATCAAATGTGTTTGCATGCAATTACTATTTCATGTGCCTGGAGAGTGGTAATCTTGGTAGCATTTTTGCAAGAGAATCCTAAAATAGATGCACACCAAGGTGCCCTTCATACTGCAGTGACTTTTCCAAAGGCAGACCCAATATGGTATGAACATTGTTTAAGAATCACACCTACAAACAGGGATTGTTTGTTTCCTACGGTTCCAGTTGAGGACAAACCACTGCAAAATGTACATCTGCAAGACCTTCCTGCCAGTATTCCTTGTGATGGCATCAATTTATCATTTCATGCTCATTCGGCATCTCTTCAGAGTGATTCTACTTGTTCTAGCTGGAAAAAGTCCAGGTAGATCCTCCAGAAAGCCTCAAAAAGATAGACTGGTAAGGCTGAAGAGAAGGCTACAGATGAGCTCTTGAACAAAACCTGGCTTCCACCTGACACTCTCCTCTTCCACATGTTAGTTCAAAACTGATTTTTCATTCAGGTTTTACTGCTGCTGCCTGCAATCACAGGCAAATTAGAATCACCTTGCAACTTCAGTAAAATAGAGAACACAGTAAATCCAGTCCTTGCTTCAGGAATTCAGTGGATTGTTTAAATCCATTCCACACAGTGAATGTCAGCCTGGTAAAGCCAAGCTGCCACAACAATGCCCAAGGTTGATGTGTCCAGCAGCACTCTCAACCTCCAAGAGAGTCTTCAGGTGTTACAAGCCAGCATAGTCCAAGTTTCCACCTCTTTAATGGCTCACTGAGAAACTTTTTACTTGTACAGGACAAAATGTTGTGATTTTCAAACATGTAAAGTGACTTCACCTGGCACTGAGATACCTAGTTTGTGTGTTCTGGCAAGAGGAAAGCTCTTAGGAGCAATTAAAATCAGCACAAACAAAAGCACTCATGTGCCATGACCTCCATCCAGTGAGCCCTGGGGAGCAGAGACCTTACAGAATAGGCAAGGCTTCCTACTGTGTCCTACTGAAATGACAACCTCACTTCTTTCTAGAAGTAAATATTTACTGTTTTCCTCTAGCAATTTCACTCAATGCCCAACCCATTAGAGGGAAAAAAAAAAATAAACATCTAGTGAAGTGCAACCTTTACCAGATGATTCAGAACATGACTCTTTGAAACCCTGTTAACCAGGAGCACTTTGGAGTGCTTCCACATTGCCAGCTTCATTCCACGAGCTGTGAATATTCAGAGTAATGAAACTCCCAGTGAATGTTATAAATGGATATAAAACATTTTCTTTACTTCAGTGAAGCGGCAAAAAAACGCTTACAGGAATTGTCTGTTTAATTGAGAACCAAAGCATGGCTGCCCAAATCTATTTGAGAAACCAGCCAACATAAGAGGGCAAATTTTAAACAGCATGATAGATTTTTAAAGCAAAGCTCCAGCAAAAGGCTAAGTTACCCTTGCATAATAAGTCACCATAAATCACCTGCTTTGCTCTACCTATCCTCAGGCACATTCTTACTTTGAGGCACACTGAAACAACTACAAAATAAATTGAGATCACTTTCCTTCTCCCTCAACAACAGGAAAAGTATCTACTTCACATGAACCACAGAGTGCTGCTAGAGGTAATTATGGACATAAGTAATTATGGAGAGGAATTCTGTAGTGTCACTCAGCTTTTATCAGATTTTTAACGTATATATATTCCCCCCCATTCTGTTAGGAATCTAACAAGTATAGAAAAGTCAGCATCTTTATCTCATAACAAAGCAACTGTCTGCACATTAAGAGCAATGTCCAAAGATTTCCAAATCAACATCTAATTCCTAATCCCTGAAGAATTTACCATTTCACTGCAAGAAGTAATTGGATGAACTATTTTAGGAATGTTGGTAACAGTTAAAAGCTCAGAATTTCCCTGTCCCTCCTTGCCTAAAGACCATCACTCACACTGACACTCATTCCCATTGTCACTCTGTGCTCCCGTGATTTTTGCTCTGTGAACGCAGTTTAAACTACAAAGTTTTATCTCACATTTTATGACAGGCTAAGAGTGAACTCAGTTACTTCATGGCCCAGGAACTTGCTAAATTATGACAACAAAAGCATATGCCTGAGCCTTGAGAATCAGCCAATCTTTGGATGCAGAAAATAGGTCTTTATGTTCAGTGCTTAGAGGCAGAACAACATTGCTGGGGCTATTTTAGAAACCTCAATTTATCCAGCGGTCCAAAACACCTCCTAAAATTTGTATTAAAAGCAACCGGAAAATCATTTTTCCCATGCCATACACAGAGAGTAACAATTGTTCAGGGTTTTATCTTTCTAGCCTAGGTCTATACAATTTCTCTAGCACGAGAGTTTGGTTATTCTCTTGTCAGTTGAGCTTCTCGATCACTCTCACGACTTCTAGTTATGTACACAGACTTGCACCAGGATTACATGAAAAAAACTGGCATGCACATTGAAGCTCTGCATTTTAAAGGACTGGTATCCCTCTGGTGAAAGTGCTTGAATCTAGGAACCTCACAAAATACCTTCCAGAATCCAGAAATAGAATGCCACAGACTACGTCTTTAATTAGAATTGAGGCTTTGCTAATTAAGCTTCTGGAAGCTAAGTTTTACCCAGTTAGCTCCCTGTTAAATGAAACAGTCACCAGATTCTCACATTTTCTTTCAAATTGCTTCCTGTTACCTGATTTCTGTTCCTGGGTGACCTTACATGAAAGGGCAAAGTCTCATTATCCGAGCTCTGCAGCACCCAGCACTGGCTGGGATGGAGGAGCTGAAGGCACAGCTGTAGCAAGAGCCTGTAGGTTTAAAGCCAAGCAGGAGAGCTTCCTTTGAAATGAGACAGAAATGGGCTCCACTCACCAGGGCTTTCCAAACAGAGCTTGGTAAAAATGTGGAATTCTACTATGCAGAAATAAGGAGGATTTAGGAAAAATACATCTCCAATTCATACTTGTATCCTCCTAACCTCTTTTGCCCATCCAAGTGTGGGGGAAAACACTGTTCTTCAGATTTCATGTGCTTACCAAGAGGAGGCAGGGAAGTAACTTCTGTTGACTTTGTGAATATTGGAAAGGGATACTAACACCACATAAAAAATAAATTAGTAGCCCAGCTATGGGAAATCCATGGAACTCCTAGAGCTTTAAAAAGGACGTAGGCTGATATCTGGCCCAAGAAAGATAGACTTCATTGATTATTATCAGGAAGGCATTCTACATCCAGGAGTATGACAGTATAACTCAAAAGGTCTATCTGGAGGTAGCTTAGGAAAAATTCCATTTTACTTTTCCGCTATTACCCCTGAGAATGTCTATGCCAAGAAAGCCTAAATGCAAGAGCTTTGTATGTTGTACTACAGCCTTGAAGACTAGCTGGAACCCAGAACACATGGCCCTAAATTGAGAAGCTGTTCAATAAAACATGCAGGAACGCAACCAAAGCTTTCATTTGGAATTCTATTGTGGCCATTCTATATTTGGAGCTTAAATGCCTCAAGAATCACCTTAGACAACCTATGAAAAATCCACAGGGGAGGAAAAAAGTGTCAGTGACATAGAAGGCAAATGAAAAATCCCAATTTGAAACCAAATATTCCTGCAACCTTACAAGAAATGCAAAAGTAACCAAGCAGTTATAAATGGGTTCTGTTACAGACAATAGCTTACCTAATTAAAATGATTTCTCTATTTACATTTAACAGTGTTTCTCTATTTAATTTAATGGTGTTGAAGTCCTCCATGGATATCCAGAATGAAGAGTCAGGTGACAGGAAGAGACAAAGATAGAGATGAGTATTAAAGCATGCTGGGGAAAAAAACCAAACTGTCCAGAAGTCTTCCTGTCACATTTAGTTCTTGTATATAAAAAAACTCTCTAGAAATACTGTTGAAAGCTTCAGAATAGGTTGTGTAGCAGTATATTCCCAAGCCATACCTGAGCTTGTGATTTAACTTTGCCAGAATGAGTGCCAAGTCATTTTGTGTACAAAACCTACACCTTTTAGGTCGCTATCGCTGTCTGTTTTCTGTGTGTCCTCACAACACAGACCATTCATCTAATTCATTAATACTGATATGTGAACCCATGCATGTAGGGGAAATCAAATCCTGGTAGTCTGATAGAAGAGGTAACTGAAGACAGACTTTTCCAAACAGAACATGCACGGTCTGTGAGCAAGAACAAGACAATGGCATTTAACAGCCTCTGGCCATAAGCTTACAGCTTCAGAAACTTCTCATGAGCTTCTCCTCTCTGGCAGAACTTACTTTTAAAAGAAACACAACCATTTACAAGCTGTTACTTTCCTCAATCTCAAAAAAATTAAAAGTGTGCATACTCCTTCTGAGAAAATACTTCAGTTGGCATCAAGACAATATTTGATGTTCCTACCAAAGAAAAACAAAATTGCATAGAAGGACAGTAGCAAAACTGCTTAACTTTCAAAGTTTTCTTAGCAGTTGTGGAACTCTGTGCAAAAAGCAATAACAGCAACATCAAGATTGCTGAGTGAAAGTGGTTTTAACTTCTTGTTGGGCGAGTATAACTTACGGAGTAAGAATGTTTGAGAGCTATCTTCAAGTATTGTTCTCACTCTCTGTCAAGCTCATATCTTCTAGCAAACAAAGCAACTTAGAAAGTTGCCTTTAAAAAAAAAAAAGAAGATTACTTATAGCCTTGATAAACCTTCAAAGATTTTTTTGGAAGTGTCTGGTCAACTTGACTGCTACCATCCACTGCAGTGAAACCATCACTTGCTGTAAGTGAACTTCTCTCTTGCCATTCCCCTTTCCTTTCTTTACTGCAGGAGATCATCAGACAAAAGGAAGATGAAATAAACTATCCCTGCAGAATTAAGCCTATACCAAAAACTTTTGCTGTTGCCAAAATCAACAGGTTGAAGATTAAATTGTTAATCACTGGAAATCCTCATCATTCATCCTTTTATAAAAGGAAAAAAATTATTTCTTTTCCCTGCATGCAGCAATATCAGAATGGATTATTATTACTGTTTATACAATTAAAGAAATTTGGCAAAACCCACTTGTTTCCCCCTATTCAGAAAACCTCCAGGCCTAACTCTATTTCCCAATTCAATAAACTTTTTTCCATCTTATTCTAACATAAGAGGCCACATAAAATTTGCTTTCCTAATTGCCCACACCTCAAACATCTCTAAAATACAAATAAAGTGCTAAGAACATCCCAGGAGAGCAGAAAGAAAGGGTGCAGATGGTGTTGCAATGAGATGAGAATTGGTGTCTACAGAAAAAAACAATTCCAAGACCAAAATCTTCTGTTAATCACTGAATCACTACAGTCGGTGAGGTATTTTTATCCCTGCTGATTCTCCAGCTCTCCTGGGACAATAACTGTGCAGCAGCATCAGGCCAAGGTTAGAGGACTTCATCCGTGGTTGCTAATAGCAACCTGCAGCCTTGCCCAGGCCGAAGGAGAAAGGGAGCAGGAACCCAGCTAGTGCTGGCATGCATGGTGGGTGCACAACAGACTGCTCTCAATGCCACCATTCTCTCTTCAGGACTAGAAGAGCTCATAGGTGCAGAACACACAGTGCTCTGAAGGCCATCATCCTCTCTTGAAGATGGGAAGAGCTCATTTTCCAGCCATTACCAGTGGAATTTTGGTCATGGATCCTCTTTGCTGCAAAATGACATGGGAATTAAATTTGCTGTTGAAACAGCTAAAGGTCCAGAGCTAACCAGACTTCAGAGAGCTTAGGCAGGCCTGGTGCTCCTGCCCTAGCAGAGAACCACAGCCTTTGAAAAAAGGTGAGTCTGCAAAGAGTGCTGGAAGCCTCTTCAAGTCACAGTTATCTCAAGCAATACCAAGAGGTCTGTGTGCCATTTAGGGGTCTCTCTTTGTAAAGGATTGCTCCACATTACGAAGTCTCTCCAGAATAGGCTCTCTATTATTAGAGTTTACTATTTTAGGTTCTTCCCCAGATCTCACACCAATGCTATATGAACAGACTTCATACTGATAGCATTTAATTGCTTTGCATGTGCCTTGGTTAATGCATGGATGATTCAAACCATTAAGGTGCTCATTGGTTTCCATTCTTTCAGAAACCAGGAAAATCTACTAAAATAAAGCAATGATTCTTGGCCAGACTCAGGCAGTTTGAAACAGTATGCCTTCTGAAATAAAACATGTAAAGCATAATTGTCAACATTCCTTTGATCTTCAGGTTTAAAATACACTCAAACAAGGCATCACATTTCTACTTTTGGACTACCAATGTGAAATTAATGCCTTTTTTTAAAGCATATTGTAAGACTGCAAGAACAGTTGCTTTATGGATGGCTCCATAACCAGAATGTTTAGAATCAATCTTCCAAGTGATGGATTACAACTGAAAAAGTTTATTTCATTTCTAAAGAAATCAACCTTTCAGTTGAGACAGCACTAATAATTTCCCCAAAGAAAATCAGGGTAAGACAAGAATATACAGTCTCTATTTTTTATTTGTCCCAGAGCAGAAGGATTTCTTTAGAGAAAACCAATTGCTTTTGTCACTTTATACTGCCGTATGGAACCCTTTCCAACAGCAAAATAAATATTTTGGTTTTCAGAATTACATGTACACACAATAGAAAAATGAATAAATCAGCATGCTTATTACAGGAATAAGATGATTTTGAATTTCTAAGAAGCAGAGTTGAATTAGGATTCAAGAGGAACAGAACAATGCTAGTCATTCAGTGGTTTTCACAATAGTTTTATTTCATACTATCATGTAAATGTTAGAAGCCAGATAATTGTAAATAATTAGCTACCCACATTCAGAATGAATCCTGAACTTTCTAGGTTAACTTTGAGAAGACAAAGACCTTTAATACGAGCAGGACTTACTTTAGCACAATCTCATAGATTCTTCAAGTTACTGAAAGGTGAGGAACCAAGCGTGACTCCTCCTCTGATGACACACATGATCTGCAAGGAGGTTCTCCTGGAGAAGCCTCACTCTGTGCAGCAGACCAAGGAAATCAGTGAGTCCAAAGGAGCAAGGAGAAACAAAGCAAGCTGGATTCTTACGTCCAAAAATTCCATTCGCTATTTGCAAAAGCCAACTCCCAAGAAGAATTTCTTGCCTTCAACTAAGTCCAGAAAAGCTGATTTGCTGATATTCAAATATTGACTTTTCTAATTTGCAGGCAATGAGCTGTCAGAAAGCTGAATGTGCATCAGACTTCCAGCCAGCTGACCTAGCAGCCAGGGAACAGCGAGCAGGAAAAGATTCTGCATCTGTACCTTGCTGTAATTAGTAAAAAGCATTCTGTGAAGTCTCCTAGGACACAAAATTAGAACTGGTTCATACCCATACCAAATAAGCACTTCATGAGGACAATTTGTTGCCTACATTCAGCTTTCCCTTGTTTGCAGATTTTTCAGGGTGGAAAATGAGCAGACTACAGATAGGGAAAACATTGGAGCTGACTCAGCAGGGTTAATTCTGGCATGATGCTGCATTACCAGTCAGCTGCAGTGCCTCAGCACCACACTCCAGGGAGCAGAGTGCTTGGGCATGGAGCTGGCAGGAACGCAGCAACTTTGTTAGCTGCTGATCATCATTAAAAAGTCTAAACAAAGCTCAGCTCTACCCAGACAAGTGTAGGTGACTCCATATGATCCTCACCAGAACCCTGGAGTTCTCTTCTGTGTGGAATATGCTAGTTCCCCAATAAGAAACATAATGCAAAGTGACTGCTGGGAGAAGAAAGATTTTGTCCAAAGATATCCTGCTCCAGTCTCAGCCATTCTGTGCACACTTCCCTTCCTCCAAACCACGGACAAGGAAAGGAGGAGGTTCAACAGAACTAGCCTGTAGAAGAAAGCAGACCCTGTGCATGGCCACAGGTACACAAATTAAAATCCTCAATACAAATAAAATGTGCATTTGGTGTGCTTGTTACTATAGAGGGGAAACGTTCAGAGCAGCTCTCTGGGCTCAGGAGCTGCTGACAGCCAAGGCCCCAGCTCCAAGCAAGGTCTCATTTCACATCCTAGGCAAGAAGCTTAAAAAAAATAAAAATCTAAGAATACAGAATAGAACTGGATGCAAGTGTATTTTGAAAAACAAAAATGTCATCCTCAGAACCAGAAATCCCAAGGTGGAAGCTGCCACAGTGCTGATTACAGAGTCAAAAGCATCATGCAGAAATCAACTGAAAAGCTACACCTGTGTTTGCTTTGTCTCTTACACAGAAGGTTTGCTAGCACAGCTGTCATTCCAGAGTGTTCTTCAATTAATTATCTCATGCAGGCATAAAATAGGGTTAAATCACTCACTAATGTGTTATGCTAACAGAAAATCCTCCATATTCCTAAATCAAACATAGTGAGGTTATGTCCCACAACCCCCACAGCTACCTGCTATGGTTAACAGGACTAGATCAGAGGGCACAGCTGTGATTGATAGATCTATCATGCTGATCTTAAGCAGCCCTTTGTGAAAAGGCAAAATCACTTACTATTAACCCATCCCTTCTCATTCACCTCCAGAAAGTTAAAATTTGGTGTTGCAGGGAAGCTGTTTAACTGGGGAGAAAGGCCTTTGCAAATAAGTGGCACAACTGACATTGCTCTTGCATTCATTCACCTCAAGAGAAATTCTTTGCTACATCTCAGGAGCACTAAGAAACTCAAGATCAAATAGTCACATACATAACTAGTTTTAACCTTATATTTATTAGTTTTATAGACAAGTTACTATGAGTTTACTCCACCTTCAAGAGACATCCTAGGGGAGTCTCAAGCAACCCTTTACAGAAGGCATGCTGCATTTTCACCACGCTCTATACAAGCCAGATCCCCCTGCACCTTCAGAAAGAGTACCAAGGATCCTTGTAACATCAACCCAGTGCCTTTCCACTACTTCTAAGAGGCAACAGTTAGCCAAAATTTAACATCCAAGTCCTGTTACAGTTATGTAAATTAAGTCAATTTGTCCTTCAATTAAAGACATTAATTTCCCAAGGGACACAGTACTCTGTAGCCTTAAAAAGAACTAATGAAGTCTCTGGTCATATAGCTCCTACCTGTATTAGCAAAACTCATGTAACTCACTGAAATTTAAAGGCATTCTCAAATGCAGACGTTTCTCAGATCCCTCTGTGCAAGAACATAACCTTGGTGTTCCAGAGTGACAACAAATGCCAGAAAACAACTCTCTTACAACTAGACTGGAGAACTAGGGCTCTCAGCTCATAAATTATTATAAGACCAATTATACATGGTCATCTTAACTTCCTGCTGTTTAATAACGTTCACTTACACCTGCCTGAAAATTATATTACAAGTAGATGTCTATAGTCAATCAGACAGCATTCAAAACCAGCTTCTGTTCTTGTGACACTATCTGCACATCTTGAAACTACTTGCATTCTGAACTGTCTAAATCAGTGAGGATTATTCAAGATACCAGCAACTGAACACATGGATCTTCCTCCCAAATAATCACAGTTCATTTACAATATGCACAGTTAGGTGAACTTATTCCTTCTCTTGGGCATTTGTTAACAAGCTTCAGCTTTGTTCAGTCCAGCACAAAGCATTAGAGAGGGGCAACAGACTGCCAATGAGGCTTGTTGTCAAGAGAAGGAATCGTATCTTCTTACTCTTGTAACAGCTACTGTTCCTGAAGATACCTAGAAGCCTTCTCAGACAATACTGCTCTTGTAACTAATACATGAAGTACAGAGTTCCCAAAGTCATTAACATTGAGTGACCTTACCTCAGGATAACAACTCTCCTTTCACAGTCAAATTGGATCCTGTTCTCACCTTATTCAGGTGCACCTGTTCCCAAACACCTCTGCCACAGAAGTCTTCACAAGGCTGAGGATCTCTCTATTGCCTTTGCCTCCAGTCAGAAAGAACACTGTGAAACCACAGGAGCCTGTAGACTGCTAGCTGGAATATTTCCCTGACAAAGAAACAGTCTAAAAGGTTGCACTTTTTCGGGTTTGTTTTTAAAGGCTTTTTCTTTGTAATTTCAAATGCCTGCAGAAAAGCAGCAGCAATCACTCATCTTTGTACAATTTCCTTGGGAATCCATGCGATTTCATCACTCAGACTGAAGTTTAAGATACTTCACCACATTAACTCTATTTCTTCTTTACAAAGACTAGAAACATGGTAAGGAGAAGTGGGGGAAAAGATTCACAACCGTCAAAGAAATGGAGTTAAATTAGAGCAATGTCCTGCAACAGGAAACCAAATAATTCAAAACAAAACTCTTAGTTTGCAAAATAACATATACTCAAATAAGAGTAAGGGAGATACATACACATGCATAATTCATGGCATAGATGGGCTGAGAGGACCTGTAACTTATGTTGTTAAATAAATAATTACTAAAGCAATTATAAGATCATTGGCATAAGTCCAAGTTAAGTAAGTCACTTGGTGATAGGAGAGCTCTGAACTTTTAGAAGCATCTCATATGCATGTGTTGTCAGTCTGATTGTTTTCCCATGCAGCAGCAGCAGCATCAACTGCATCAAAACCAGTTACAGGAAAAACTTCCACTACACAGTTTGTGGGCAATCCCCAACTCCAACTGTTTGCAATCCTTCTACATTATCAACATCACTGTGCCCAGCTGACTTGTAGGCACATCTACAACATTTTTTCTTCACTCTATGTCTCAACACATCTAAGCAGAACCCTCAAAACGCTGTCTTCACTACAGTAAGTAACATGAAAGTAACTCTTAGGAACTGGAGTTCCACAGAAACTCCAGCTCCACCACTAATTCCAAAACCACAAATTCACCTCCCATCATCTGGGTATTCCAGCATATTAATTCTTGCCCTTTTTTCCCCTCTTGGCATTCCAACTGTTCAGTAACACAATCTCAGCAGTAAGAGGAAAAGCCCCTGTCTAGATCTTTCCCAGTGATCCCCTGATTTAGCCCAGAGTTTTCACACAGCCCCTAAGTGATACAACAACAACAAAAAAATCACTATAGCTATTACAAAACCTTCACAATTATTTATTATCCTTGAATTACAAAATATGACTGTTCTTACCTTTTTGTAAAAGTGTAAGCCATTACACATCTGTTAAGCTGTTAGGCATCCGAACAACAGAGCAATGCAACAATTAATGAATTTGTACAATATTGATTTATTTTCTATATTGATCAAATCAGCAACATTCCAGCTACAGATGTATTGTGTTTATATCACCCCTTTGGAAAACCTGCCTGCTCTCTAGTAAATTAAAGTCACATCTCAAAACCATATTAACTTTCCATAGCTAACTGGCTTCCTTCCTTCAGCTGCTAACATGATAGCCAAAAGTGGCTTTCAATTGCTTGATCAGTTTTCCCTGCAAGGTTCATTACTCAGTATTTTATAAAGAGAAACAAAATGTATGACACTGTAAGCCTCTTACTAGTTAATGAAAAGAATAACTTCTGTGAAAACACTGCCTATCTCCTTTATTAGAAATACAATTAAATCCAGTTCCCCAGGCACAGCCCTTCACAGGAGGGATGATGCCAGCAAGTCTTTCAAAGAGTCATTGATCTCCCAGTTCTGCATCTCAGATACTGAAGTTTAATAGCAACAAGCAGAAGCCAACATGCAGCATGCTCTTTCTATCTCTGCAGTGAGAGAAAGAGAGTAAACTCTTAGGAGGACCAAAGCTAAAATGAGCCAAGAAGAAATCTATTTAACCCACTTTCACCTCTGATTTTACTGAATCTCATTAGTGCAAAAATTGTCACTTCCCCAGCTAGGCTGAATCAGTTGAGACATTTCAAGGCAAGCATAGAACTCTGTGCTCCTACTCTGCAATGACTTTTGCGTTCACCTACACCTTACATCTTCAGTAAATGTATTAACCCTTTTACCTACTCAACACTACAGTTCAGATACTACATGACCAAGGAACAATTAAAAAAAAAACCACAAAACCAAACAGCAAAAGAACCCCACAAACAGCAAACTAAAAAGCAGACTGAATTTACTTGAATGCATTTGCTTCTACGTGACATCCACATCGATAAAGCAGCGGTAACCAATCCATCCAGCCTTTTGTGCACAGCCCTGCCACAGAAAGTAACCATCACACACAGAGAGGAAACAAACCTTTTGGTCCCTGAGCCCTCTCATCCTCATCTAAAGATAAACAAGACTAAGTTTTTGTGAACGTCTGCACATGATAAAGATTTTCACCCTTAACACTAAAAAAGCAAAAACACCAATCAAAAAACCCTTACAACCTGACAATAACTACATTTGATTACATTATTACATTAGAACCCAATGTGGCCAAGCACCTCAGGAGGATAGTGCCCTCTGCCTCTCCATGTTTTAGATCATTATCCCAACTCTGAACATTCTGACCTTTCAGAATTCAAAACCCATTTAAGAAGCATCAAAAAGTGAAGCAAGCGCTCCCGGCCTATGAAAACGACCCTAGAGACACGTCTAATGATTAGCAGTCAGCGTCCGCTTCCAAGGACCATCCTTTCCACCTTACAGTGAGCCAATCCTAAATCAATATGCAAGGTCTGGACGGTGGCGAGCGGCTGTACTCCTGAGATTAACCGGGAAGGCGCCGGCTGACCTCAGCCCCATTCTCATCCCCCACTGACCGAGTCCCTCGCACGCCGCCGGTCCATTTCGCGTCCAGGGGTCACGGCTTCCCCCTCGGCTCGGGAGGCAGACCTCGGCACGGCTCCGCGCCCCTCGCTCGCGGCACCGGCGCGGGCTTTACGCGCTCACCGGCGCGAAGGGTCGCAGGGGAATGGGGTGGGGGGGACACCGCCAGCCAGGGGAATGGGCGCGGCCCCTGCGCGCCTCCCCGGGCCGGCGAATAGGCACCAGAACAGCTCGGTGAGGGGCGAGGCTGGGCGGGCAGAGATGCCCGTTGACGGGTAGGGGTGAGGCGCAGCGAGGCCGGGCGGGAGGCAGCCGCAGACCCAGCAGGGACAGCCAAGGGCAGGGACGGGCACAAGGACGCAGGGCGGGAGAGAAGCGCTAAGGCAGGAGCCGGGGAGAGCGGAGTGGAAGCCGCGCATCTTACCTCGCAGGAGGTGCCGGTGAACCCTGCGGGGCAGGCACAGCTGTAGGCGGCCAGAGGCTGGTGCAGGAGCAGCTGGAGGCGGCGGGGCGCGGTGGAGCCTCGGGCGGGCAGCGGCGAGCAAGTGCCGTTGTTGCGGCAGGGCTGGCTGAAGCAGGGGTCTCGGGCGGGAGGCGCGGCGGTAGCCGGCCCGGGAAGGCAGGAGCGGTGCTGGGCCAGGGCGAGCAGCAGCAGGAGGAGCAGAGCAGCTCGGGGCATGGCGGGTGTCGGGGTGCGGGTATCGCTCCGCTGCGGGCGCTGGAGGGGCGGGAAGGAGGGGATGAAGGCAGCGGCTGCCCGCCTGCTTCCTGCCCGCGTTCCCCGGGCAACGGGCGGGCGGCGACTGCGCGGGAGGAGCCAGCAGCTACGCGCCACGGGCCCACCCCTGAGCCAGGGCAGGCGGGGCCACGGCGCCGTGCGGCCCGGGCACAGGTGCCGGCGCTCGCTGTGATAGCTCAGAGCGGAGACAGAGCTCCCGACAGACATTGCTGCCCTGCCGGTGCCGCCAATGCGGGACAGGTGGAAATAGTTAATTCCAGCTGCTTCTACTTTGGCTTTGATTGGACTTTGAAGTATCGCTGTGACACTTGTGCCACAGTAAGAAGCAAACGCTGGATTGTCCCGAAAGAGGAGTTTTCCGTGCAGGGTGTCTGTCTAAGCCAGCTCCTAGCTAACACCTCCCATCACCTAGGGATGTGCTAGCTATCGCTGAGCAGTGTTCACGCAGCATCCAGGCCTTTGCTGCTCCTCAACCCAGCAGCGAGCAGGCTGGGGCTGCACAAGGGGTTGGGAGGGGACACAGCTTGCACAGCTGACCCCAAATGACCAGAGGGATATTCCTGGCCGTATGACATCATGCTCAGCATATAAAGCTGGGGGAAGAAGGAGGAAGATAGGAGGGATGCTCGGAGTTATGGCGTTTGTCCTCCCAAGACCCTGTTATATGTGATGAAGCTCTGCTGAATACCTGCCTGCTGATGGGAAGCAGTGAATGAATTCCTTGTTTTGCTTTGCTTGCAAGCATGGCTTTTGCTGTACTTATTTAACTGTCTTTATCTCAACCCATAAGTTTTCTCACTTTTACCCTTCCAGTCCTCTCCCCCATCCCACTGGCAGGGGGTTTGAGCAAGCAGCAAGTGAACAAATCACCAGAACCAGACAATCTCAGATATTCTAACCTGACCCATCTTTCTGTTTACTCAAGCCCTGCTTCTGGCTGATGCTAATTGTGTTGACCAGCTGACTGACCTTCATGACAAAAAGAACACCTGAATATTACACCTGAAATTAGTGCTTTATTAAACACTGTGGTGAAATCAGGAAGAAAGCATTACAGAACTCACAGTTTTAATTACTTATGAGCCAGAATCTAGAGATGGAGTTTAATAGAATGAGGATCCACAAAAAATTCCGTAAAGTTCTAACACTTCCAGAAAAATAACAACTCAAAGTAACTGAATGCCTTGAATATGCAAAGTTTATAGCAGACAAAAATATTCTTTTACTTGTGCACGTTTTACAATTAGTAATTATAATGTAGATCAAAGATGTTAAGAAGGTGGCTCAAGCTCCTGTATTTGCAGGAGGGGTATTAACTGCCATTAAGCAGTTTAAAGGAGAAAAAAAAATACCTGAATAATCAAATACTATTATTTTAATGTGAAAACTTCAAATTGCTCAGGAGCTCCTGTAAGAAGTGGTTCAACCTTTGCAGCTAGTCTGTCCCTCCACATTCCAGCTACGTAATGTAAGTGTAAACATTAATCCAGCTAGCATTATCTAACTCAACAAAATTTATTTGACTTCATTTTACTTCCCCCCAGAACTCCCAAAAGTCTTGTAATGTACTCACTGTCACTTTGGTCACACAGAATCTAAGCCATGAAAGAAAGATAAAGTAGTATTCTACTGTTCATTTTCTCTGCAGGAATAATGTTGCTCTTTCAACTTAAAGGAAAAAACATGGAGAATGTGTTTAACACCTAGCATTGAGTGTAAGAATGTATAGCCTTCATCCTACCAGAAGTGAGAGAGATACAAAGGGGAAGATGATAGTATTTGTATTACTGCATCTTGGTGGGGGATGGCAGGCAGCAGAAGGCTATTTTAAGGTGTTTCAGGACAACGTTTTCTGTATCAGGTACAAAAAGGGATTTAAAAACTTCTGTACTCCCATCATAGAAGTGATACCAGTGTGGACTGGCATAGCAGCTAAAACTCTCCAGAAGAAGGATAATATCTAATGAGAGATCTTCAGATGTCACGTTTTCAGGTGGAACAGATATGAGGTAAAGTTCTAGAGGATTTATGTTATCCACACAGAGCACCCCGTCTGTTTTCCATGTATAATCTGGTTCTGTTTGGTACCTGGTACCCAGAGATGTGTGTTGGAGGCTCAGTTCTCCCCTCGTATTTTTGTTCCAGCTCCTTACCTGTTCCTTCCGTGTCCCTGAGGCCACTCCCAGCGCTTCAGATCCATTGCATGTGCTGTGCTGCCGCCCGGCGTCTGAGTCTGAGCAATTCCCCACCGGTGGGGATGCTTCATTCTCATCCAGAAGGGAATACCAATAGCTCCTACAGGCTGGGCATGTCATTACTCAAGCCCAGAGAGTGTCCTGCTGGTGAGATAGCTTCTCCCATCTCCCACCTTGCAGAGGTGCCCAACAGCTCCTTTACCAGTTGCGTTTCTCTCCACAGCTCCATAAGTATCTAATAACAGGAAAAGAGGAGCAGCTTTAGGATGAGAGTCTCCACACAGGCAGCCTCATGGCACCCCTTCTTCTGCCTTTGTCTATCGCTAGGCTGAGATCAAAGTTCACTTATGGATCTAGAATCTCCTTCTTTCACTTTATTTTCATCTTTCTGATGTCAAAGATAAAGCATGTGTTGTGAGCAACAGCTTGTTATGGTTGAGTAAATGAAGCAGAGTGGATTTTGATAAGAGTTAATTATTCTGGGAGACAAATGTGCAACATCATCAGCTATAGTCAGTTCAGTTCAGGGGACAAGGGAATTAATGAGATGCCTGATGAGGTCCATTAAATGCACCCATCAGAAATTATTTTTTGCCTATATTATGGTGTGTGCAGAGTCTCAGGACTTTGATGAGATCTAGATCTATTAATCAATTTAATGTTCACTCAAGATGAACAGAAGGAGTAAAGTAAGAGTCATTTCTGGTTTGGTGTTAGTCACAAGTTGAATGCTAAGGCCTGATGATTGTTTGAATGGGACCTCCCCTTGCTGGCTGCTCAGGAGACACTGAGTGTCATTAAATGGGATTACTGGCTCATGACATCCACTGTACTGTGAACAGCACTTGATCAAGGAAAATACCATGAAATAACCTTCAGACCAGGCTGTCAACACACAAAGGCATCTTCAATGAAAACCAATTTGCTAGGAAGCAAAGCCAACAACCTCCGTGCGAAATTTCCTTTGTCTGTAGAGGAAATCTACTTAACTGCAGACTTACAGATCAGGTTCAGCACTCCAAAAAAAGGCTTCCCTTTTCTATACACCCAATAGGTGACTCCACATGGGCTCAACACAGTGAGCAGCGTGGAGATGGGCTCTGCCTGCCAGGCTGAACAGAGAGGCAGCTTTGATTCCTAACTGACAAGCAGAACTTTTCTAAGAAAGGAATGGGTTCTATTTGCTGCCTTCTCTGCCCCATCTGGGATTGGCACTCTCCCCTCTGCAGACCACCACTGTACCATGCAGAAAGCAGGCAAAGGGACAAGTAACCCACTGCAAAAAGAGGAGAGCATGTTTTCCTGCCAAAAATGCCTGCTCCATTCGACTGAACCACTTCATCTTCTCCATAGCTGGCAAGAAGCCAGGAAACTCTGGTGTCCATCCGTGAGTGAGTTCATAAGTGGTAAGGAGAAGATGAAGTTGAAAGCTAGGAGATCACAAGTTCAGTTACGGGTGATAAACTGCAGCTAGTGCCCACGACTGCTCCATCACCGAAGCCACCCTCTAATCCAAGCGTGTTAGGGTTCCTAACTCCTCCTGAAGAACAGTTCAGGTGTTTTGCCCTGCTCCAGTCACACACTGATGGTGTTTGTAGTGAGGGGGAAAATGCTCATGGGTCTCTACCTGTGCAGCTTCTCATCCCACCTGGACCATTCACCCTTGCTGGCTGTCAAGGGTGAGGGCTGGGCCAAACAGTAATGCAGTGACAGATGCTCTCTAGTAGCTGCTTTCAACCCACTCCAGAAATGAAAAAGACAATTAACAGAGACTTGTGCATTGAAAATGAAAAACTACTTTAACAATGAAAAGAAATACATGGAAATAGATACAAAGGCAATACCACACTGTACATCACCATCACTACAGATCCTGCAGCAGAAGGACTCACCAGCAGATAGGAATCAGACTCAGGGGCTGCATCTGGATGCAGGAACTCTTGGATGGAGGTTAAAGGAAAAGGAAGCAGAGTCCTGCAGCAGCAGAGCTGGGCTGCTGATCCTCACCAGGAGAGTTCCCAGTTCACCACCCCAGATGGCTCAGGTGCTCAATCCCAAGGAAGATAGAGACCCAAACCTCTCCTTTTTTGTATTTGCTGTTAATTAAGTGCTAAATAGCTTAATCATGCACCTGCCTTGCTTCAGTCTTAGGCTTTGTGTAAGAGACCCTAAGGACCAAGCTTGGTGTGAGGGTTTCAGTTTTATACTGAATATGACAACTGTGGAATGGAATACCATGTTCTGACTCAAACCAGGACAGCTTTCAATATGGTTTTACAATTTTTCCACCTTTTTGCTCAGGTGCTATAATCATCTGCAGAGCTGAGCTACAATAATGGCAGAAACCAGCCAAAGATACATTTGAAATAGTCCCAAGAGTGGAGGGAAAATGGCTAGCTCTGCACAGTATTAGTGGTGTCACTCAAAAGCAGCCAGTGTTTGAAGCATGTGCACTGAGTGCCCTTTCCTGGTATGCTTCTGAAGTGGAATGAGGATTTATTTCTGTCTGCTAGGCTAAAAAAAACAAAAAAAAAGTTAAACTTTAGGTAAAGCAGAAATGACTTGTTGCAGAGCTGCTGTACAGTGGTTCAGCACAGCAGATGTGTGTTGTGAGCACAGAGGTATTGTCTGAAAGGTGAAGCCAGAGAGGGTTTGGAAACACCCTCAGCTGCTATTTCCTCTGGAAATCTTTCCAAATTCAGGGCCTAACAATCATCTTTGAAAGATCATTTCCACCAGAGCTGAAATTTTGGGGGTGTTTGACAAAGGTGCAGTCTCTGTGGAGACAGCAGTGGAGCTGCTGTCCCTCTGGCCACATGCTAATTCACAGCCATTGTCTCAAAACTGGGTTTTTATTAGTAAAAGAGACAGTCCCACGTGTCTAACCTGCTAGGGAATGAGTATGTGGCCATACTATGTTCTCTGTGTGCTTCTATGACACAAACCCTCTTTGATTTGACTTTTCTACCTCTTGCCAGAAGGAAATCCTTTCTAACTCTCTCAGACCATGTTTGACCCCTGTACTCCCTTCAGGACTCGCTGGAATGACCTCTTCTAGAAAGCACCTCCCCAGGTGGTCATCAGCTGGAAATCAAATTACAACGGAGCACCATTATTTCTCTCTGAATTAGGGCTAAGTGACATTTCAGTGCTGATTTACTCTAACAAAGTGCAGCTTGAACCAGCTCCTGAGCCACAAGGCAGGCTCCATTCCTGACAGAGATTTACGACACTGATTTCTCGAGATGGAAATTGCAGCAGACACTAACAGATGTTCAGATTGCTCTTCCTCTGTGAGGACCTGCACATCCAGATGAAGTGATGAGAATTCCTATCTATTTCTTTTTCATTTGCTTGGCTCCCACGTGCCTTTAAAGAACAGAAGAGTTTTCAGAGCTGATCCATCAGGGTGTACACGCCAGAACCCAGCAGTGCCACGCTATCGCTTTCGTCAACACTTCTGTGGTTCCTGATTACTCACAGCATGAAAAGGTCCAGTCTTGCAATTGTTCTGTGTGGAGAGAGAGGGCTAGTCATGGCTAAAATCTGCTCCTTTTTTTTTTTGTGGCTTTGCAGGTCATTCTCAATGGGCTGAGAGCTGACCCAAGCTGATGGCTTCAAAGCAGTGGAGCTCTGCTGCACACTCTGGGTCCTGTGCAAGCTTCCTCTGGCTCCAGCCACCCCATAACTACTGAATGGACATTTTGTTTACAAAAAGGAAGCACACAAGTACAATTTAAGTAGGAACAAATGATGTTTAGTGCCTATTTTATAAGACATCTCCTCATGGTAAAGGAAAGTCATGATGTGGCTTATTTTTCTACATTGCCAGTGTTCTGCTGTGATTTTGCTAACTGGCTGGCATGGCCATTGAGCTAGACCAGGTTAGATTTTCTCCTGTACCATGCACATACCTAAAGCACCACTGATGCTCAAAGGTTTGGTGCCACTTGCACTAAACCTGATGGTAGTAACTCTGCCCTACTCTGTTTTACAGCTAACCAAAAGATGGAACTTAGTGGGACCTGAAGGGCCCAGGTGCACAGGAGAGATGTGTGGAAGGGAAGAGGGCAACACTTGTCACAGTGCCTTCCTCTCTCCTGGGGTGTGCATTCCTGAAGCCATGGGTTGGCTGCTGCTGCGCCTGCAGTGCTCCCTGATGGGCTGTCCATGCTTGGCCAGGTCATGGCCTTTCCCAGCCCCTCAGTGTACATGTTTGTAGATAGCTCACTAATGCCACAGGGATGCTCCGTCACTTCATTCATTAACAGATCTCTTTAAGCTCACCAGTGAAACCCATTACAGACATTACAAAGCATTACTTCTGAGGAAGGGAAATGCTGTGCCTGGCTGCAGCTCTGCTGCTTGTGGTCCTTGCTTCCTCCCTTCCAGTTTTACCCTGTTTGTGCTGTAAAACATTTGGAAGGGTGCGTGAGGGTTGGCCTTTGGCTGCCCAGGTTGAACTGGTGTTGGGTCAGTCACAGAACTTCCCTCTTGTGACTGGAGGTGGATCTCCAGATGTCTGACCAGAGCAGGCTGTTGTCTTTGCTGTTTTGTGGCAGTGAGGGTGACTCGTCCCTGAACGTCTCACACCATGGCTGCAGGTTGTGCCAGATGCTGAGCAGTGATTTCATGGGGTGGGTGCAGTCCCCTGGCCACCAGGGACCCAGGAGAGAGCAGCAAGCTTGCTGCACTTACAGCTAGTTCAACATAAAACTCTGGCCTTGAAGTCAAAATTTAATGAAAAGCTTAATACCTAATCTACTCAACTCTGGTTTGGTTGTGTTTTTTTGGAAAGGGTGTGGGTCTGGTTTTTTTTTTCCTTTGGGCATCTCCTTTGGGTCACCTGGAGTGCTCCACAGCATCCATCTCTGGAAAACTTTGGAGCTTGCTCCCTGACATGCACAGATTGATTTATTTTGCAAGGGAGATTTTTGCAGGAGCTTGGTTTGGTGTGGCTATGATGATTTTACAGACTGTGCCAGTTTTGCCTCTTGGCTTTGATTCTGTGAAGCCTTGCACAGCCTCAATACCTCCTCACAGATGTGGCCAGAATTACTCAGCACGTCAGGCATTAGTACTCAATCTAGGAAAATATTTGGAGAAGAAAATAGAGAACGAACCAAAAGAATGAGCAAGGGAAGCTGGTGCCAGATAAATGCAGACAGAATTATGACTGCTAGACAGCAGCTTTTCCAGCTTATAAATTTTATCTAGAGGTGGTGATAAAGACAGACTATCATGATCTGTGCCAGACTTCATGCATGTCTTCCTTTCAAGTATAAGTTTATCCTGGATGGGTCCTGGAGGTGCCTGATGCTTGATCTTAGAAAGAGTAAATCAACAGAAATAAAGAGCTCAGGGTAGAAATCTTTCCCAAAGATTGTCTGTAATTGGATCCTCCCCTGCAAACAAGAGACAATAAACCTTCTGGGACCCCTGTTAGCCAACAGTCTCCACACTGCACTGAAAGAAGGATTTCAAAGCTATTTCACAATGGTGTTTGGATGGAGCATGTGTTTCCTGTAGGAAACATTCTGTTCTGCTGCTGCTGCTCAGCAGATCCTCACTGCCTTAGCTGCTTTGGCATCTGCAGGGATGTGGTCTTCTGCAGGAGATGCTGGACAGACAAGGAGTTGTTTTTCACCAGAGGTTTCCAGAGCACATGCTTAAGTGCAAATTTTTGGCTCAGAAGTGATTTAACTTGATTCTCACCCACTTTGCTAGCTAGAAATAATGACAAAATAAGTTATTTCATGGAAGAGATGTGGAGCCAAAATTTCCAGTGACAATAAATCCTGGCTACATTGTTGTCAAGCAGCACGAACTCAAAATGTGACTGCTCCCAGCAGCTTGAAGCTGTCAGTTCCTCTGTATGAGAAGTTCCTTTAGCAGCTTGGGCCCTGCCTGTAGCCATGGCCTGGCACATGGAGCAGACAGCCTCTTCCCAGTTAGCCAAGGGAAAGCCCAGGCTCCACAGCAGACTGGTAAGCTGCTCCTTTCCCCAGCTGTCTGTGTCAGGAAGCTGGCTAGCTATACACTCCATGTCTCTGCTTTTCTGTTCACTGGTAGCATATCACTTACTGAGGAGGTCTCACCACTGCAGTGCTAGTTTGCAGCTTGGATATTCCATCTGAGCACAGTCAGAGCTAAAAAAGCAACTCCTCTAGAAGTGACTGCAGGTCTACAGGGGCCAAAACCTTCTGCTCTTCTGAGAGTTTTGCTGCAACAGCTGAGTGCCATGAGACAAAGTCAGGGACAGTGCACAGGGGTGACCTCAAGAGCCTTGTGCTGTTCTTCAGCCTGCGTGGCTGTGCAATCCCTCCTGCTGCTGATGGAAGCCCAGCTCAGGCATGCCTGCTGGCCTCAGCTGGAGGAGAGGATGTGCCTCCTTCCAACTGCTGATGGATCTGTTTATCCAGGCTAGAAAAGGCCTTGTGTAGTGCTGAGGAACAAATGGGGAGCTGGACAGTGATTTATTGCTCCCAGGCTAGTGAGCAACAAGAGTTGTTATGTGCTTAGGCTGCTGACAACACACTATAAGCTGAGGAGTGCCTCAGTCTGAGATGGCTTTGGTCCTCTCCACCATGTCATGCAGATCCTCTTGCCAGGCTGGATGCCACCAGGAGCAGGGAGGGACAATGGCTCAGGTCATCTCCTGCTCATAACCCCACTTCTGCCTCTTTAAGTGATAAACTGCCTCTATTGCTTTCTTTCATCTTCATAACAGGAATCTCATGACTTCCAACAAGTTGAAGTGATACAGCCATGCTTGTCATGCAGTTTTGCTGCTGCCACCCCAGCCACAAGAGAGCCTGCATGTGTGGGCACACCACTTCCACTCCTAAATACACACTCCAGTTAATTTTACGACCCCATCAGACACTACACAGTGGGGAGGCTGTTGGCAGTGGGGATAGGGAAGAGATGTGGAATCCTTCTTAAAATAATGGTTGAAGCTGTGCAGCTGAGAGGATGTGAAAGGGGAACTTGCTGCACGGCAAGCAGTGACCACATCTGCCAGATGTACACTATCAAATTATGCTGAGACTGCTTTCCCAGAAATGCTCCAGCAAGTCACCATCTCGTGACTGGCTCCTTGTCCTCAGTCAGTCACAGTTCTGAGACAGTGAACCTGAACAGAGTGACTGGCATGGAGCTTTGGATGACCAAATACATCAGGGTGGCAATCTGAATATGCCTGTGATGGCAATCACAGCAAGAGAAAAATGTATTAAAAAAAAAAAAAAAGAAATGAAGATTATGTGACCTTTTCCCCTTAAAAAACTGGCTCAGTAGTTCTCCAGTATACAAACAACCTGGCCAAAAAACATATTGAATTGATTTTATAACATGCAACCATCATTTACCTGTGCTTAGGCATCCAAAGCTTGGAGATGGTTTAGCTGAGAAACCCACTTCCTCAGTGCTGTTTGGAATTAGAGTAAAACACAGGATGGCATTTTAACTTTGACTTGTTTTCAGTATTTATTTTTATAGTTATTCTTACTCAGTTGTTTCTTTTTAATCTGGACCCTTTCTGGCATCTTGGAACTTGTCCAAAGTCCACTGCCTCCAAAGCTGGACTCAGTGAAGCAAAGCAGCCAAGTAGGGAGCTGATGTAAAAGCAGATAGTCCTGAAGCCCAGTGCCTGTAGCTCTCTGCAGACACAAGCCCTACCCAGCTCCATCAGACACTTGATTGATAGCTGCTGGGCCAGATCTCAAACATTCCGTGAAAGGAACAACATACAGCAACCCTGACCTTGCAAAACAAACAGCAATGCCCTCCAGACACACACTATAAACATACAAGGAAGTAGAACTGTTTTCTCTGCTCTAAACAACATGACATTCAATGGGGAAAAAAGCCAAGGAATACATTTTTCCACATGATTTAAGATGTAGTACACTGGCATTTGTCTACCAATAGCAACAATTGGTACTGTTTTCACTGCTGGTCCATGCTGCTTCAAACAGCCTGGGCTGCTCAAAAACTCCATTCCCTTGGAACACAAAAGCATTTGAGTTTTCAGGATTTTTGAGGGGATTTTTTCCCCTCTTGTCCCCAAAACCTGCTCCCAGGCTGGTTGTCAGTGATGGGTCCACAGAAGGCAGTTCACCTTGGTACTCAGTATGCCTTAAAACTTGGAAGTGCTTCTGTACTGAGTGCTGCTCAGAGCATCTAGGGGAGCATGGGAAGCAGAACTGTCCTGGGGCTACTCTACATTGCACCAGGAACCAACTGCCCAGCCCCAGAAGGTCAGGAAGACAAAGGATACTGTTAAGGAACCTTCCCTTCCTACAGATCTGAGCCAATAGTTCCAGAAGTATCAGGTCTGTACTAGTGATTGCGTTTCCTTTCCCTGATTCCAGCTGAAATCAGCTCCA
Source organism: Bucco capensis (assembly GCA_013396975.1). Classification (NCBI taxonomy): domain Eukaryota; kingdom Metazoa; phylum Chordata; class Aves; order Piciformes; family Bucconidae; genus Bucco; species Bucco capensis. The sequence goes on from VWZO01005063.1 coordinate 130,599, forward strand.
CCTTCAGCCATCACCTCTTGCATGGGTTAGCCCTTTTGGGCTTCTCTGGTTTGCTTGGTAGTTTTATGTAAAAAATACAGTTTAGACTTAAACTTTGGGGGTTTTATCAGCAGTTCCTAAATCAGGAGGATATAGCAGTTAATACAGCTCCTGTTAAAAACTGCTCTGCCTCTTCATCTTGTCAGAAAGAATGATGAAGGAGAGCAGAGGTCACACACACTGCAAATGTGCTTCTGCTCAAGCAGAGAATTCCTGCAGGAATAAACACAGACAGCACTGAATTAGTTTGTCATCATTAGGAGCTGTCAGAGCCCCAAAGCATTCAGGAGAGCAGACAGGTTGGCAGCCAAGCAGAGCCAGGAGAAAAATGCTCATGGTGAAAAATGCAATGAACTTCTGGGTCTAGTGCACGTCGCTTCCCTCAGCAGATGGTCATGAGCAAGATGGGCTGCTGGGAGGGAGCAGGGCTTCCAGCAGCTCCAGTGGCTAACCTCAGGGAAGGCTGGCTGGATAAAAGACTCTCCTCGGTGTTGCCCCTTAGCAGAGGCCAACTGCTCAGGTCACTTCTCTCTGAGAATTCAGCAGGTCTCACAATCCTCTAGGTAACTGGAGCACCATCACCAAGATGAATGCAGGCAGAGCTCAGCCCATTCTTGCCTGTTGCTTGGACCAGAACAGGAAATTGGAACCATGTGAGTGTTTAACAGGGTAGAACATAAGGCAAGGGGGGGG
>VWZO01005063.1:131363-249781 GCA_013396975.1 Bucco capensis
AAGGGAGAGACTACAACTGCTAACACAGAAACACAGGAATTTTGATCATGTCTTGAAACATTCTTTGTCCTAGAGTCTGCCAGCTCTCTGGAGGCTTCTTCCTGTCACTGCACTGATCCCAGACAACACAGGCAGCAGCTGTAAAAGGTTTGGCTCACAGGCAGCAGCTTGTTAGGCAGCTTTCTGGTGCACATTCTTCATGTCCTGCTGCAAAAAGATCAAAACATTGTGAAGGATTTGTATTCAGCTGAGAAATGTTAAAAATGTCACTTCTAGCTTAAGACATACTTGTGATATTATATGTAGTGAGCTTCTGAAGTGGTCAGGCTACAGTGGAATGTGTCACCTGCATTTTACACTGGTATTGAGAATGTGGAAATTGACCTCTTGTGACACTAAGGTTGACAGTTCTTGTACATGTGACTGTTACCAGAATGGTTTTATAAACCTTGGCTGTCAAACACATCTTGTTGTGGCCTTTTGGGAGGTGGGATGCTGGGCTGTGTTTTTTAAAGCCTCTCTCACTCATATAAAATCATTGGCAGTGAATTATTCCATTGGGCAGAAGAGCTTATTGATGCTGAGAGTGAGAATTGCTGTGTCAAGTTAGAGGTGTAAAAAATCCCTGATTTGTAATTGAATCCATGTACCCTTTGAAATGAAGAAGCTTATCTAGAAAGCAAGCAAAGAGAAATGTTTGGAAGTACAAGAGACCAGTGATATCTCTCCTGGCTGGCTGCTAACTTCAAAGCCCTGCAGCACAGCTCAGGCTTGGCCAGGAAGCTCTGCAGCTCAGTTTCCTTCTTGCACACCTTGTATGGCTGCTCAGTCTGAGCCTTGCTCCCTCCTCAGCCAACACTTGCCATTCCCTTAACTCCATCCCAGTGGCCTGAGCTTAGTCCTCTGCTTCAAACTGGGCTATGCCAGAGAGCAAAGCTGGGGCTCTCACAGACAGACTTTGCACCAGAGTGTGGTAAATACTGAAGGTAGCCCTCTGGGGTTCTGTGCCAACTCCTGAGAGTTTGGGAATGCACAGAGAAATGTCTGGAGCAAATGGCAGCTCGCTGAGGCCCTGTTGTGATCCCTGGAAATGAGGTTCACAAGCAAGTTTAAACAACTCACAAGAGCTGCAGAGAGCACGCACAAATCCAGCTTATCCAGCAGGTGGAATCCAGTGGCAGACTCCACAAGCCCTCAGTTTAATTTCTCTGCTGTTGAACGCAGGCCCCAAAGTTGTTGAGCTTCAGTAAGAGATCATCCCTTCACAATGATGGTTCTCCTATCATTGGTGATGCCATCCTTTCCCATCCATGAAGAAAGACAAAGTGTGTTGGTGTGCACTCAAAAAAACCCTCTGATTAATGAAAGCTGTAAGGTCACCTTTCCTCTCCTTGCCCAAAACAGAATCACCTCCCCTGGAGAGGCTGAAAAATGTCATTTTGGCATCCTCAGAGCAGAACAGAGAGGAGATCAGGGGTGTGTGTGGGCAGCATGTGCTGGAATGTTTATTACCTTGTCCTTGCCAGAAAAAGTAAAGCATAATGTTTCTGGGCACTCTTAGTGGTTGAGGTGAACTGAATTTATGTCTCTTACCCACTTGCTTGTTTTGAAAGGGTATCTGAACTCATCTATACTGTAAGAGAGTCCAGGAGACCACTCGTGGCAGCTAAATCCCCTAATTAATCACAAGTGGAGGAAATGATTCAATATCGTAAATTGCATTATCAGGTTTGTGACTCATGGCCAGTGACACCAGGTCTGGCACTGTTCTCTGAGTGATGTCTTCAGGAACAACGTTTGATCCTTTTGGTTGTGGACACCAGGTCAGGGTGGTCTGCCCTCTGGTCAAGGTACTGCTGCTGCAAAGGATGGGCTGTTCCACCAGCACTTGCAGAGAGATGTTCTCCATGATTCTCCCCTGCTGGTCCAAACTGCAGCAAGAAGGTCCAACTTGCCTTTACACTGTGTTAGAGACATAATTGTCCCTCTAGAGAGCAGAGTGGCAGAGAGGAGGCACCAGCTAGAGCTCTCCTGCCCTGTGTCCTTCCTTGCCAGGATGGATTAGATCCCTGCATGGTTCAGTGGGGGGGGGACTGGCAGAGCTGCACCAGCAGCAGGGCACTGGGAGCTCAGGCTGCTGACAGAAGAGACATGTTGAACAGGAAAAAGAAATAAAAATCAAGGAAAATAACATTTTTAAGCAAGGAGATAAAGGAATAAACATAGGATCGTAGAAGNAATACATCGTGGAGGAACCTCAGGCTGAGAGGAAGAAAGTCAGTCAACAAGAGTACCAACAGAGAGAAATCACAAGCAGCCTTTCTCATGCAGAGTCTACAGGTGCTGACAAAGTCATACCAGTCACTTTGCTGAATGAAAGCCTCTGAGATCTTAAGGTCACAATTTGAGTAACATCATCAAGCAGAAGACAATGTGCTTCTAAACCTCCTTCTCTGAATCAGGCAGTGAACAGTGCCACCCACATCTGATCTGTGTTCAGCCGCAAAGCATCCCTCTGTGTGCAGGAAGCAGCCTGCTGAGTTCTGAGTGGGTGCCTTGCTTGGAGAGCACATTCTGAGGACAAACACTCCGAGCTGGGGAAGCCTACAGTGCCTCAAGTCTGGAGATATGGTGCAAGTTAAATCACCTCCTCCTTGCTGGCTCCTGTTCAGTGCTATGGGGCACAAGGCTGCCTACCACCTGGAGCAGTGGAGGACACAGGAGCTGGGAAATACTCCACTTCAGGAGCTCTTGTTTCAACAGAAAGTCTGCTCTTCCAAGATGCAGCAGACCTGGGTCCTGAGCCAGCAAAGCACTAACTCACCTCCAGGGTGGCAGATCCAGTGTCCCTTCTGATTTCCTTAGCTGTTGGGTTTCCTCACGAGTGTCCTTGTGCTTTGCTTCCCTTCGGCTGGTGTGGCTCAAAGCCATCATGACACCTTCCTTCCAGCCCTTCTCTAAGGCTCTGCTTTCCCTCCCAGGGCAGTGGTGGCAGTTTGCCTTGCTGATGCACTTGGGCTGTTGCTCTCCATGCTGATCAAATACTAGCTCATGATTCCCGTGGATCCCCAAGCTGCATGGAGCCATCTGTCACCTCTGGGACTGTCCATGCAGCATTCCTACACTCCTACATTCTGTTCACAGCCAAGAACATAAAATCATCATCCAGGACATTTTCATTCTGAAGGGCTTCAAGCTGTCCTGTAGCATCCTGTTCACCATCACACCACTATCCTGCGTGGGTCTTTTCTCTCTTTAGGGTATGCATTATGATGAAGAAACCCAAAAGAGAGAGGCACAAGGACAACAAGAGTTGTGTTCCTGCAGATTTTGCAGTTTTTCTGACTTGTCCCACCCTGCCCTCAGGCAGCTGGAGGGAACATGATGCACCTCATGCTCTTCCTCCTTTGACCTCTAGCACTGATCCACTGCCTAATAAAATCTCTCTCAGAGGACAACAGGCTCTCAGAGCTGCTCCAGGCCCCGAGCAAGCCAGCTCTTTGCATGAACAGGCTCCATCTTGCCTTTGTCCTTTCAAGAGGTGAAGCCAGTGGTATATATATATATATATTTGGGTGTTATCTGCTAGCCAGTGGCCTCCACTCTTGTGCAGAGCACAACACAGTGTCATTAACACAAGAGAAGGAGGTTATGTCACCTGATGTCCTCTGCTCAGCCACCTCTTCTCTATGCTTTTGTACTTGACTGAGGAGATGAGGTGGAGTACAATCATTGATAAAGACTGCAATACAAAGATACTGATTTCCTTTTGTCACTTTTCTGTCATGGACCTGCTCCCTCCTCCTGCAGTGGAAAAGATAGGTTAAAATTAATATTCTGAGCTGGGATTTTCAAAGCAGGCTATGGCTGTGAAGTGCCCAAAAGCCACTGATGTTCAATGGGAGCTAAGCCCTTAACCCCTTTGAGCATTCTTAGCCCAAAGCCATTAATGCACACTTCAAAGAGATAATATGCACAGCTCTAGCAGTTATTTTCCTAACAGCCTTTCATTCCCATTTCCAACAGGCCCTTCTTCCCTAGATCCCAAACCCCTGTGGGGGTAGAAACCAAATTGCTTCCATGCCCTCTGTAATCCAAACTCCAGCTTTAGTTCTGACTCTTTCAGGCATTTGTTTTTATATTTAATGGCACACAAAAATCTGTGTCTAAAAGAGACAAAATGGAGCTCTTTAATATTACTTATCCATCTTTATCTTTCCATGCCAGTCATTACACCTCTCCTGAAATGAGCACAGGCAGCAGCTCATCTAGATATTTTGCCTCCTTACTGCAAAGAGTTAAATAATCCTCATGTTGTGTCCCTTGCTTATGGTCACTTCTCACACTGTGACAGAAATCACCTCACCAGTCCAACAGCTCAGTCTGCCAGCCTTTCCTCCCAAAACACAGTGCTACACTCTCTGCAGCCCTTGCCTCATCACATTTTCTACTTCAGCCATTTATACTCATTTTTCTCCAAGGCAGCATAAGAAGGCTTCATTGTTTAGCTAAATGAGGTACAAAGGATGTGCTCTGACCTGCACATTAGCAATCAGCTACTCAAATAACCCACCAGAAGGCAGGTTTTAATTGTGTTAGCAGCCCAATGATGCTGCAGCAGCAAAAGCTCCCCAAGCATCTGCTAAGAGTGCACCAACACCTCATGGCTAGCTCACCACAACTCCAGGGAGTCACCAGGACTGGTGTGAAAACCAGGAATTCTGGCACAAAACCTGCAGGACAGTGCCTCCACAGTCCTCCTGTGAGTTGCTCTGGTCCTCAGGGACTATGAGATCTCCCAGAAATCTCATAGTCTAACTTTACCAAACCAAAGTGACCAAGAGTCATGCTCCAGGCCACACAGAAGGTCTATGTGACAGCAAGCATGTTACAGCAGAATGTTACTGCAAGACTGACGATATCAAAGTAAAGCTCTAAACACAAGCCAAGTTTCCTTATTCTTTCTTAGCCTTCTCCTCTTCTTCCAGTCTCACAAGAACCTCTGAATCCTCTCAGCTCTCTGCACACCTCAAGCTGCTCCCCCGGGGTCCCAGCCAAGGCCCTTGCTGCCCTCCACATGCTCCCATGCTCTGCTCTGCAGCTCTGCAGCTCACACAGCTCCTGCAAGCACAGGCTGGCTTGTGAAAACCAGAACACATGTGAAAAAATCAGCTGCAGCACCTGCTGCTAATGCAGTGGATTTAATTACTGGCAGACACCTCCAATTATTTTGAGGTCTGCTGCAAAGGGAAGAGGTTTTTTCCTCTGTGGGAGATCCTTGTTGAGACACTTGTGGGTCCATAAAGGCAACAATCCTGTGCAGTGAAACTCTGGTTAGAGGATAAAAGGAGAAGGGCAACTCCTGTGCCCACAAGGAAGCTCTGCTTCCTTCCTGGCATAGCAATGAGGTTCAAGGAGGCATCTAGTGAGAGCAAAGGGCAGCTGATGTGAGGTGGACAACACAAGGTCCATTTCTCACCCTATGGAATGCCACTGTGTGGACAATTGTCTCAAGATACCACTTTAGATAAGCTGTTAATTTAAAAGGTGAAGACTGCTAGAGAACATCAGTAGCAGCAACCTGCCACCCTAGAGATTTAGGAATGGCTGCCATCTGTCCAGACATAACAACAAATAAAAGAAAGCTTTCACTGATGATCAGGAAGAAAAGTTCCTGCTCCTTAAGGAAGAGATTCAGGTTATTAAAAATCCAATTACCATAAGCATCCTGGCCTGGGTCAGCACTATTGTGGCAGCAGGACCAGGGCAGGGATTGTCCTCCTGGACTGAGCACTGGGGAGGTCATACCTCAAATCCTGGGGTCAGGTTTGAGCCCCTCCTCTGCCAAAGCCATCCCTCCTGCCACCTCCCTCGAGCAACAGAAGCCATCCAGGAGCACCTTCTGAATGCATGGATAGGTCGTCTGTAGAGGACAGCACTAAACAAAGAAGCATCCAGTTCATTCTGATCTAAAGAGTGATAAAAAACATAACTACACAATTAGCTGGTTCAAATTACCCCTAAAGCTAACTGCAGTACCAAAAGCTTCACACCTCTGCGGCTAGACCCTCCTCGGGAACACTATCCTCTGCTTCTGCCGCACACCGACCTCCAGATGGCGATAAATACCTAGTTTTCCCCTCATTTGGACAGAAAAGCAGTGGATTTCCTTTCTGGACAGCAAGAGCTAATGATTTAAGATGTAGATGCAAACAGAGCCTTTCACCCGGTGTTTATTTACAGCGGCAGCCTCTCCGTGTGGATCTCAGAGCTTCTGTGGCGTGCATCCATCCCTACCCAGCTCCTCACACCAGCTCCCCGGCCCTGCCCTGCCTAGGCAGAACTCCTCTGCCGATGAAGACAGGAGATGTCCTGACAGGAAGGGAAGAAAGGAGATGACAGTAGTTTAATTTCTAAATAATGACTCCATCACGATTAGCTCCTGACATGGAAGCAGTTGTTTACTCTGCAGAGGGTCTGGTCCACAGGCAAGCACAGGCAGTGCTGTGGGAGGACTGGTTGGAGCTGGCACTGGCATGTGCCGTGGTGGGGACTAGGTGGGCACATGGGGTGTCCATCCTTCTCTCACCATTCCCCTTACTGCTTTCCAGCCAGCTCCAGAGCAGGAAAGCTGGGAGACAGATGGAAGGGAAACCCTGTTGTGACAACAAATAAGAGGAGGCTCCTCCTTGCCTCTTGCTACCTGTGAAATATAAAAGGGTGAGCTGGAAGCAGCTGTGTTCCTGCTAGACTCAAAGAAATGCAACATTTCCATCAAGTTCCTCTATGGTGAACAGTTTGCCTTGGCTGTGCTCACACCCAGGTGGATCAGGGCTTTTCCCAATGCCTTCCAGATTCTATAGCAATGCAAGATTAGGATAAACAGGTGACTGGCAAAGCATCATCATCGTTAATATGAGTTCCCTTCTTCAGCTGAAGAGCAGTGGCACAGTTGACAGCATGTATGTTTGCCTCAGGACACCACTTGGACCATGCCATGCCTCCTGGCNTGAGTCTCAGACTCCTGCATCCCCCTTGGCAGTGTTCTGATTCACTGCCCCTGTGGCACTTGCTAGTCAGTGAGCAGACAACCCAACATCAGACACGTCTGGTAGGACAAGGGTTTAGCTGGCTGAATTCAGAAGTTATACAGCTGACCTAATATCTTTAAATATTAAAAGTGGAATTTCAGCTTGCACATGAAATGCAAATCAGTAGCTGAAGAAATAACCCAAAACAGCACCCCAGAAACAAGATGAAATGAGTTAATGTATAATTCAGGCAGCATAGCTAGGAGCAACATTGCTATTTTAACACTGTGAATGTTCCTAAATCAAAACCAGGTTATGATGTTTGATTTCTTTTTTCTTTGAGCATATTTTTTGTTGTTGGAGATATGAATGGTAATTAAAATCAACAGTGAGTTATGAGGCTATTAAGAGCCAAGATTAAAAATTAAATAATGGCAGTACTGTGATTTGTGTTCCTGAGCTCCTGAGGCACAGTTAAAGCAAACTCTCCAAGAAATTCATGCTACTTCCACGTCAGCCATTTCAGTCAATACAAACCTCATTTGGTGAGCATCACCTTCCAGGCTGCAGTTTATACTCAGTCACAAACTTAGTTTGTGCTTTGGGTCAAGATATTGACTTTTGAGAGCCACATTGTTAGTGGATAAAAACCCCAACAAGCTATGTTAGATCTTGGCTCCAGGTTAGGATTGTATCCTGCAGAGGTACAGGTGACGTGAAGCCAGAGGTTATTTCTGTGAGAGGTGGCACAGTCCTTTTGGACACCTGACAGGGACACTTTCCTGACTCTGGTGGAACCAAAGGTCATGGTGTGCAAGCCCTGGTGAGCTACAGCGTGTTCAGGAGCTGGACCTGCTCTGAGGGCTGCAGAGCACCAGGCACTCTCCCCTTCCCTTAGGGGACCACTACTAGAGCACAGACACACTACAGGGCAGTATATAGCACCCACCTGGGATTAGTGACCTCTGCTCGATCTGGCTCGGTTTGAGGGCCCTGCCTTTGTAGCCCAGGATAGAGCCTTCACTTTGAGGCACTTTAAATGCTCATTTGCCTTTGGGTCAGGATTAGGATGAGGTTGCAGCGTGTGGTGGTTAGGTCTGAACACCTCACAAACTGCACAAGAGCAGCTTTGAGATGCTCCAAGACTTGGACTCAAGTCCTGCAGACAGAGTAAGGCTGCTAGTGGCTGTCAGTGGCTCTAGCTCTGAACTGCAGAGAGCCATAACTGTTGTGCTGTTAAAGCACAGCTGAGGTCTTTCTGCTTCCTCTCAGAAGGGAATGAGTCACCAGTGAAAAAAATGGTAATAATAGTCAAGAGATCTCTTTGCATTTTGGTTTCTTAAAGCTGTTGTTTTGTCTTAATTCCACCGTGCACATGCATTACAAAGAATGCTCCACTTATAAAGTGTATTTAACAACAGGTTCTCATAGAGGAGAGTAACTCAATGCCCAACTCCTGCTGCAGATCTGCTTTGGAACCCTACCATGATTCAATTGTATTAAACCACTGGGGAAAGGACCCCAAAACTACTGAGAATTCCTTCAGGATCTAAAAAGAACAACTTTAGGGGTGAATCTCCCACAGTGCTTCGTTATTTTAGTAATTGCTCTGAGGTAATTGCTCTAAGAAACACTGTCATTAGGCCACTTTCTCTTAGTTATGAAACAATCCAGGTGTATCACAGTGGGTTTTTTTTCCAGGCCTTGGCATCATCCATCAGTAAAGAAAGATGATTTTAATTACTCACCAGCATGGAGACACAGGCAATTGCTACATACCATCACACCTCTGTAGGCACCAGATAATTTTCTTTATACTGGTACAAATGACAGGGATATTTTCTTCTTTGAAATACCATGAGGCGGGGGCGGGGAAAAAGAATGTATTTGTTGTAGGTTTTTTTCTGGGGAGCTGGATTTTTTTACCTTGATTGCAAAATCAAGGTAAAAACAAATGCTTGCTCTCTCTTGGCTAACACTCAAACCTGAGGGGACAGGTTTACAAAGTGCTGGAGAGCAGCTCAGCACCAGAATGATTTAATTCACAGAGGCACCATTTCTCACCTTTAATGAATCAGAGAATAAATCTGTTAAAGCAGATCTTTGCAGTGTCTCTGCTCCCTGCTGAGACAGACCTGCTGTAGCTGGGCTGAAAGCATGAAGGGGCCAACACTCAACTGGCATCACACGAACCAGAGAACCCACAGGAGCACAAAACTCTGTTCCACTACCTACACAACATCCTCCCTTATCTACAGCCAAAGGAACAGCTCCAAAGGACTGGCTAATCAGGGTTGCAAATTATCACCCCCACAATCACTCTATTCTCTTTTCCATCTTTCTAGTTTAAAGGCAAAATTAGGTCAGACTTCAGCCAGATAACAAGGTCTAGATAAAGAGATGGCTTCACAGAGAATAGGATGCACAGCAAAGCTGATGCTGCTACTAGAATTGATTGTACCTTATCAGGCATAATTCTGACAGCTCTGTTTTCGTGGAGGGGATATTTGATCTCAGGATGCTGCACAGCTAATGTGTTGAGCTTCCCAGAGAAACACCTATTGGAACAAAAAGCTAACAGGTCAAACTGCTCCTTACTGCAGGAGGGAGAGCATCCATGTCCAACAACAAAACTAAGGATTCATGTTGACCCAGGCAAGAAACTGGTAAAAATCAGAGGAATAGGAAGAAGACAACCATGGCTTACCCCGCGCGTCACTCACCTTCTGTCCCCACGCACCCTGAGAAGAGGAGATAGCACTTGTTGGCACGCAGGAGTGGCTGCAGTTTGCAATACAGAGCTGTGCTGGCTGTAAAGCATGCTGCTGCTGCATTTCCTCCTCCAACAAAGCTCTCACTGGGCTAGGGGACATGAGAGAACATCTCCCCATTTCTGAGCATGCTCCTGTCCCAGCTCTTGTGTCTCCTACAGGCATTTTGAAGCAAGGATGCCATCTTTGGTTGTTGGCTGCCAAGGTGCCAGTGTTGTGAGGCCTCAAGGAAAGTTTATGCAATAAGCACAAGATGAGTGTTTATGCAACAGTGAAGTGACAAAAGAGAGCAATGCAGCCACACAAACAACAACCTGAGCTGCCTCCTCCTCCTGCTCTCCTAGTCCTGAGAGCTGAGCCTGAGCTGCTTGCTAGCAGCTCTGCAGGAGCTCTGTCTTGCACAGATTCAAGGCAGGGCAACAGCACATTTCCCATCTTCTTTCCTGTGGTGTCTGAGCAGAACACAAGCACGGGGATGGAGGATCATGTGTTTGTTCCAAAATCATTCCTGGTAAAGTGAAAACAAGGGAAGTTCTTTAAGTTTCATTTATAAATGGTAGTGCTGTTATCCTACTTGAGGAGCTTTGATCTCCTGCAGAAGTGACTGCACCATTGTGAGTGGCTTGCAGCAGCAGCAAACTGCCTTTCTGCTCTTACAGGCACTCTGAGGTGATCAGAGGGATGCTGCTGGGAAGCTGGGAAACCTGTTGAAGTGCTGACCATGCTGTGCAAACATTTCTAATTCATGTACACATCCAATCTGGCATCACAGGTTGCTGATCTGGGTGTCAGCAGCTCGTGTGCAGGTGAGCTTGCTTGAACAGAAACGTTAACAGTTACAGAATGGGAATACCTGTCATTGTAACAGCTCTTCTGTCAGTCTGGAGAAGAAACACTGCTATAAATAAGGCAATTTCCATGGTTAGGCATCCAGATCTTACACTCCTTACGCTCAAGTGAGTCTTTTTCAGCCTGGTGGATAATGATATTCCACCAAGGAAACCGAGGTGGGGAAGGTCAAGCAGCTCCCATCTGAAGGATGCTTCACAACAATGAGCATTGCAGGGACTCCTCTTAAAAAGTTATAGTCACCTAGATGTGAATTTGTCAGTTTATAAGTACAGAGATAGTGCCCAAGTCTGTGTTAGACTCCTTCTGTCCCTACTGGTGGGGCTTGGCTCAGCCCCTTACACTTACTGCTGGCACAGACAGCCATGCCACACAAAACCATGCTTTCCCATTGCTTTTCCCAGGGTGCCCACAGCAGACTGACTGCAGAGCCACAGCTCTCATAACCTAGGAGCTCTGCAGTCACTTCAGTGGTGTAAAAAGGGCTTTGGCCTGCTGCAGATCTACCTCTGTAACATCATTAAATGTAAAATTCTGAATGACATGAATGTTAGGAAAAGTGTTGCCCTGTGGCAGGAGGTGCTGCTTCTCTCCCTAGAAAGTGCTCTACCAACCCCTCTGTTATGGTGATGGCAGTTCCCCTTCCCTCTCAGTTAGCTGCTCAGTGTCAGCAACGTGTGCATCTTCCAAATGGGATGTTGCTATGGAGACTTCCTGGGTTGAACTGGAGAAGGAAGAGCTGAATAAGCTCAATAAACCTACAAGAGGTGTTTGGACTGCCTTTGCCCCAGGAAGGCTCTCCTCTCACTGCCTGCCCTTAGACTTTTTTAGTTTTGTTGTATATTCAGAAAACAAATGCTCCTGCTTATTTTTCCTATCAATTTCTATCTTTATTTGAGCATAAAAAGGGTTTTTAGGAAACCCAGCACGAGGACTTTCACTTGAGGTAAGTGGTGGTGACCTTCACACCTTTCGTGCCACATCAGCACCAGTAGCTGTGGGGCTTCAGGCAGGAGGAGAAGCTGGTACCTGAGCATCCACACTGATCCACCCTGTGATCAGTTGCTGTGCCCTGCAAACACCTTCAGTGCCCAGAACTGACCCGATGGGCTTGGGGGGAGGGAAGATCCTGCTTCTAAAGGTAGCCCAGCAGCTATTTCCCCCCTGACACAGACAGGCACAGTGGTGAGCTCTTCACAGCTCTCAGCTCCAGCCTACTCTCTTATGGGGAATAGTAATCTGTGCACATTTCACTCTGGAAGAATAGTTGTGCAAATCACCCAGAACCATCAGTGAAGTTTATGCTTTCGTGAGTTTCAAATGTTTTTAAACCTAAGGTAGTTCAGCTCCCCTCCCTCCCTCCCTCCCCTTTTTCTCCCCAGGTAACCTCCAGAATGCAGAAGGATGTCTCTTTTCACAGCCTTCAGAAGAAATCCTGTTTCCTGACAACCTCTCTGCTCTAGGCTAGGTAGAGTTCTGCCTCTTCTCCCTGCTAGAACAGCTGACAGTGGCATCACAGCTGGGCCAGGAGACAAACTGCAGCTCCAGAGGTGCAGGAGAACGTGGAGAGGTCTGCTCCAGACTGCCAAGCCCAGCTCTGAGCACGGCAAGTTCCTGCAGCCCTGACCTAGCCCCTGGGTGGATGGCTAACAGGGTAAGGTCAGGGCTGAGCCATATGGTCAAGCTGATGGCCATATGTTCTACCATATGCTTTAATACTGCCTGGGAATGTCCTTATTGCATTATTACAATCTTAAAGGGATACCTTGCTGAACACAGATTTAATCTGTGCCTTGGCTGATTTGCCTCTCTGCTGTTCTCAGTTTCTGGATTTTTTTTCCTGCAAACCACCAGTAATTGTAAAGCCTGAAATGGCTGTGTCTGTACACAGCACATGGACTCCAAGGCTCCTGAACCTCAGTGTGCTTCCAAACACTCAGAACTATCTAACAGGAATGCACAGGTCCCACAGGGCCAGAATATTCCCTTGGTTCCTGAATGCCTGGGAGACTTGTAAGGTCTGTTCAGCCCCTCCGTGATCTGTGAATTTGGATTATCTGTTTGATTAATAATGTTTCCATGAAATGGTGCTAGTGTGCACTGGGTCAGGAGAGGGATCACAGCCTTCAGATGTCACCTGATATCCTGGCAGGGAACTGCCTTGATGCAGTATGTGACAACTCCAGGATTGATGCCTCAAGATGGATCAGGCTACAGCAAGTGCTGAAATGAGCAGAGAGCCTCAGAAGCAATGATGGAGAAGAGAAGGTCCTGGAAAGAGTAACTCTTGTGTGGTTTTTGAGAAATCAACAATTCCAGTGAGTGGGAGCCATGCTTCCCACTGCACCAGCCTGGGAGCTGCTGATCTGCACAGACAAGCACCAGGAAAAAGGATAATTAAGGGAAACAACCAGGGAGCTGAATAAAGGAGATGCCTCAGCTATTCTGTGTGGACCTCAGGAGCAGTTTCATTTACATTTACCTTTCCTGAAGGATCCCTGGTGCCCAGCTGAGTTCATCTGTATCTTAGAGAGCTCGAACTGCACTGGAGATTCCTGCTGGGGCTCTCCACCGATTTCCCAGGGCAGACATGCTCCAGAGGAGGCTACAGAGAGAGGAGAACTTAGAGATAAGCCTGACTTCTCAGCTGAGTTTCAGGCAGGTTTATGGGGCAGGGAGAGATGTTTTATTTTCCAGATTAAACCCAAGACATTAAATGCTCTAAATCTCTTCTGCTACCTCTTCCCACAAACACACCACTTTTTAGCAAGAGTTTCTCTTTTTGGTACAATTGAACATTTAAACTGTAGCATTAGAAAGTTGCTATGAAATAAAATCCATATATTAATGCCAAAATGGGAAAAGCCATTCACTTTCAGCTATGCTGTCTTCTACTGGGCTTCATTTTCACAGACAAAAGGAAACTCAGAAGGAAACTTAGTGCAGAAGTACACTTCAGGCCTGAAAACTAGTGCAGAGCTGCACAAAAATAGGTGTAAGGTACATTAAGAATGCAATTACAGCTATTTAACATAACCAATAGCTTCTGACTGAATTCAATCATCCCATCCATCTTCATCATCTACAGCTCTGTAAGCTAACAAACATCAGCAGTTGTTGGCTTTTGCTGGGATCAATACTGAATCTTAACAAGTCAAGCCTAAGTGAGATAAAATGAAGTTAACCATTTACCTTGGGGCAGTAAATTCCACAGCCAGTTTGGCAGCCAGCCCTGCAATCAGGAATGCTTCTGAAGCAATACAAGCTCTGCACTCTGTAGATGCAGTAGGATTTGACTCTGACTGGAGCTACAACAGCTTCAGGAAGAGAGGACAGCCTTGGAATTCAAAGGGTAGATGAGCATGGAAGGATGAGTGCTGTGAATCCAACCAGCTCCACGCCAGGTGTTCACAGAACAGTGAGCTAGCATCCACCTGCCAAGCCAAAATACAACAGAGAGAAAACAAGATGATGCCAGCAAGTCCTTGCTCCTCTTCACCCATCTCCCATTCCAGTGAAAATACAGAATAACACGGTGCTTATCCTTGACCTGAGCTCTCCACAGCTGAGATGAGCTCCTGGAAGCTTATGATGACAATAATTAGCACAGCCTTTGGCTGCAAGCTTAAAAACAATGAGAAGTTGTTTATGTTTCTCCAGTTCCTATCTGAAACATAACCAGCTCCTGTGCCTCTTGAAGAGCCAAGTGCATTAACTGACAGAGAAAGAAACCTTTAGAGGTAACAAAACACGAAATACCTACTTCTAGAAGGCCAAGGGAGATGCTCCCACCCTCCACTCACATCTCTATTTCAAGGCTGCTCAGCATCCTTCAGAGCAGTTTGCTTTGCAGAGGGCTGGAGCAGTCATAACAGCTTAGCAATCACCTGTGGTGTTAGCCTGCTCCTTTCTTCTCGTGACAGATTGCTTGGAAGGCTCCATAAATATGCTCCAAAGCCACCACAGGAGAACCTGTGAAGGAGTTTTGAGGTTCTCAGCAGTGTTTATCCAGCCACTCCTCAGCCTGTTGGCCTGTGTGTGGATGGTGCAGGTGTGCAGCTCTTTTTGCCCAAGGATGCTGAGCTCATGTCATAAAGCCATCAGCTAGGTACATTTCTGTCCCTTGGTTTCCTAGGGCAAAGCAGGGAGAGCCTAACAGGACACAAAGATGCTCTGGGCAGAGGAGAAGGACTATTCTTACTTGCAGCCTGCCATATTTTTAACACATTTTAAACATGGAAATACTGATCCTCCTCTGGTTTGACAAGCAAGATGGCTTGGGAATGAGTTAAAACTGTCAGTTCCTTTCCTACATTCGGGTTTGGTTTTGGGTCACCTCTACTCTCCCCAGAAATGCAGACATGGCAGATTGGAAGAGAAAACTTTTCCCATCACCAGGCTCATTCAGCACACATCATTTCTTCCTGCTGTCAGCTGGAGTTAAATTGACTGCCCCAGGAGAGCATGGAGAGGAAAATGTGCTCTGTGTGGACTTCTAAATTTGGAATATCTGCATCCCTCCTTCAGTAGAGATGCTCTGAGTCTGAGCAGTTCCAAGAGGAGGGCATCATGGATGATTCCATGGCAGCCCTGTGCTCTCCTGACACAGCCTGGCCTCTCTGCTCACAGAAGGCAGACCACAGCCCACCCCCTGCCCCAGCTGCCATCTGCTTTGTCTCTCCTCCACCTGCTCTGACCTTCCAGAAGCTGTTAGCCATTTAAGAAAGAAGATCAGTGACTGCACATGAACTGGCAGCAGCAGTGGGTCAGTGACACTGCTCTCTCTGGATGGAGTCATCAGTGCAAGCTCCCTCACCACTAACTGCAGGGAATGTGAGGGGCAACATCCACTGCTGCACATCTGCCTCAGGGCAGAGTGGTTTGGGTCATCTTCAGCCTGCCCCAAGCTCTATTCTCCTCCTTCTCCCTCCTGTTTGTTCCTCAGAACAACCCCAAACCCAGCAGGTGAATGTACACAAGGTTAACACACTATGATCAAGCTTCTGTGGTTTGAGGTGATAAGTACATTTTTCTGGTGTCCCTCACAACTAACTGCAGCTTCCAACTCCTGCTTAAATAGACTGCAGGTAAAGAAGCACGAGAGCTTCTTCATTGCAATTATCAAGTCATTTGTCAGGTGCTTTTCTGAACCTGCAGCTGTCAGGGGGAGACACCAACCACTGAAAAATGGGACAGAGACCATTTTGCCTTCTGAGGACTAATCTGTAGAGCCAAGGGCAGGGGCAGACCACTTCTAAAGATGTTTGGTGCTCCCACCACTGGAGGAAAAGCCATATACAGCAGATATAAATTGGATTTCTCATTTCACTGCTCTCTCAGATGAATCAGGAATCAATTTGTCTCACTAGCCCAAATTCTACTGTTTTGAATTAAGAATTTTTATTTCTCTCACCAGGAATATTATGTTCTAAAGGATGTAAAACTCTGCCTTGTTTATGATCTGTTTTTCTCTCTCTCACCCCCAGTACCATGAATCCTAAATGTTTTGTTAGTATTAGCTTGCTGAGGAATTGCTCCATCAATTTGTAATAGATAAATCCTTGATGGAGGAAATGCCAAAGACTGATTTGATAGTACTGGAGTCAAAGTGAACTTTGCTATTCAAAGCAACCAGGACAAGATCCAGGCAGAAGTCTCCTCTGAGGGACAGCAGCCTTTGGTGAGGAGGCCAGAAAGATGCTCTCCCCTGAAGATGTTTGAACCACTAGCATTTACTAAGGATGATTGTCTGGGTTCTAGATGCTGGATCATTGCTTCTGCCTTTACCTAAGTCATATCACTTCAGAGAAAGAACTTTTCTTCTTATTTACCATTTTTTCCTACTCACCAGCAGGAGAAGGCAGTGGTTGATGTTTACCAGAGCCCTTGAAACCCGAGTGTGGCAACCCATATTCCGTGGGAAGGGAACATGAGCAGAAGAGAGAGAAGCTGGTCATCAGGGAACCTTTCCTCCTCCTGGCTTCATCCCACAGGAGACACCCTCGCTGCTACCTGCTGCTCCTTCTCCTCCAACACACAGATCCTGACCAATTTCCCAGTGCCCCAAGGACAGCAGGCAGTAACAGGAGAGGTGTAAGGGCTGTAGAGTCTCTCCAGAGCCTCATCAGACCCTCCTAGCACAACTGGGAAGAGCTCCCTGGATCCCAGCTTGCATCCTCTGAAGGGCAATGCCCACGAGCCAGGAGCACACAGACTCACCTGCAGCTTTTACAAAGTGACTGTTTCTCTGATTTCTTTAGCATTTTGAGGGGTTGAGCTTTGCAATTAGCTCCTCAGGTCTTTGTGGGCATGGTGGTTGTCCTTCAAATGCTGCCGAGGCTGGCACAGGGATGGGCAGGGAAGGGGCACCAGGGCCTTGGGGAGAGGAGCTTGCACAAATACAGACATTGCAGGTGGAAAATCAGCCTCTCTGGGCTGGTTGTTTGTAGGGTTGGTTTGGGTTCTGCTTTAATTTAGACTTGGCACAACAGGTAAATGCTTACCTCCCTTGATGGAGCACAGAGGAAATGTGTGTGGAATGCTGTCCTGGGAGACTGCAGCCTAGCCAAGCAGATGGGATGGGTGCAGCAGCACAGCACCAAGGAGTCCTGCAACAGAGCCAAGAGCACTTGGAAATGACAAAGCACCTTGTCAATGCCATGAACTAAGTGTCCCTTTGTTCCTGGGAAAACAGAAGGGGATATGCAGTTAGTATTTGTGTTGGTGCTAATGTCTGTCAGATTTCTGTGTGATAGAAACATTTATTATTACCAAAATCAATCACATGGATCTCTGCTCTCTGCCTCAGTAAACTAAAGAGAGTCAAGATGTAGAAATAGAAAGATCTCATTTTCTACAGAGAACAGCAGGGAATTAAAGGAAGATTGGCTATGGAAATACTGAGCTCAAAGAAACCCAAGGATATTTCAGTCTCTTGTAGCTCCTAGCCTGATGTAGACATGGAACAACAACATTCTTCTCTGGCCATTAGAGTTCTGCTCTGTTTCCGTGCTGAGTCTTTATTACCTCTCAGTTTTGATGACATGGGCAAAAAAAGGAATGAATCATGGCAATTTTGATAAGGATATTAAGTTATATGCCTCAGCCTTAAGTCAATCTCTAATGAGTAAAGACAAATGACATAGTATGGAAAAATAATGTCTTCTAGCAGCAGAAATTCTGGAAGTCACTGTCAGTTTCTTTTTCCTGGGAGTGACCACACAGGACTAAAGGATCTCTGCTTTTATCAGTCACAGCCATGAGTTTTGTCATCTTCCTCACCACCTGGCAGATGGTGCAGACTTACCAGAGACAGAGAGGCAGCAAAGAAAGGCAAAGGAAAAGATAATGTCAATTTCATAAGTTTAAAATCCTTCTAAAATGATTTTTGCCTGTACCATGCATAAGGCAGGTATTCAATATTCAATAAAACTAAATGATTCCAACATCAAAAACCCCCAAATGCCATTTTGCTGACTTCTCCACATCCTCCTTTCTGCAATAACATAATAAGGAAGTGTTTCTGGAAGGGAAAGGAGACTTTTAGAGGATTTGAAGAATCTTAGCAGATGAGTAAAATTGCAGAGAGTGATCAGCCAGTGCTGTAATTGCTCCAGAAATGCCATTAAAAAGCAGCCCTGAACACTTGCACAGTGCCCAAGGAGGCTCACTGATGTGCTGGGTCACCAAAAAAGTGTCATTATCCTCAATTATTACTGGAGGCAATCATTTCATGTCCCTAATAAATGTCTTAGTGCTCTAAGCCACTCTGTCAATGGAGTTATCTTGTGTCAAAGAGATTAAAGTCACATTTTCCACTGCTATTTACTACACTGAAGTTAAGGATCAGGGAAACTTCCTCATATAAGAGGCTATTCTCAAGGAAATTAAAGAATTATCTGAAATGATGAAGGCCTAGAACAAGCTTGGAAGCTCAGAAATGCCTCATACCCCAAACCCTTACCACCATCACTTAGTGAGCTTTAGGGGTTTGGAGATCATCACACTTCTAACAAACACATAGCATTTCTTTGCTATTTCCTACTTTTTACAACCTTCTTGTACTGTCTTTGCAAATCACAGATATCATCACTGAACAAACGATCAGACTTTTAAATCCTATTTGAAATGGGGGGGAAAAAAGTGTAATCAAATCTAAGCCAGACAGAGCTAGGTGGGAGGGGGGGGGCAGCCTCTGAGAGCTTGGCAAGTTCTACTGCTGGTCTAGTTTTCCTTCAGTAACCACGTGTTAAAAAGAAATAAACTGCTGTGACAATTAAATGCAAGAAAAAACTTCCCAGGTCTGGAGTTCTCTTGCCTCAGTCAGCAAGATTAGGCCAGGATAATGAAAAGTGCAATTTGCCAGCACTCCTGTGAGGAACAGCAGTATTTTGAATGACCATTTGCAGTTGTTCCTGATGGTGCAACTTTGCTGCTCAGTAGCTAAGGAATTCATCCTTCCTCCTCCTCTTTACCTACCTATTTCTGTTCACTTCATGTGGAAAAAAAATCCTAAAGACAGAATATTCTTTAGCCTTTCTGCTGAAAGTATTCTAAATATCAATATGAGACCATTAAAAACTGTACAAAGCAAAAAACATTTTAGTAACTTCTTTCATGGCTTGGAAATAGAAGTAATTGAGAAAAGACTTATTTCCTGTGGAAACAGAAGAGGTTTCAAGCCATTTAGAGCAGACAAATGCTCAGAGCAGAGGTTTAATTTTAGTACTTCACATAATCATGGTGAAAAGACACAGTGAAAAAAAAAATGTGCAGAATGGTTCTTCCCTTGGATAGCACTAAAATAAACTGCAGCTTCCTCCTTCCACAGGACCTGGCTGTACAAAGTCTTAGGTAAAGTGTGGCCAGGTTTTTCCTATGAGGACATGAGCTTCAGCATTTATCTCCTGGAACCAAAATCCTCCTAGAGAAAACTTCATTTTGCTGCGAGGAGAACCATGGAGTGCTGCAGGTGTTTGTAGACACCTCACTCCCAGGATCTGTGTCACAATGACACTGGGACACCTGCAGCTCTGACAGCATCCCCCAGAGAAACAAGTGTACTGGAGCTGGAACATCAGGCAGCCTCTGCTTAATGAAATTAATCAGAAGATCATGCTGAAGGTACCAAAAAACTGTTACTGGGAAACTAGACTTTTCCAGCAGAATTAGACCAGTGGTTAGATGAGAGAAGAGCAGCCTGGTCCTGCTCACAGCTCTGCTCCTGACCTAGGAGGTGTGCTGCATCCTTCTGGGTGAGCACCAGGCACGTGGGAACCCCCAAATCCATACAATCCTAGAACAATCCGAGTTGGAAGGGACCCACAAGGCTCATCAAGTCCAACTCCCATTAGGCACAGGACAAAAACCCTAAGGTCACACAAGGTGACTAAGGGCATTGTCCAAGCGTCTCTTCAACTCCACAAGATCCACCAACAAGGAAGGAAAATAGGCTGAGGAGAGAGGCAGGAGGAAGGACATAGGCTCAGGAGAAGGCAGGCTCACAGCAGATGATGATGCAGACAATCTGCATTTCTTTTCCCTTTGTACTTCACAGTTCAGAGAGAAACAAGAGCTGGTACTGAGCAGGGCTCCTGTCATCTTGCCTCTGTTTCCATCTCCTGTATCTAATTCCAGTGTGCACTAAAATAACTGGAGTTCATCTGCAGCATCAGCTCTGATCTCTAACTACTGTGATCTCCATATCTAAAAATAGTTCAGGTTTATTTATGGCATTGTTTTGACTACCAAACTGCTGATGTCAACCAACAGCACAGAGAATCAATGACCAGGCTTAGATTATTTTCAACCTGAGCCAAGAAGGTTTGACAGGGGATGATAAATCAGGATGACTCTGCAAGGAAAACCTCTGGAATGTGCTGGCACTTCAATGTTATTAAGAAATAATAAACAGCCTGCAGCCATAATAGGTTTCCAGATGACAGCTGTGCTATAGCAAGAGTGTGTGTGCCAGTGGTGAGTTATTCTCACACCACCTTGCTCTGGATGAGGCATCCAGACCTTGCACTTCCACAGCTGCAATGGCATGGATGGGGAAATCTCTGTGGCTAGACAAGGACTAGGTTTGTCCTAGGTCTTCATCTTTTGTGTAGTCATCAAAAACCCTATGAATCTAAATTGTTTTTAGGATACAAAATTGTCTCAAGGTTCCAGCAGCTACATTTGGAAGCTGCTCCTGGAAATCAGGAGTAATATCATTGTCTGTGGAAAGTTCTTTCATTCCACTTTTGAAGTCTTCATTATTTTCATTTTTAACAGCTCAGTTTTAATGCAGAACTTTTGTGTCTCTGTGTCACTGCTGCAACCAGAGAGCATTTTCCCAATTAAATCAGTGACTTGTGGCTGATTCATCCCTGACTCATTTTGCTGAGGTTCTTAAATATAACCAGAAAAATCAGGCCACACTTCAAGTCATTTATTTCCTTTTCTTTTTTGCAGGTGGCAGAAATCCCTTCACTACTAGCATTGCACAATTCAGGCTGAAAATAAAACACAATACTATTTAGCAACTCGGACAGCTTTGAGAGTCTCAGTAAAGCCAAATGTTGGAGTTACCCAAGCACGTAAGAGCAAAGGTGAAGTGCTTGTGCTGAGAGCCAGCAGCAGTGCCTTCCATCAGCACATGGCCCACTGCACTCTTCTGAAGCTTCTCAATTGCATGTACCATGGCAAGAGAAGCCAGGTCTCAGCACTTACCTCTGAGACAGAGTTCTTTCGAAAGAGCTAGGTGGAATTTACAGCTAGTTTGAAAATTTCAGTGAGAACTGCTGAAGGTAAGACTTGAGTCAGGGTCAGAGCAACCCAAACCCCATCAAATGATATACTGACAGCTGGGTCAGCCTCTGGAAAGGGCAAGGAAGCTCCTTCAGAGATGGTGTTTACAACCAGACAGTGGCACAACAACTTTGGGCAAAGCTTGTGTCTGTTCTGCAGAGCAGACTGTCTAGAGCATCAGGTTTATAAATATTGATGGGAATCTTCTCCAGCAAAGGAACACGAGACCTCTCCTAGCAAAAAACAAACCTGTCTCCTCTGAGATGTTTGCTGAGGAGCCACCAAGGAGACTGAGCACTGCTGAACTGATAGCATTTGTTTTCCTTGCTGCTGGCAATTCCCCGTGTCTTCGTACCCACGCATGGCTAGCTGCTCCTTTGCTGCTCCAAGGAGCCCGAGCACACCTCCAGCAGTCAGCTCCAGCAGAGCAGAGGCACTCTGGGGATGAGGTGACACAGCAGGTCACAGCTTGGCACACAGCAAAACCTCAGAGGAGGGAGAAATCCTCTAGCAGCACTGAGCAAGCTCAGTCACTGAGAAGGCATGTCAGAGCAGGGTAGTGCTCAGCTACCCTTCAGAATGGACTTGCCAGCCTTACCCCAGTGCTCCCAAACAGTGCTCAGGAGCAGCAAGGCCATTCACACATTTGTTATTCACCAAGTCTCTTTATAAACTTGAACCTTTCATGACTCAAATCAGCTATTAATGCATTTTTCACTTCACTAATTCTGAAGCAGTGAAGCAATTTACATGAAAATGCTTCTTTTTGATGTGCTCTTTATGACATGCTTATGGAGGTCAAGCACTGTAATTTGAGGAGAGAAATAGGATGTTCCAGTACAATACATCTGATTTCCCACTGTTCAGAAACAGCATTCAAGAAATCCTCCTACAAACATGCATTAGTTGCACTGAATGTTCAAGCACTCTTTTTTCCTGTTAAGACACAAACAACCTCTGGCCATTCCCTCTGGCCACTGCTGCCCAGCACACAGGAGGCTGCTGTCACTCCTTGGTCTGTGCTGCTCATGAAAGCCAAAGCCCTAGAGCAGCATCAGCTGCTCCTTGTGCTCCATGAGCATCTCTGTGAGGGCAGAAGAAGCTGCAGGGGGAGGAGAGCAGAGCCAAGCTGTGCTGGCACCACAGCTCCCTGCTCCCTTCTGCTCTGCCTTCCCAAGCTTTGTCCAGCATGGGCACTCTTAAAACAACTACAAACAAGCAGGAGTAAAAACGAGGACTTCTGGTGTGGAATGTCCTTGCAGCTCCTGATGATGGATTTCATCCCATTCCTATGCCAGAAGCTCGTAGCTTGGTACCTTCTCACTTCTGCTCTACAGTGGTTTGTGCTGGTGTCCCTACAAGATCCAGAAGCTGCTCATCTGCTACCTAGCAGAGCTAGGTTGGCAAAGCAGTTTTCCCACTGCTGGCACTGATCTTTCTGCCAGCTCATTCGACTGTGCAGAGGGAAGGTTTCACATCCTCTGCCTGAAATGAGGGATTCAAAAACACTGCCACAGTTGCTTGGCTCTGCAGATAACAGAACCACTTGCTCTTCTCTGAGTTCAGAGATGTAACTCACAGGAGAACAACAAAATGCTTTGTTTTGGAGCCTGTCAACAGAGAAAGGCTCCAGCTGTCAAAGCTGAAATCAACAGAGGCAAATGAATCACAAAAAGCATTTCAGATCTCTGATTGCCTTTGGCCCAAAAGAACCTTTGGAACTGGAAGGAAATGGTTGTTGTGCTAGTGCTCAATTAGAAACAATTAAGCTTTTGCCCATTGCACTGAATATCAATATCATAAAGCACAGCAAATCCCAATTACTCACTGTAGGATTCCAGATGAGTTAATAAAAGATAAATGGTGCACAGCCTTTGTCTGACTCATCCCAAAGGATCTCCTTGAAGCACACATCCAGTGAAAGCTCCTGAGAGATGCAGCATTTTGTCACACTAACAGATCCCTTCCAGCTGTAGGAGATCAGAGGCTGACACACAAACAGCTCTTGTAACATCACCCATCATCTCTGCTCCAGCATGCCAACTGAACCCAAAACTAAGATAAACAGAAAGAAAAATGTAGTCAGTTTTGTGCAGGCAAAGGCTAGAAACATGGCCAGGAAGGAGCCTGTCAGTAAACAGCATTAAAAGGTGTACAAACAACAATAAATGGTAAAAGGGTTATCCTCACTGTGAAGAACACCCGATAGTCTCTGGAAAAAAAAGTCCTAATTTGGGTTACTTGCTGAGNAGGCTAGGTAAAAGGGTTATCCTCACTGTGAAAAAAAGTCCTAATTTGGGTTACTTGCTGAGGAAATTTGCCATCAGGATAGAGGCAAATCCATTACAATCTCTGACCTTTGGAAACAGGGAGTTCACTGCACAGAAGATATTTCACTGATGTCTTTGCTACTGAGGAAAGACTTATTGTGCAGGTGGCAGCTGCCTGGGACTAACTGTGTGCAACACAGGATCCTCCCTCCCCACAAAACCCTGGCTTGCTTATACCTTACAGGACTACACTATTTCTGAGAGAGGTGGCAGCTGCCTGGGAAGAAAGGTCTGGGATTGCCTTGGAGATGTGCAACTGCTGCACTCTGAGGAGGATGCTTCTGAACATGCTCATTCACTCTCCTCCCTAAGCTCACGATGCAAATGTGTTCTCCAAGAATAAATCTGTCTGCTCAAGGCTCACAGACCACAAAACAGTGACAGAGCTGCAGCACAGCATGGGTCAGAGGTCTCCTGGGCTGACCCACGGACTGCTCAGCGTGGGGCCAGCACAGAGCAGCTTACAGCAGCTCAGTCTTTGGGCAGCTTCTTTTAATTCATCTAACACAAGCACATGAAAAAAGAGAGAGAGGGGAAAGTGAGTCTGAAATCTGCCTGCATTAGAGTAAATAATGATAGCTGGCAACAGAAGATGGTTTTCAGTGGATATTATTCTTGGATGCTGCTCTATCAGGAGGACAAAAAAAAGATAGATATTAATAGCTTGGAAAAATGAAATTACAGCTTTAAGCAAAGCAATAGAAGACATTATTAGATCTCAGATGGGACTGGTGATACTGTGATGTTAGCCTCTTTGACCTCAGCTGGATGTTGTCCTGTACTTCACTGGGAAGTGCCTAAAGTCAGGCAGATGCTGACAGAACACACAGGGAAGATAAAATCTTTCACTCCACTCTCTCAGGAGGATCCCGAGAGCCTCATCCAGAAATGTGAAGACAGAACTCAACCATCAACATTTTAAGCCAATTTTCATTAGCTTGTCTATATTTAACCTCAGCATTTGAAAGGATTTTAATCTCATTCATACCCTTCACAAAAACCCCAGGGAACTCTATCTTCTAGACATGATTCTCAATTAAAGAGAATCATCAATGAAGTGCAGCAGCATTCCCAGCAGGCATTGTGTTTTCCTGTGCCATCATCCTTTCTTGGCTCTGTATCCCTGGCACACAGCTTCCAGGATTACTGCGAAGCTCCTTAAACCTTGGGCTGCTCTGAAGGTGCTTTGGTTACTCTATGGCTGGCTAGAGCTGCTGGAGGGGAAGGAGGGAGAAGCCTTCTGAGCCAATAAGAACTTACAAATATTAACAATAATGATTATTGCCTTAAAAAATACCCAAAATAAATCAATAAATCTCAAAAAGCTTTGATTTTTAGCTTCCATAACAACCCAGCATAGAAGTAATGATGCAAGAAATATCCATCTAACATCACTGTTATATTTTGGAAACTTCTTTTTTTCTTTGTTGTTCTTCATTTCAGTGTCTAAGGTGCTATTCAAGAGCTCATTCCCATCCTCCATAGGCTACAAGCTTTTGTAATAAGAGATGATTTCTGTTAATTGTCTGCACAGTGATGTTGGGGCCAAATAAATCATTATTGTGTAAGATGCTGCTAAAAGAGCACTACCACCAGTATCTCTTCTTTCGTGAGGATCTTAGGGCACTGAGCAAAACTCTCTTCTGCAAAAGCTAAACTCTTTACTGCTGCTTCTTCCAAGTGAAGAACAAGTCTAGTTTCTAAACTCTGTTAGCTGAAGTACAGAAATCCACAGGCAAGAGGTGTAAAGAGCCTGGGAATGTGGGATGCTGCCTCTTGCTCTCAGGCCACACAAGGAATGTACTGCCAGGGATCTGCTTTCCCTGCAACAGGAACTCCTCTGGCTTCCAGGACAGCATCAGTTCCCTCTGACCTAAACATTACTATTTACTTACAGCACACTTGAGCACTTTGATCTGTCAAATCTCTAAACCCATCAAACCAAGCCCCAGAGCTCAGTTAGATTCAGAAGCTAACCTGCTTTTATTTTATAGATACATGTACACAGGCACAGACACTCTGTGCCTCTGATTTCTGCCCAGAAATCAAAGCAATCCCCTCAAGAAATTCCTACCACCCTCTCCTCAGAGATTATGGCAAGTCATTGTAGTTTTAAATGGAAATTAAATTGGAAGTCCCTTCCTGCTCAGCAGCAAATCCTTTACAGTGATTTATAGCTCACTCTGGTCAAGCAGACCTGTTCCAAGAAGAAGGGAGAACTCTAGAGAGGCTCAGGCCATACTCTGCTCCATAAGAGGTTGAAGAGATTTAAGCTCCTATGTTCCTCTCCAAGTGTGATGTTCACAGAGGAAGATTCACTGCTCTCATAGCCTTACAAAAGCAGGCAGTGGGACTAGCAGAAAAAGCTCCTGTTTCCTCCTATCAACCAGCAACCTTCTGTCTTCTCCCTGACTGCTGCCGTGGCGAGTTGCACTGCTTGCCATGCTCTGCTGGGGCACGGAGAGCATCGTCCCCAGGGCCAGGCCAGCACATCCTGAGGCATCCCTGTGCTCAGCAGGGGAAGGGAAGCCTCTGTGGGCAGCTTGCACAAGAACACCAGCGGATGTTAAGATCATTCCAGAAATGTCCCATCTGAGCTGGCACACAACTAAATTAGGCACAGAATGGCAAATGAAGAGGAATCAAACACAAATCTGAAGTTAGTGGTGGCTTCTGGGAAAAAAATAATTCCTATTTCTAAACAGAAAACGATTAAAACACTGGCATACATCCTAGAGCAGCTGAAGAAACACCTGGATGAGAAGTACAAGGAATCAGGGAAATGATAACTGAGGAAGAGAAACAAAGCTTGTGCAAGACTAATGGCAAACAAGCAGGAGGTGAAAGAGTTGCTTTTGGGAAATTGTGTTCAAACTCTTCACTTCTTGTCTGCCTGAGGAAGAAGAGTGCATAGGGAATGGAAAAGAAATCTCTCAGGAATCTCTGCCTTTTGTAAGACATGAACAGTTGTGTAGACTGGGAATGGAGAAGAATGGGAATTATTGGCTTCCCTTCTTACCTCCAGCTCTGAGACTTTTTTTTTCCTATCTTCCATATTATCACAGAAGAGTTTGGGCTGGAAGGGACCTTGGAGATCATCCTGTTATCCCGAGACACTACAAGGCACAGTGGTCCTGCTCTCCTCTAGCATCTGCAAAGCTCTCTGCAGTGAGACACCTCCTAGACCTTTAACTACCTTTCAATTTAACCTTCATTTTCAAGGTTATTTTTAGCTGCCATTTGTAGAATCCCATGACATATTTCTGCAGTAGCTTAATCTTTCATTAGTCATGGAGATGAAAGCATTCAGTTGGCTGTTTTGACACTTCTGAGTGTAAGATCTTGCAGTATTTCCCCAAGCTGATGCATCTTGTCTGGGAGACTGCTCTGGAAAGGCTGCAGAGAAAGAAGGGGAATGGGATGACAGTTATGTGGAATGAGAGGAGAGTGCCAGAGGAAGAACCTCTACAACAGTTGCTCTTTGGTTCATGCTCAGAGTGCTCTCAGTCGTGAGGAGATCTTTTCTAACATGAAGAACATCCATGCAATACACCTGAGCACCTACAGCACGTTGTATGTTTTGAACAGCAACAGCTCTTTATGTGCTGATGAACGTCGAGGATGCTGCACCACGGAGCCTTCAGGCAGAACATCTTCTCCTGCAATGCTCACTGAAGGCAAACTTGCTCTAACATCAGAGCCAGGCTCTTCCCAGAACCTTCCTGCTCCTGCATGCACTCTGCACTCCTCCCTGTTAGGAATGGTGAGCTTCATTCCAGAGGCTGCCAAGGATTTCACAGAGCCTCTGGAGGAGGGAGGCAGATGGTCCCAGCAAGGAAGCTGCAGCAGATCTGGGAAGCAGCCATACAGCTGCCTGGGGATCTCCTTCACCACCCAAAAGGTTACTCACCCATGCACCACAAGCTGGGAAAATAACTCAAAAGCAGATGCAATCACTAATTGCTCACTTGAACTTTGCCTACAAGGTGATTTCAGCAGGAAGAAGTTTTTTGTGCTGAGTCTAAACAAAAGTTAGAGGAGCACATAGTTTGTTGAGATTAACCAGGCAGTTAGGGCTGGTGCTGCCAAAATCCTGGGTGAGTGCTGTACTTTGGAATTCATTAGGTGACACTAGCTGCTCAGATTCATCACACATGGGGCATCTTTGTCCTGGAACTGACACTGACAACCCAACTGTTCAGCTTTATTGGCTCACAGGCAGTTAGGAGAAACAAAACAGAGCCATAAATACCCAAACTGCTCTCAAACACTCCAAAGAAGCTGAATTTTACTTCTCCCATTGGGCAGAGTACTCATGCTCACTAAAGCTATGCACACAGCATAAAAATGATAAGCTGCCACCACTGATGGAAGACTTCTCATCCTAACGAGTACAGGAAAGCTATTGCTTGGTCATGCCTCCAAATTAAAAGAGAAAAGGAAATCAAAGCAAAACAGAAGCATCACTGGAATTCTGACAGACAAACAAACCAAACCTTCAGCCTTGAAAAGATTCTAAAACATTTGCAGTGGAAATAGACCCAGGCAGAAGAGTGTGAGATGTCTGTGATGCCAGATGAGAATGCAAAGCAGTGGCAAGAATATTAGTCTGACCAGCTGCAGTGTAAAATGAACCAAGTGGATTGCAGATCTATTCTGCTGTGGGATTTAAAGACAAAAAAAAGAGATAAAAAGTGAAGTTAAGAACTTTGCCACCACTGCAAGAGCAACAAGGCAACAAGAAAGCTGCTCCTGTGAGGCAACAGCAGTGCTTCCAGGGCATTCCACAGCTCTCCAAGCAGGTGCGTGGGCACACACAGAATAAACATGCTGTAGGCTGCCAGCAGCCTGAAAACACAAAGCAGCGAGTGCTGAGTGCTCCAGCAGATCTGTGTGCTGCTTGTGTACACACAGACACTCTGCAGCCAACACACAGCTGCTCAGCAACACCAGCCACACCAGAGACTCTCTGGGGAATGGCTTTGCTGCCAAGAGCTTCAGGAGTGTCCCCTGGCTGGGCACAGAGAGAGGGAACAGAGGAGCACAGGCTTTTCTCCTGCATGGAGTCCTCCTTTTGGGCACCTATTGCCTTAAAGGAGGATTTCTTCTGGAGGAATATTTAGTAGGGAAATATCAAAGGTGCCCAGATTTTAGCAGGGGTGCCATGGTATCATTCAGGGTAGAAATTAACTGCTCCCTGGCACCTTGGCTCCTCTCATCAATCCAGATTCTCCCAGCCAGAGGTTCCCCATCAGAGTCACCCTGATCGTTTCTCTGTTAGCACTGAGATGTCTACAGGAACAGTTGCACTGGACCAAGCTCTTAGAAAACAGCCTTTTACTGTTTATCAAACCTCATTATTTCTGACCTCCCTCCAGCTCATCTCCTATCTCTCCACCTGAACCACGATCCCCAAACACCAGACTGTGTCTGCATCCATCTCACCAGCCACTTGCACATCCCCAAAGCCAAACCACCTCCCCTCAGTGTTTTCCCTTGCTGCAGCACTCCTCTCAAAGGGATCCAAGGATCTCTACAACACCTTTAACAGAAAAATCGACCAGCAGGAATGTTCTATTGGCTCTGCTTTTGATGAGCTAGCCAAGGCTGGAGGCTGTGCTGGCACAGATGCAATCCCTGACTGGGCACTGGAAGCAGACTGAGCTTGGAGCAGCTCTTCCTCCAGGGTCAGATGAGTCAGCTGCTGCTTGGCCTGATAGGAGCTCAGCATTGGCAGCCTCAGAAAGCACGGAGCAAACACACTCCTCCAGCACTGTTTGTATTCCAAATGGGAATGTAAACACAGCAGCAACCCCCAAGAGGCTTTCTGTCCTTCCTGAAAAGTCATTTTACCTTGGATGGTGAGATTACAGGTGAAGATCAAGTGCCATGTTTGGCAGGCTCCTGCTCATCCCAAGAAGATCCTTAGGCACATGGTTTCCACTGCTCAGGGGTGATGTGCTGCTGGGGATTCACCAAACCAGGATATGATTTAATTAAACAATGGAAGTTAATGCAAGATATATAGTAAAAAAGTCAATTCAGTTAGGAGATGGATGATTTGTATGCAGAACAGCATACATATGCTGGAGGTGGTTTGGCTTTGGGGATGTGCAAGTGGCTGGTGAGATGGATGCAGACACAGTCTGGTGTTTGGGGATCGTGGTTCAGGTGGAGAGATAGGAGATGAGCTGGAGGGAGGTCAGAAATAATGAGGTTTGATAACAACATGAGCCAAATCCTGCCCATTAGATTTTGTTTTAAAGCACTCTTCAAAGCAAAACTATTTTTACAGCCAGACCCATTTCCCTAAAGAGATAAGGGGAAGGGAAAGTCGTGTGTCACTGAAGCTATTCAAGGCTCACTGCTTCCTTTGAAACAGCTTATAAGTGTTCAATAACTGATGTTACTGGTGACACCAAGATTTATGCACCATTGATGCTAATTCTCTTCTCAGACTGAAGATTTGTTACCACTCCTCTGCTCAGCTAACCAACTGCCAATTCATTTCTCTTCTGCACCTTTTCTCTCTTACTGAAATGCCAAGTCACAGGTAGGAGAGACCTCAGCTAGACCCAGTCCCTCTGCCCAGGTAAGAGACACCTCACCTGGGCCCTGTCCCTCCCCACACCACTGCCATCCCTTTCCCAATCTTCTGTGGCACAGAGATGATAGATGTGTCTGGAGCACAGGTCAGAACAGGCACAACAATCCAAGGGAAATAACAGCTTTCCTGAGAATGCAGCATTTCCCATTTCCAGTCACCAGCAAGGAGATGACAGCCCTGGCTGTATCCATCACCCTGTTAAGGAGTCAGCAGTCAGCCCAGTGAGATTCAGCTGCACATTGAAATGTCACATTTTAGTGTCTATATAAAAGAAGAGGCTATTGTGACTCTGACATCATAAAACTAAGCTCTCTGCAGCCTGTTTTGATCTAAATTTTGCCAAACATAAGGAACCCACACACTGCAACAGCCCAGGAGCTGACACAACAGGGAGGGCAAGAGAAGCTTGTGTTTGCCTTGCTCCCCAAGGAGGCTTGGGGCAGAGGTGGCAGCTGGTGGCCTCAGATTCTGCATCTCTCTAGACATCAGCTCTCCACAGGAGGACTACAGCAGGTATGGACTGCTCCATCTTCTCTGCAGGTTCAGTTGTGCAGCCCAAGTCATCACCCCACAACCCAAGCACATGCTGTGTCCCAGCACTTGGGGTGCTGAGCAGACTCATTAGCTCAGGCTCAGCAGCATGGCTTGGTGCCACTCTGCACAGCAGCTCATAAACCTTCCTGATCCTCCTGCTCCTGTGCCTGACTGCTCTCGTGGCTCCAGCACCTGCCACTGGGCTGAATCCAAGCTATCAGGCTCATCAGAGGATTGAGATTCAGCTTGCCCTCAGCCCCCCCGGCACGGTGGAGGCATCTCAGCATAGCTGAACCCATCATCAGGGCTGATGAGCCATAACAGCCTGGCTGTGCTGCTTCTGCAGCCCTGGCAGCTGCACTGATGTGTTTGGTGTGCTGCATGTCAAGCACGAAAAACCTCTAATACATCTTCTTAAAGGATGGCCAGGTACATCCTGCTGTTCCTCACTCCTCCAGCTCTGAGCTACTCCTCTCTCTTCACCCAGGACTCCTCTGTCCTGGCATTTCAAAGCAGCTCCACCTGAGAGCTGTTTTGTTCTGAGTCAGAGACCCTAAATGATTAAACAGATTTTTGCAAATCCATGTGAAATAGCTCAGCTCCCAGAAATGAAACAAGACCATGGGTGGGTGGCTGGTTGGTTGTGCTCCTGAAGTCAAAGAGACCAAGAAGGCAGTGTCTGTCCCATCTCCACATTAACATGGGTGATGGACAGCAGACTGTGGCACCAAGTTAGTGATCATGTCAGGAGCAAGCTTCTGGCAGATAAATAACTGTGCTCCTGTAGCATTCAGGTAGTAGCTGAAGGATGCTCTGCTCAGTGCTCTATCAAGACAGATTTTCTGTACTCTCCCATTCAATTCTCCTCTTGTTTCTTGCTTCCAAGCAGATAATTGGATTTTAAGGGAAGGCATCTCCAATTTCCAGGGCTTCATTTCTCTTTTTTTTTCCCTCCTGATTTAGTACAGACACTTATCCCCAAGTCCTGCACAGAATCAGCTAAAGCCTTCCCAAGCTTCTAAGCTTCTCTTGAGGCCAGATCATAATAATTATAATAATAAAGTCTTCCAAAGTTAAGGACTTGTTCCTGCTAAGTTCTGAGAGATGGTCCTAGTGTGCTGAGGGCATCACCATTCTCAGAGCTGAAGGATCTGCAGGAGCACAGGACTCCACAGAATCAGTCCTTCTAATAAGAATAAAATATGATTTCACAGAGGAAAAGGAACTTCAGTGTAATCTAAGCACACATCCAAAATGAGAGTAAGAAACTCTGACTGCTTCCATCCAAATATTAAGGCCATTAATCAGGATGCAGTCCCCCAGCTGCCTTCCTCCCCCAGGAGGAGGAGGAGGAGGAGGAGGTGTTATCCCTCTCTGAGGAACAGTAGATACCTTTTATTAGAGACTGCTGGGGAAATGTCTCTGCTCAGAACTCATAAGATGCACTTAGCTTGCCAGTTTCTAGTCACTATTTATTGCTGTGCATTCAGCTTTATTTCTCCTTTGCAGCAAATAAGCACTGTAACGCCTCAGATCTGAGCTGTGATGCCTCACTATCTCTTGGCTGGACCAGTGGTGTTCATTTCACTACCTTCTGAAAGGCTCATCTACCAATGGTGTCATGTTTGAAGACAAAGCTCTGCTTTCAGCCCAGAAAGAAAATACTCACCCCAAACTCTCTGGGCAGCTCTCCCCCAGCAAGTGCTTCCCCATCAGCTGAACAACCTGAGCACATCCTAGGTATCTGTGGGTCTGTGCCTTCCCCTCCCACATATTGTCCACATTTGGCTGACTCTGGGAGCAAAAAAAGCATTGGGAAAACAGATGGCATTCTACAGACAAGGCTTTTTAACCTGGAGAAATGAGCAGGACCTTCCATGAGTAGCCCATGAAAGGATGAGAATGGCTTTCCCTTTGTTCTCCCCCTGAAGAACACCTCAGATCTTTCTTGTCAGAAGCAGCCAAGGGAGCTTCAGGCTGCTGAACAAATTCCCAGGAGCTGCTCTGGACCTGCTCAAGAGTGAAGCAAGAAACCACCAAGAACACCTGTGCTGACCACTCCCCTTCTGTGACACTGGCAAAGTGTCTCCAGTGCCTGTGTCTAACAAAGGTTCTTGCTGTCTGCTCCTTGCTCTAGTGGCTGCTGTGAACACACAGCACAGCATCCCTGTGTAAGCATCACCTAAGAAGGTGCTGCCCAAGATCTCAAGTAGAGTTGGTCCATGCACCCCATCACAATACTGCCTTGCTCTAGAGCTCAAAGGAGACAGGCCAGAAGAAGACAGCATGGTGAGTGTCCCACCTGCTCTAGGATTTTCAGATGCACTTACCCTTACAGGATCTGACAGGTTCCAAGCCATCCCAGGACACAGAGCCATCTGGTCACAGGACAGGATTGAGTGTGGCTGCTCACTCTTGCCACCTTCAAGCCAGGAGGGAACACGTGTGAGCCAAGGTGCTCCAGGAGGGGTCAGATATTTTCACATCACCTTCATTCCTCTGCCATCTCTCTTCTCAGCTTTGGAAGTGGCCTCACAACAAAGCTGCTCTCATCCTCTTTGCACTTTATTCTCTACAAACTTGCCTTTATCTGTCATTTTAATGTGTCAAGGGAATGGGTTATTGGCGTATTTCAGCAAGCAAACTGTCTCCTTGTGAGGGGACATCTTGACTTTTATGTGACCTGGCTTTCTCCCCCAGTAGCCAGGCTTCCATTCAGATGCAAATGTCTTCAGGGCAGCTTTCAGCACCATCAGTCTGCAAAAGCCATCAAGAAAAGGAACACAAAATTACTAAAAATAATAAATGTCAAGCGTGCTGGATGTCTGTTAGCTGCTTCCTGACCTACTTCCATCAAATGGAAAGCAAACAGCAGGTGTCTGGCAAATTGGACTTCAGGAGTGCATGGAAAGCTTCACCTTCTCACACTCACCTCCGTCACTCCACTGCACCTTCAGCCACCAAAGAGTTCCACCTCTCTCTGCACTTCACCTTCCTCTTTATCCGTGAAAAGAGCTTATCATTGACCCAACCCTGCCCCATGGACAAGAAGCAGCAAAACCAGTCACACAGGTAATCCAAGGAGTATAGCAAATGCTTCACAAGATGCAACCTCAAAACATCCACCAGAAAAAAGGATGGAATCGAGTCACGACACCAACAACCAGAGCTCACTCAGGAAGAAAATATTAGGCACAGAAGGGGTCTCTACTCCAGCAGACAGCATCATAGCAAAAAGCAATCTCTGGGAGCCAAAGAGAGCACAACCAGACATCAGACACAAAATTTAAACCTCTAAGACAAAGAAGATTCATCTCCTCTGCTGGTGAGGACACAGACACTTGATGTTCTTGAAGATAAAAGGTTCAGCTACCTTGTCGTAACTACTTTCCTCAGTTCATTCCCTGCCCTGATCCTCTCTGATCATGTACATTTTATGTACATTAGTTTGTGCCTGAGTGCTATTTTTGGGCTGGATGAACCAGTTTCCTCTCTGTGCTGTAGCTCCTCTGGGGACAGTTTGTTCCCAGGACTGCTCTGACAGACAGCATCCAAAAGATGCTCTGTCAGACCCAAGAGCCCTTGCTCCACACAGGGGCTCCTCAGCACCCTCCAGCACTCCTTACCCTCCCCTCAGGCCATGTCCCAGCCCACTGGGGTCCCAAGGCCTTCTGCACCAGCTCAGAGGCCATCAGAAGAGAAGCTGACGTGTGACCAAGCTGCCTCCTGCAGTGCCAGGGACCATGCGAGCCAGAACACAGCACGAGCATCCTGCATGGCATTAACCCAAAATAGAAGACACCATGTGTGCATCCATCAGAGTGGCAGACATGCAGGACCCCCAAGAGCATTCCCAAAATGATCACAGGCTCTCCTGAGCTGGAAGGCTGTAGATACAGTACCTTTTAAAGCTAGGGATCTCAACATATGAGAACATAGGGTGAGTAATGTTAGCCAGCATGGGATTTGTTGCTTTTCCTGAGGCCTGGAAGGGCACCAGATGTCCTGTGCTGATGGAACTGGACTGGATGCTGCAGAGCTCTGACAGTGCAAGAGAGAAGTGCAGCAGGACCCTGAGATGAATTGCTGCAGCACAGTCCATGGCTGGTGAGCAGACATGGGCAGAGGTTCAGAGCCTGCATTTTCACTTCTAATTGCTACGAGATGAGCTATTCAAGAAGTAAAAGACCTAAATCCCTCTCAACACTAGATCTGCTTAACAATCGCTTCAAAATCAACTCAAAAGTTAGACTTGAAAATGTCCTTTGGAGGAGAGGAACATTTTGCCAGGTAAAGACCTAAAAAAGTGCAAGAATTCATTTCAAATGCTGTTGTTTTTAAAAGAAGGACCAAAAAAAATCCTCCAATCCTAGCTTATTCTGCCCTCATCTAACCTCATAAAACCAAGGAATGAACTTTGCCAGTTCATAGCAGAAGAAATTAAGAACTGCTTGGACTTGGTCCTGTGCAGGAATGTGCTTATGAAATAAATTCTATATCATATATTTATAAAGTATATGTATTTATGAAATGTTTTCTACCATTTGCACATTGACAGCTCTCCTGTAAGAATGCAGAGCCCCTGCACTGGTGGCACACAAGTGAGGGATGCAGACACACTGCTCCAACACTCTATTTCTCCTTAGCTATTGCCTTCCTCCCTCGTAGCCTGCAGGACTTGAGCTGCCTCTGGCACCACTGAAGTGCAGCAGGTGACCTAGGAGCACAGTAGCTGTGCCATGCAATTAGCAGCCTCAATGTAAAGAGCTCCTAGAGCTGATTTGTTCACAGAAACACAACACATGTGCTCCAGTAGCTCTGTTCTTGCTTTGCTGCAGGCAGGACCTGCTGACCTGTCAGGGATTGTGGCCCAGAGACAGCAAGCTCTGCCAGGTCCACCCAGGAGGGATGAGTGGCAGACTCAGAGTTCTCAATGAAACTTCCAATTATAAAGCAATGAATGACAAATGCATGGAGATGTAGATTGCCAGGGGCATTACACATCTAAGTGTGGAGATTAAGATCAAAGTTTATTTCCCTGGGAGAACATTTATTCAAGAAATCAAGGAATTTTTGCATAAATCCCATTAACTTTCTATAGCAAAAGCAAAACACCCAAATATAGCTCCCTAAGCAAATTATCATCTTGGCTCTTGAACACAAGCATTGAAAGGAAGGACAGGTTTATGGGTGGAGAATAATGCTCAGAAAGCTGCATGAAGCAGCAGCATTTTAAAGCAGACCTCTTCTTGATCTGAACCAAATTAATCTTTTAAGGTTTCTTATGATACATTGATCAATCTTGCCCTCTGAGCACAGCAAAGAAAAGATGCCCAAAAGGCAACATTCTGCTGACAGCACAGCCTCCAACAGCAGCTTGGAGCTGTGGGAAGGTAGGAGTGACCCACAGCAGATGGATGCCTTGCTGTCTGCTCTGGGGGTGTCGAAACTAGGGTAATAAGAGTCTGGCCTTTCTGCAGTGCTGCATTCCAAAGCTCATCTCTTCATCTGCAAGAGTTCTGTTCATGTGCCTCGACTGTTGGCAGCTCAGGATGGTGGAGCTGGCACTAGTTCTCTGCTGGTCAGGCAGTTAGTGGCTGGGCAATCCCTAAGTGCATCTCTGACACCTTAGGCTTTACTCCCAGCTCTGCTAATCAAGAAGAGCTCTTCTGAAATGTCTGTTCAATTGTTAAGGAAAAAACTCCCACCAATCTTTAAGGAATCTCCCTTTCCACCTGAAAATCTTCTTCTGGGTCTTTCCACCCCTGTTTCTCCACTCCTGGCAGATGAAGAACAGAGGTTTGCTTTTACTGACAGTGGTGAGGACTATTTTTGATCTGCTTCTTGCATTAACACTTCTGCTAATGGCCTGGAGCACACCAGACATCCTTGTCCTCTCTGGAGAGCAGGTTGTCCACATGACATCCCTGACTCACTCACACACCAAGATGCCAGACTGAACCCAACCATCTCCCAGGACAGGATGGCATCAGAACTGCTTCACCCTGCTGACTGGTGCTCAGCAAGGTTTTCCTCAGTAAGTCTGCCAGAAGCCCATGGTCTGTGAGCAGAAGAACATGCATGGGTAAGAAACACAGAGCTTATCACCAACATCACTGTGCCCAGTCATGGGCATCCTGCAAACTGCTTTCAGACTGAAACAAGGATCCTTGTGCATTGTGCAGACAGCAGCGAGCAACACAAGAGTTCCTCTAGTGAGCCTCAGTTCTGTCTTCACCAGGGAAGAGGGAAAAAAAACCCCAAAACCAACTTCTCTATTGTGAGGAAACACCAAAACCTCTTGTACTTTACCTGACAGAAGAGCCTGGGGAGTTCTAGGTAGGGAAGATCATTAGCTACTCTTTATCTCCAAGATTTGGAATGGTTTTTAGGGAGATACTGAAAAGTTGTTTTCATTTCCACCTGAACTTCAAAGCAGATGAGAAGTTAGGCTTTAATAACAAGAAATAAAAAGTAAGAAGAAACACCTTACTGGGAAAATATCCACTAATGGCAATGCCTCAGCCCTGCAAAAGGTCACTGTCACGGGAGAGAAATGAAGGTGCCAGCTGCTTCAGCTGTGCCTTCAAAGGCTCTTTGGAAAGACTTTCATGTATGTCTGATTAGCAGAGGTGGAACACAACACCCGAGGCACTAATAGGCATTGCTAGCTTGCCATTTCTTGAGAGGCTTTTTAAAATCAAAGCAGAAATTCAGCTCCAGGCACCTCAACTAATAAGTTTCTGGAGAGGAGATTTCAAGTCTGAGTCCCACTGATTGCAGCTGGGCTTAGGAAGGACCAAGAGGACAACCTATTCAACAGTACTGGGGAAAACCCTCAAACAAACCCCCAACAAATACAAACCTCCAACCTAACCCTGGAGCAGTACATGGTCACCTTCCCTGATGAGAGCAGATGCATGCATGTCCTCTGAGGACACAGCAGTTGTCGTGCTCTGGTTGTCTTGTCCCTGAGGGTCTCTGCTGACTGTCAGCATTGGGTGTTTGGACTAGCACCCAGCAAGATCACAGCTTTGACATGGCTTAAAGGACAATCCCACAGGGAACCCCCTTATCTGTGTGGGAATACCTGCAGGAATAGTTCTGACAGGAGTCAAATTCCAAGTTCCACACACCTCAAAAGTGCCAAAAGAAGAGGGGGAAATTATTCCTGTGAAATAAGAGCTGTAGATTGCAGCTAAGTTTTGGGCCCAGCAGCACAGACTTCAGTAAAGAGAAGTGATATAAAAGTTGGGAATTGACATAACCACAATGTATTTTCAATGGAGACACATCACCAGCACATTATTTTCTCTCTAGCAATAAAATATATATAACACCCCAAAAGCTTCCAGAAGTTTCTAACCCAGAAATGGAATTGGTACCAGCAATGTGAACAAGGCAAGGTCCTTATTGTCTGTGAGGACTGAATCTCCTAGGCTCACAGCATCTCCTCCTTACCACTTCACCAAGCAAGCTGACCTAGATTTTGAAACAAACAGGGTCTAAAAATAGAGTAATTGCTAAAATAAGTGTTGCAGAGAGACCTCTGCAGTCAGCAATACTAACATTTGATAAGAAAGAGATTCTGCTGTAAAAACATGGCATTTCTGTTACGTGCCAAACACATTCTCTCTGTTTCACTGTGCTAAAGCTGAAAGGTCCAAACCCACACCAGTAATGCTGGGGCACTTCTGTTAAAGATCTACCAGGATTGCTTGGCTCCACAGCAATGTTGCCATCAGCATGTCACCACACCAACCATTACCTTCTTCAAGATGAAGAGCCCACAGCTGCCACTGGACACACTGCTCTGAGGAACAGAGGCAAAGCTGGGTCAGAGGGGTTTGCTGACCAAACCACTCCTCGTGTCCCAGACATTACAATGGCATTTGCAAAGCCAGGGTCTGGGGTTGAGTGTTAACAGCAAGTGGAAATAAAGATCTCTCTGGTTTTAGACAAAAATCAGATTTTAAACGATATGTGATTCCACTTTCAGCCCAGGGATGTCATTGCCTCAGCCAGCAGAGCTTCAGAGAGCAATCTCTCTTCTTCCTCCTTGGCCAGTTACCATTTTAACCAAACCAACTGGGATAAGACTGAGTATCTTTGGGGTTTAGTTTCAAGAGAAGTTCTAAGCAGGCCATGAGAATTATGGTGCCTGCCCAGAGCTCAGGGACAGCTTCCCTTGGCCAGGGTGTCTGCAGGAGGCACACACAAACACTTGCCAGGCTCAGCACATCAATGCATCCTCTCCTCAGCACATCCAGAAAACAGCCAAGAGAAGGACAGCAGCTCTAAAAGGAGCAAACACTGCTCATTCCCTGCTGTTATTGGACAATTAATAAAACTTCTGAACCTGCCACATCTCCCTCAGCAAGCTTGATCCTGACACGTGGCAGAGCCTTGGAGCAGCACTACAACTGACATTAGAGTTAACATATACTCATCATCTGTTTTATTTTAGTGCAATACACAGACTGCAGGTTTCTCATCAGGCACTTCAAAAAAATCTAAAAGATAAAACAAATGAAGATCTAATAGATATAAAAAATCACATAGTTGTGGATATTTTTCCCCTGATGGATAGCCAAATGAATGCCTTGCAAACCTGCTAATTTAGAGCCATTTAAAACCTATTTCACAAATGATACCTTCAGTGAACTAACCAGCTGCACTGCTCACTTAGCTTCTGCAGGGAACACTCTCAGCAGCCTCAAGAGCCAATAAGTTGTACAGGGACATGCAAGTTTTTCTTACCATAGTTAATTTGGCATCACAGTTACGTAGCTACACTTGTCAGCTCCTTACCCACTGCCAAATCTTTACCTAAAACAAGCAAGGTTGCTCATCCTGGCATCAATGTAACAAACCAAAAAAAACCAAGTCAGGTTCATTCTGTTGATGGCAATAGTAGCCAAACTCTCTAACTGGCTCTGAACCAAGTGCCATGTCTGTGTGCTTGCCATGGTCCATCTCTCCTGAAACTCTTTGTGACACAACCTCAAAAGATGAGGTCAACAGCCACCCCTCCAGTGCCTCAAAATAAATGTGATGAAATCCTTCAGAGGCTGGATCCAAGTCATAAATTCTTTACCTCAGCTAGAGAGATGGGTTTGGAGAACACTAACTGAACAGCTCTCAGCAC
The DNA here is from genome assembly GCA_013396975.1 of Bucco capensis. Classification (NCBI taxonomy): domain Eukaryota; kingdom Metazoa; phylum Chordata; class Aves; order Piciformes; family Bucconidae; genus Bucco; species Bucco capensis. The sequence continues at coordinate 171,428 of VWZO01005063.1, forward strand.
AGCCCCCACTGTGCTAATAATTCAGCAGCTCAGTGTCCACCCCAGTGCTGCTGGGAGGGCAACTGCTGATGGCTAGGTAGGCATCCAGTTTCTGTGTTCAGTTCCAGGTATTTCTTCATCACACATTTAAAAAACAATTTTCCCTGCAAGTAGCTCGAGGACATTACACGTGTACTAAGGGAAATTGTCATTCCAGTTAGATCTGGGGCAGGAAACAGATCTGTGAGCGATTTCTGGCAGTTCCATTCCAGCCTCAAAGTGAGAGAGAGGAGTGCACCAAAGGTGAGAAGTCTGTTGGCAGGCACAAAGGAACCTTTCTGTGTTCACCCTAACTACCCAGAGAACATCACTAAGAGTGGTTTGTATCACCCTCATCATGACAGAGACTGCTGTCAGAAGAGCTATGTCAAGGCAATGCAATCAAATATCCCCAGAATCAAAGTAGATGCCCAAACCCACCCAATCTGAGCCCAAACACAGCTCCTCTTGTAGCACTGACCTCCCCCAAGGAGTAGCTGAGCAGAGATGCAGAAGATGCTGCTGCACTGTTATCTGCACATCCAGCTGTCAACACACACTGCCTGCTAGCAGAGAAGTGACACAGCAGCACCAGCAACTCTAAATGCATGTCCTGAATCTGCCTTTACCTCACAATTCCTCTTGCCTTCCACTTAGTCTTAGAAACACAAATATTTGCACTGAAGCCAAGGACTTTTGTCCTGTGTTTATTACTAAATACAGCTGGCAACAGCTGCAGGGTTGGGAAATGAGAGAGAACAGCTCTGTCACCAGCGTTGCACACAGATGCCTCCTCCTCCTCACAGCTTCCCTTGGCCAGAGAGCTGCTGAGCACCAGAGGCCAGGAGACTGCAGATCATAGCTGAGGGTGCAGACCAGACCTTTGTGCCTCTTGTAGTCATTACCACAGAGCTCAAGACTGCTCATGTAGCTGGGTGGTAGACATGTCCCAGGATACTTCTGTTCTCAAGATGAAATGACCTAAAACTGCTTCTAAACTCCAAGACTGAGAAACAAAAGAGAAGTCAATATTCTGTTCACCAAATAGAACTTTCCCTGAAGCTATTCTGTGAGACTCACCTGACATTATACACACATTACACATTAACTTTACTAAAAGATATGGAGAACCATGAAGGGTGGGACTACAGAAGAGAACAACCACCAGGAGAAGCAACCTGTTGGATGGAGTCAGAGTGCAAGTCATGGTGCTGCTGGCAGCAATAACCAAACCAGTGCACAGAGTTCCTCTGAACCTCTCCACAAGCACATTCAGTTCCACTTTCTGCTGCACCTCTGTTCTAAGCCAAGAAATCCAGATCAATAGGAAAGTCTGAAGCATGGAGTCATTGAAATATTTCTTTTTCAGAATAACTTTGTCTTAAAACTGTTGTGGCTCCCTAGAATTTTACCTTTATTTAGTGCTTTGCACAGAGTAGAGGTAATGAATCCTGGTTTGTCCAGGAGAGAAATCATTGCAGAGTCAGACACTTCCTCCCACAGCAACCTGATATGAAGAACACTAACTACCAGGATCTAAGGTGAGCTCAGGCATCTTATTTCCAAAAACAATCAGATTTTTGCACACCTAGGTAATTATTTCATTTGTTCAGAGACATTTGCCTATCCCTCTGCCTTGCAGCATTACTGCATAACTGAGAACATGATGAAGTTTGTAGCTAATTGTTTCCAACTCAGCTGATGCTGTCTTCTGGAAGATTGACTGTTCCACTAACTCAAAACATTATTGCCCTTGCTGGCTCTTGGTGACTGACAGGTCAACTGACAGACAGCTCCTGGTCTCCTATCTCCTCTGAGTGGGGAGAAAAGGGTAAGTAAACCTGGGGGTTCTTTGTTTGTTGGGTTTTCTGGCATGCCAAAGACCAATCAGTGATGTTCAGGTGTTCTTCCTTCCCACAGCTGCACTTTTGGAAGTAGTTGAAGAAGAAAGAAGGAATTAGAGCAGCTTGCTCTTTGGAGGAGCCAAGTGGCAGCAGCTCACTCTGTCTGCTCAGGCAAACCAAGAACTTATCTCCTTTCAGGTGTATTTGGCTTCTGATTTGTTCACTGCATGAACACTTTGCCACAGGCTTTTGTTCTGCAGAGCACAGCGAGAAGCATCTGACAGGATCCTCCTTTGTCATCACAGACATAACTAAAGGGACAAAAATAGAAGCAATTTTTGCAGGCAAATTCCAGTTTCATGTCAAAACCAAACCAAATTGGCCTGTGTTTCCAGAGCTATCTCATCCATCACAGATAAGCAAGGGAGGACAGCAGTGTACAGACTGTACTCTGTATGCAGAGAAGAGCATCCTACCATGAGAACCCAGGGAGGAGGATGCCTTCAAAGCTCAGCACATCCATAAACATCAAGAGCAAGAGCTGAGTGCTGGACCTGCAAAGAGGGTGGAAGGTGAGCTGTGTGTGCTGAACACCCTGCAGCACTTTCTGTCTGAGGTGGACCCTTAGGAGCTCTCAGCAAGGCCAGCACAGAGCACTGCAGTGCTGCTAGCAGGTGCTGTGAACCAAAAGATGTTCCTAGAGCCAAAATGATCTAACATACCTTTCAGTACAGAGATTTGCCACTCAAAACATCCTTTAGAGAAATAACAGAAAGGCCTGGAATTAAGATTTTATCTCACATTCTGAATGGTTTATCAGCACACATCTTCCTGGCTCAGAGCCCTAGCTTTTGCCATGGATGCAGGACCATGGGCTCCAGTGGAGCTGCCCCATGAATGTAGAGCAACCCATCCTGTCTCTGCACAGAGCAGACCTCCTCTAGGCATCAGCATTAATGAAACAAGACCCCAAATTTCAAAAGGGGAGACCTTTCTGAAGGGGAAGAAAAAGGAGAAAAGTCTGTTTGACAGAGACACATATCACCTCTGGCTAAATCTGCACTACTCAGATAAGGGAGTTACACTTCACTAGCCACATGCATAAACACAGCTGAGGATTTCCACAGCACAAGGCATGTCAATGCTAATAACTTGGCACCAGGGAGCATCTGTTATCAGGAAAAACAGCCCATTTATTCACCCACAGGTTCCTGGTTTCAAGATGCCTCATCCAAATTACATGGAAGACAATACTGCACCAAAAGGATGTGCAAAAGGCCAGTGTGCAGGGGACTGTTAGTGGCACTGGCACAGACCACTGCAGGAATGAAGGTCACCTAGAGATCCAAACTCTTTACATGCTCATGGGAAGTGTCCATCTCCTCTTTTCCCCTACAGCACAGACTTTCTCTGCCATTTCAACAGCACAAAGACCACAGACCTGTCTGTTCTGGGAATAGCAGTTCTGGCTTCTTTCTGCCTTCCTTAACACTCTGTGCATCCTTTGACACTACCAGACACAGGACACATCCAGTTTGAACTATCCTCTATGGAAGTGCAGAGGGAAAGAACCTGCAAATAAGTTTGTTCACAGCCTGAGTAGGAAAGAGCAGGTCCTGCCTAGCTGCACAAGCCTGAGGTTGTGTGCTGCACCATTAGCACTCACACCACACATTCCAAGGCAGAAAAATCAGTTATTCCAAACCATCTGGCAGATCAAGGTGTAATAAACCCAAACCCCAAGCACCCCAAGCCCTCACAACAAGAATCAGTTACCAGCAGCCTCCTCACAAACCCAAAGAGATGACACAGAATAGTTTAAGCATCACCTGCAGTAAAACACTCCTTGGGATTTTTTTAATCCTCCAAATGGATTAAAAGCTGATAATGGATTTTTTGGGGGGTGGGATCAATATTACCAGGGGCACTGGCCAATGCAAAAAGTGTTCCAATTGGTCTTAAAGCAAGACAGGGAATTTATCCTCCTCTGGCAGAAGCATAGCAATCAAAGCAGCCGGAACTTGGACATGGAAAACACAAGTCTATCCTCTAAATGTATTTCCCTAATAGCCTAGACATTAAAGCATAATGATTATTAAGTCTCCTGGGTGTAGTTTTATGGTCCTAGTAGAAGAAAAGATGTCCACATTGCAGAAATCATTTGGAAATGTATTCCTTTTTTCTTGTTTTCTAATCAGGAGCTGGAGGTTGACTGAGCCTTGCAACAGGAGAGACAGGGAATGAGTTAGGAAATGCAGAGAGAACAGAAATCAGCCACACTTGGAAAATCCTGAGACAAACATCAGGCTTTGCCTAAAAGGAGTGAATTTCATCACAGACTTCTGACCTCATTACAGCACATGGAAAGAAAAGCTTCTTTAGTATCTCAGGTAGTGATGGCAAGTGCAACATGGAGTGGCCTCACTTGTGCTGTCATCTGAAATATTTGTGTTTATAGTTTAAAATGCTTTCAGAGCAGGCTCTCCAGCTCTTTGGATCAAATTTAGTTGCTTTTGGTTTGTTGGATCTTTCCCCCTCCTGCTATTTATGAGTTGAGTCCCGTTTGGACAAGAGAAAAAACTCAACTTCAGTGGTGTTAGTGTGATGAAAAATAGATTAGAGCTTCAGAAAGAAACAGGACATGAAGGCAAAGGGGGGAAATCCTTTTTATCAGATTACACTTTATGAGAGATGAATCTGCTTGAAAGAGGAATTCTGATCAGGGAGGCATCAGTGCTGTTTTCCCAAGGGAATCAGAAGGGATGTCTGTGGAAGAGAGCCTTGTGCAGTGCAGTGGTAGTGTAGAGGTGAGCACTGAAGTGAGGGGTCCTGGCACCACATGGCTTTGCCAAGGAGGAAAAGCAGCAAACCTCTAACATCTCTGCTGAAAGCTGCAGAAAAGCCAGATGGGATTCTCAGAGGCCCTGAGCTTTCTCAGCTGGGCTAGAGGGAGAAATGTGTCTCTGGTTGGTGATAAATACAGGAAGAAATGGGAGAAGGATCCATTCCTTAGCAAAGGCAGGTGTGGGTGAAGGGGAATCCTGCTCTTCATCTCCACAGCAGGCCATAGTGTGCCATTAACACTTCTCACCAGCTAGTGGCTTTTCTAGATTAACAGATTTATTTCTTTTTCTCTGAAAACTGGTTGAGCAAAATCTTAAATGTGAAAAAAAAATAAATCTCATTTTTGGTTTCTTTCCTTCTCTTTTTACCTTTTTTTCCCTTCTCTCTATTGTTTTCTCTACCTCTTTCAAACATCCATCCTTCACCTCAAGTGTTAAATCTCTTTGGGAAATGCCCTGAGCTTGCTCCCTGGTGGAGAAATCATCAGAGTGTGTTCCTGTTAAATGGAGATTGGAATTTTGCAGCTGGCTGAGCATGAGAGCAGAGTCACAACTCATATTAATTAGCTATCATTTTCCAGAACTAATTTCACAGAAATTGATCCCAAACCCACACAGCAATAGGCATCTCTTGAAGTCTCCACAGAGCTGTGCTGGGAGCTGTTCTAGAAGGCAGAAAGGTGTTTGACCTCAACAGCAGCCCCTTCCTTGTAGGCAAGTCCCAAGGATGCCCTGGTGAGCACTAAGCCCTTGGGAGATGGAGCCTGCTGCTCCTGCTGCACTGCCATCCAGGAGCACCTCTGCTCTGCCAGGCCCACGAGGTGCCACTGAATGCTGCTGGGTTTTCCAGACACCCTTCTGCTCCCCTGAGATGTTAGCAGGGTTGTTGTGCACACACACACTGATCTTTTCAGCTAACACTGGCTACTCTATGGGAAAAGAAAGCCACACACACAGCACAGTGCTTGAGGCCATGCCCACAGCCTCGGCAGGAAGGCCCAGGCTCTCTCCAGAGCTTGCCCTGCTGAACCAAGAGCTTGCAGAGCCCTGCAAGCTCTCTCCCACTGAGGCACCAGCCACCTACAGCTTTAAGGCAAGCAGCCCTGCCTCTCCCAGCAAACACAGCATCCAGGGAAGCAGCTCCCATGCCTGCTGCCAGGAAGCATCAAAAGGAACCAGGGCACCTGAGCAGATCAATGACCCAGCTAGGTCCTGCTGAGAGCTATATATACATCAGAGAGGGCTGTGACTTCATGGGACCAGCCAGGAGAGTGACAGAAGGCAGCACAGGGTAGGTCAGAGCACAAGCTAGGCTGTTCAGCGTGTGGCCCAGAGTCTTCTCTGAGCACATGAGAATGAGCACATCTCTGGCAGCCTCTAGAAGAGTCCTAATCTTGTCAAAATGAGGAAAAAAAAAGAACTTCAACCATTAGTAGCGACTTAATTTATCATCTTGACCTAACAGGAGGTACAAGCTGAGAGCTACAGCTTCTGCCCCACAGGCTGCTCTCCCCACAGCACCTTCAGAAGCTCAGATGCTGTGCCAGCAGAGGGTGGCTCTGCTGCCAGTCCCCTCCTCTTCCCCACACTGCCACCAACTGCACCCCTCTGGGGCCAGATGTCCTGCTCCTGACCTCACAAGGCACCAGCTAAAGCATGCAGAGCTAGCTGTGGAGCTGTTACCTGACCCAAATCCTGGGAGCAGCCACCCTTTAAGCTGGAGCTGTGGAACCTCTCTGACCTCTGGAAGCACCATTCTCCCAAGGCAGCTCTGATGGTGCTGACAGTGACCATCTCTGGGCTGGCAGAGCCAGGAGCTCGCTCCAGGTTGGGACAATGGCTTGGATGGTTCTATCCCATGGCTGATACTCCCTTGGCAGTGGGGACAAGCTTCACTTTGACCCCTCAGGGTGTTGCATGCCACATGCTGGCACTCTTGCTTTGGTGCTGCTGCACAGCCTGAGGAGTGAGGGCCCAGAAGTTATGCAGCTGAGGGAGCTCCATCTCTGTAGCCAACACTGACCAAGTTATCTAGTCTCTAGAAGCTGAGGAGCACTGTCCCTCCCTCTCCCAATCCACATCTCTACCTCATTTCTGTGCCTCTGACACTGCACATTTTAATTACTTCACAATTTAAATAATCAGAAGGCAGAGGTCTGCTAGATGCCCAAGCTACAGGAGACCTGCTGCTTCCCAGGCTCCTTCTTCCCTTGGTGCCATTCCAGCCAAACCCAGGGAGAGCAGATCTAACCCAGCACACAGCCTCCTTGCTGCTGGCATTTCTGGGGGATTCCCCCCCCCCCTTTTGGACAATTTCACTCATTCTGAGTTTCCTTGAGGACAATGCAGCAGACACCAGGGGTTGCCGAGAAGCTCGACTGAATGACAGGAGTGAGGAGTATTCCCTGGAATGAGTCTGACTGTTCCCATAGGAACCAGGGAGGACAAACAGAATTGTAGGAACTTGACTTTCTAAAGTCCAAAGAAAGGGCATTTTGATGTGTTTTGCTGGCAGAGAAGGTAGCAGTTTTGTGTTCATGAGATTCCACCTCCAGGCATAATGCTAGGCATGGCTGTGCTCAGATGAGATGAGCACCTGGGTCTGGGCTGAGAGGCTACCAAGGGTCATGCATGGTCTGCTCTCCCAAATAACAGAGCAGAGTCTGGATATAGAAATAGGAAGGCACTTAGGCTAATGTGCAAACAGAATTTAGTGTTCATCTTCAGGGAAAGAAAAAAAGAAAGAAAAAGAAAGACAAACTAAAAAAGCAATCAAGGTCCTGATGACCAAATTGCCAGCAGTTAAAGATTAACCTCAGCCCACACATCATTACAGTGATGCATTATCTTCTCTATCACAGAAGAAAAACCTCATATAAAACTGTTAAAACATTCAGGAGAGATTTGCTAAACTGAAGTGCTAGAGTTTATGAAACCAGACTCCAATCCTCTGCCCCCATTAGATGAACACTTCCTACTGAGATCCTCCTGGGATTTGATGTGGTGCTCCAGGAGCAGAGACCACTGCTGGTTATGAAGGATAACCTCTGTTCCTGCTCAAGTTGTCCTCTCTTTCTACAGCTAAGGATCACATTAGCCCTTTGCATCATGGTTCTGGACGTGTGGACATCACTTTGTCCTGTGTCACACACGAGCTTTCACCATTATCATCCTCAGCTCTCTGGCCAAGTGTTTCCTCTCGTGATACTTGGCATATCTAATCCGTTGTCTACATTCCTGAGACTCTAATTTAAATCTTCATTGCCTCTTTTCTTCTTTCCATTTACAATATATTCTTTTATGTTTTTACAGCTGCCTTTGCTCTGTCTCCAAATGAACTTGCTCAGTGCTAGCTAGTGGCTTCTGGAGCATCTAATGAAATACTCTGATTTCACTACTACCTTTCCCATCTGCTTAATTTCATTTCCAGCAGAGTCATTTCTATCCCTATTAAAATATTATCCTCATGTGCCCTTCTGCAGTGTGCATACATGCAATAAAGCTCATGGGAGTTGACTTGGGCTCCTCTGCACCAGGAGAGTAAACTCATTTTTCTCTCTGTAAAAGCTACTTCTCCTTTGTAGCTCTGTTCTCTGTCAAAAATGAGGTGAACTATGACTTTTGGTGTTTGAGGCTCATCGTTCAGCAGAATGAGAACACTATCATCCACCTCTCAGCTGACTTTCCCTAGATGACAGCCTTTTATTCCCCAGCACTTATTAGAAAGGTACTTGATAAGCTTGTTCATCTAATTTGACATGTGATTTGATAACCCTGTGGCAAGATCAAAGTGTACTTTATCCCTTTGGATATAGTCACAGGCATTCAGGAGTCAATGACTCAGATAAAGTTGATTTAATAGTGATGCAAATGCCACTCCTTCCACCCCTGCCCCTGTGCCACATCTTCTAGCTTTACAGCCCCTCTGTATCTCAGCCACACCATCTCCACCTGCTATCAGTGGTACAAAAAAACTTATGCTTATCAAAAATGAACATCAACAGCTCTTAGCATTGACATACAGGCAAAATGCCACCAGGAGGGAAGTCTCATTCCTCAGCTTTGAAGAGCACCTCCTTGGCATGGCCAGAAGACACTGACAGCTCGTGGTACTGCGAGGAGCACCGGTGCAGCATCTCCTCCCTGCAAGCTCCCATCTGCTGCAACATCTCCACTTGAGCTTTAGCTCATTACACTTCACAGCTTTACAAACACAACCTGTGTATTTAATTCCTGTGTGTGCTTCCCTGGGGAATACCCCAGGCTTGTTCATCTGTGCTTTTTATAGACACTAGGCACTGCAGAGATCACTGAAGGTACTAATTACAATTAAATCCTCAATTTAACACTACAAATTACCAGTAGCCCTCATTTTAGACAGGGTTGCCACACATTTGCATGGATGTCCCACTTTGACTCTTCCTTCTCAAGGTGCTGGGGAGAGGAGCCCCTGCAGCTGGCAGAGGTTCCCTTCCACCTCCCTTCCAAGCCTTCCTCACCCAGCAGACTGCTTTTAGTACTGGAGAACTGTCTGCAGAAGGCTTAGGAAGAGGAAAAGCCAGCTGGCAGAGAACACAGCCTGTCCTTCACTAGCCATTTCCAGGTTTATCTCCTGCTGACGCTGCTCTTGCACAATGAACCTAACAGCCACAGGGGACTTGGTTTTCCTGCTGCTGTTACTCCCCAAATCTTATTAGCAAAGAGAAGCTAAGTTTGCTTTTCTTCCATCTCAGTAGCTTGTGCTGATGGTGCCATTAGGATCCCTGCTTGGAGCATATCACTTTTCAGCTGTGTGCACACTTTCATGAGCACAATCCCTCTTGCCACATTGGCCATGCTAGGCACCTCTTGTCTTCTCTCCCAGCTGAATTATTGATGCAGCCAATATGAAGCAAAGCATGCTTTCCATACCAACACCTCACATCATCTCCATAAGAAGTTCCCAGGTCTCAGTTGCTCACTCATAGCCCAGGTAACTTCTCTAATTTCTATCTGCAGAGGGTTTTTATGAGTAGCCCAGCCACACTGAACCCCTCACAAATGAGCAGTGCATTGCAGTGATGCCTGGTGAGGGTTTTCCCCCCCTCCTCTAATTGCATTTTGGCAACTGAACTGTGAATCTTCATCCATGCTGTTCTTGCAGGACACAAGCAGTGTTCCTTCCCTGGAAGGTGAGTTAATGAAGCATGGAACTGGAAGAGCTGTGCCAAAGCTTCCCCCTCAAAGGGAACATCTTCCAGGCTATCAGCTGAGGTAAAGGCTCAGCCCACAGCCAGCAGCAGGAGATGTTGTCAGGGAAAGGAGAGCAATTACTTAAGGTTTGTGATTAAAATCAGGGTGGGTGGGTGATTTTCTTACAACACACCCCAAAAACCTGGAAAGATGACTATGTTTCTTCCTTCAGTTGTAAAGGAACTGAGACCAGCAGGATGAAAACACATTGTGTTTGCCAGTTTAAGGTGGAACTTCAGATACACTCAGTGGATGCACCATCTGGGGACTGCTGTCAGTCATTTGTGAAGATAATGACTCAAGGGTGCACTATAGCATCTTAAACTTCTCTTTAGAACTTCTTTTGGAAGCAAAGTCAAAACTCAAATTCATTAAGGCTTTGAGGCTGCAAATAAGCTGGTGTAGTCCAGGCATGGAGGGTCCTGGATGTTCTGAAATTAAGGCAGGAAAGACCCTCAATCACCTTTAAGGAGAATAAGCTCTCCTTGGACAGGGGGGAAATTCCCCTAAAATATTAATAATTTGCTAAAGGATAGGAGGCAAGTGATGAGAATAAACAATTGTCTTGTTGATGCTAAATTATTCAAGGTAATACAGACCATAACAAGCCCAGAAGCATTCCAGAAGGACCTGGCAATGCTGAATGAGTGAGTAATTAGAGGGCAACTAACATTCATCATCAATCAATGAGAAACCTTGCATGGGAATACAGAAGTACTAAATGATGTGCTCCAAATGATCTGCTCCTGCTCCAAAAGTAATCTGGCATCTCTGCTCAAAAATAGCTGTGGCTTTGATAAAAATATCACCCCCATGCCCTGGGGTCTACACATAAATAAGGTGCTAGAAATGGTTAGGAGAAGGAGAGAGAACAAGCCACAAAACATCACTAATGCTTTGGTGCCTGCTCAGTGCCATTTCAGTATCCTCACCTCACAGCACACAGAGCAGAAAAGGGCAACAAAGGATGATTAGCAGCACAGAATGGCTCTCTGGAAATAGAGGTTAAACAGAAGAGGACTCTCCAGGGCTGAAGATGGAGAGCACTCATCTGGTGCATCCCCATCCCTGGGGAGGAGATGAGCAGGAAGGGATCACTGACTGCCTCTCCCAGCAAGGACCAAGGACCCAAGTCAGATTGTTTAGTGCCACTCTTAGAGCAGAATCAATAGTTTTACATACTTCACCGAGTATTTTGCCACAGGATACTGGGGTGGGTAGGAACATCAGCAGCTCAACAAGGAATCAAGAGGTTTTACAGCCAATAGGTCTGTTGATGGATGTTAACACAGCTGATAGACCTCCAGCTCTGCTAGTGCTCTGAGTGCAGATTTCCACAGGCTGAGGAAGGGATCACCCTACACTTGTGCTGATTGGACATCTATCCACTGCTTCCATACTTATAGACCTAAGAAGGCTAAACAGACTTTTAGTCTGACACAGTAAAATTGCTCCTGCTGCTTTCTTTAACTCTCCTGCAGCACCATTATCCTGTGGAAGCAAGAACCCCTTCCTAGGAACAGGGGAAGACAATGGTATGGATGTTTTCCTGGGCAGGGAGAGGGAATGTTTCTTACTTGCAATAGAACCTTACAGGCAGTGGCTTTTAAGTAGGTAGCACCACAACCTTTTGGTGATTTGTTAGCCATTCTAAGACCAAATTATGCTGTTGCATGCCCCAGCACACAGAGAAGCTGGCAAATTGGGCTCACAACGTAGACTGGAAGCAGATGCCACCCCTGTGTTAGTAAGTTCTAGGTGATCTAACAAAGCATGTTATAGTCCTCCTTGGGCTGGGAATAACAGACACAATCCTGCAGAAAACTAACCTATCACTTCCTGTCCTAGTGCCAAAGATGTGATCACACTTGTCAGGGATGTTATTGTGACTATGAGAACATTAAAACACCAGAACAGAGATTGGATATTAAAGACATTGCTCATGAAATGGCTTGCTGCACACTGACAAAACCTGGAAGCCCTGTGGGCTTGTTCCTTTTAGATGAGGCATCCAATTCTGGCAGGAAGGAATTTAAACAGAATTACCTGCATACTAATCTCCAAGGAAGAGCAGGAAGAGGAGTCCTGCTCAAAAACAAAATCCCAAGTGCCACAGCCTGTGAGGATCACATTGAACATGCTGATAAATGAAGTGTGAGATAAAATAAAGACAGGGATCAGAGAAATCACAGCACATTCTGCACAGGCAGCTCTCCAGTGCATTAGTATTTTCATCTAAATCAACCTGCAGCATCCTTGTTTCTGTGAAGCTGTAACAAGAGCAGGATTAATTCTCCTGGAGCCATTAGGCACAGAGAGATGCTAAGATGCACCTATAAGTGCAGTGAAATCAAAAGTCAAATGGTAAATCAAATAACTGAATTAGGGGGAAATTAGCACTTTCCCTATGCAGAAGGAATTGACTCAACAGCAGCTGCAGCACACCTAGCACGTGCAGCAGCAGAGCTGAACACAGCAGACACACAAACCCTGTCCACGATGCAGCACACCAGTGAGTAAGAGCCTGGCAGCAGCACAGGTAGGAAATGGTAGAACATAATTCATGGGCCTCAGCAAAATTGTGGGCTGCAGCAAAATACAGAAATCATGCTTTTTTACATCTAGGCAGAGTTTAAAGGGTGAGTATTCCTAGAGCATCTGAGTGGGGACGTTTCAGCTGAGATGGGCTCTGAACACACAGCCAGGTCTATCATTTGCAGTAATGAGAAGCCATAAATGTCTCCATTGAGGAGTTCTGCCCTGCATAACAAGGAGTGAGGGACTGAGGGGTCTCACAGGTGAGAGCAGAAGCAGAAGGTAAGCTATTGCTTCATGAAATCATTCCAAACCAAAGACTGAACACGAATGCAGGTCTGAAATCCCTAGCTGACACGGAAGCAGATGCTAGCTTGAGGCCATGCTTTGGGTAAGTTGGAGACCCCAGGTCAGACCCTTTGGGCATATGAGGGATGAAGAGGCACTCAAGTCCTTCCTAGACCTTGGCATCACTAACTGGTTGGGAATGCAGATGCACCTCTGACAGCTCTCCTTGCAGCCCAATGGACATGGCAGGCAGCCAGCCATTCCAGGTCATCTCTCCTGAATGAAATGCTCATGCATTTCAAACGCTGATGAGTTGCACTGACCCCATCTTCCTGTCAGCTCTTCAGCCTGGCTTCAGAAATCCCCTAAGAGGATTTACTCTCCTGCAGGAGCCCTGTAAGCCCAGCCCCAGAGGGATTTGGCTGCAGGAACCTCAGCTGCTGTATCAGTTCACTGCTGTACCTTTCAAACACAGCTAAAGCAAGAGGAGAATGCAGCAATATGTGTCTTTGTGAAGGCCCAGAGGTGTAGAGCAGGCCCAAAGCAGACAGCTCTGCACACAGAAGGGTCATGGAGCAGCAAGTCACTGTTGGGTAGAGGAGGCAACTTGCCCAACCTAACAAGGAGCAAGAGTCTACAGCAGGCTTCTCCCAGACAGTGACTCAGAGCTCAACACCTACTCAACAATCCTCTGAAGGTGTTTCCATCTCTCCTAGGCAGACAAGGAGACAAGCCAGCAAACAGAGAAATCAGAGCAAAATGGCTAAATTTAGGCAGAAAAATACCCCTTCTTGTGCAGATTGGAACTGAAGACAGAGCCTGAAGAGAGAACCATCCAATCAATTGCTGGTGATTGCTTTTAAACTGCCCAGGGACAGTGGTGTTTTATCATGTCATCCCATCTAATAAAGAGAAAATGCAACTGAGTCACTCAGTGGGCAATTTGATTTGATTTTTCATTCCTCTCTGGTGGTTATGATTCCATCTCATGTTGGCAGCACAGACAGCTGGGCTGGGAGAGTGGAAAGAGCATTTGATTGCCTACAAGATCATGGCAGGAGTCGTGATAACCTCTAGCAGCAACAGGGACTGAGGATGAAGCTCTCACCTAGAGACTTCTGCAGCATCACTGACATCACGATGCTGCCACTCTGCAGCATTAGGATGGCATTTAACAGAGCAGACTTCCTCCAGGAAAGGGCTGGTGTTAGCTCCTCTGCAGCTCTGAAGGCCTAGAGGGGCTCATTTACACAGTTTTAATGGACTGCATTCAGCACTTGTATTCCCCAAATCCAAGCCTCCATGCTGATATCCTCCCAGCTCCACTATCACCTAGCAGCCCTCACCTCCTGTCCTTCTGACCAAACACACACTGCATGGAGCATCTTCTTTCACAGCTCCACACAATACTTCACCTGGTGGCTGCCTAACTCTCACAAGCTTAACAGCACTCCTAGCACAATCCAGGCAAACACTTCACACAATTCCACTTAACTTCTCCAAGTCCTTGAATTAATGTAGGTCCATGATGGCCCAAGAGCACACTTCACTCTTTGCAGATCAGTCCTTTTTTCAGCCTCTCTCACTTAAGCTGAATTTAAATGTTTCCACTGAAACATCCCAAGATAAACACTCCTGTGACTGCTGTGACAGTTCAGAGCACAGCAGACACATGGCCAAATCTATCCATCTGGGAGCACAGCAGTGAGATGGTCTCCTGAGAGTTGAAGCAGGCTGTGCCTTTTGCCTCCTGCTGTTCTGATTCAGCAAGCACTTGGTGCTTCTGAGCTGTGGCATAAAGGCACCTGAAGCTGCTGCATGAAGCTGGTTGCCTCCCTGATGCTCTACAGCACAAGGCTGGATGAAGCTGGTTGCCTCCCTGATGCTCTACAGCACAAGGCACTTGCAGTGGTTATGGAAACATCTAGCAATGAGAACTGTTAGGAATACCTTGGACAAACTGCTCCTGACAGCTCCTTAAGCATAGCTGCCATCCCCCCAGCCCCCTGGGTTTTCCCAGCCCTTCTTGGTAGGATTTCATGGCACAGCAATGTTTAAACCACAGATTTGTTGGGATTTGGTGTGACTACAGGGCCTCCTGAAGTTCCTTCTGGCTGGAAGGATGCTGAGATTCCCTGTGTAGCCATATAATCTGTTCCCATCTCTACAGCTCTGATGTTCAAGTGGAAGCATCAAACAGGTCCCAGAGATGCCTACAGATGAACATGGTTCTTCTGTGTTACATTCCATCCTGACTCCTGGAGTGTCTATACATCCCTCATCTGTTTACATCCATACTGTGCTCTGCTGATACTCCCTCGTATTCCTTCCATCTGTTTGCTTTTCCTCTGACCCAAAGAAATTACCAAGAATTTCAGTAGACTCCTCCATGTGTTGTCCAAAGTGTTTTATCCCTCTGGAGAACTCTCCCATCTACCTGAGCTCCATTTGCAGATGAATATCCAGAAGAATGAGAGAAATATTAGAGTTGTAATTTGCTGTAAAAGGAACAACTTGGCTGCTGCAGCAATAAACTTTGTGAGGCAGTGAGTACTTCTCCCTGGATACAATGAATTAGGAGCACAGAACACAAGGAGCTGGCTCCAATATCTCCATGCAGAAATAAAGGGAAAAAAACCCAAAGAAATTATTACCTTAGAAAAAACCATGCAGCACAGAGTTCAGTCCTGAGTGTAACTAGCTTCATACCCTGACTGGTGAAAATGAGCCCTTGATAAATGGTGTAATTTACATCTACTTAGAGCATGTTACAAGCCCACACAATCATTTTGTTTCTTTCTCTAGAATTTGCTTCCTGGCAAGTGTTTTTTTGACAAGAAAAACAGCTCCATGACTCCACAGGAACCAGAACATTTGGAGATTGCTCCTGGTGCTGACAGACAAGGTTTAGCTGTGCCCAAAGCACCACTGGAAGTATAAAGCTAGCCCATTTCCTTTTCCACAAAACTTCAGGAATACATAACTTCAGTTTATCTCTGGGATATCAGCTACTTTTATTCTTTCCTCGTTATTATTGCTTCTGGTGTTTTATTCCTTGGGTTAAGGAGGATTTGGAGGTGCTGGGAACTGAAGTGAGAGGTGTAGAGCAGGCAAAAGAGAGCTCTGCATGCACAGCAGACCTGGAGAGGTTCCTGTGACCTGCCCTTGCCCATGGAAGCCAGGGAGAGAGGAGAAGTTCCCTCTCAATCTTACATCCCAACCACAAACCCTCTGAGCCCCAACAGCACAAGCTGTGTTCATTTCCTGCTGTTTTTCCTTAAATCAGCCACAACATGAGAATGGAAGCAGCAGAGCTTGCCCTGAGAGTTGTTAATAAAACTAAATTATAATAAAAACAACCTAAAAATAACTTTACAAACCTCAACCTAACCCAAAACACCAAACCCACCTAACTCTCCAGCCTAGATTCCAGCTGAGGGCACAGAGCTGAGCCCTCTCTTGCCACCAGCACCTGGAGAGGCACTGGCAGCAGGGTCTAAGCCTCTTGTGCTGTCACCTGCATTTACATCACTCCATGCTGCAACCAAAGTTACTGAATGGAACATGAATTTTCCATGCAGAAAGCTCTGCTATTGCCATTTTCCTCTATATTATAGTTTTAAAGGAATATGCCAAAACAATTCTATTGGGAGTCCACCTACAAGGATGAATAAAAACCAACTGATAAAGGATTTAAAGACTTCTAACGGGAGTGTCTTGACAAGCTTGGAGTGACTTTATTAATGCAGAACAGTACAGTTTTTCAGAGTTACTTCACAGAAAGAAATCAATTCTCAGTTTAAATTCATGTCCACATTTGAAAGGGAAAAGAGACAGAGCTTTAGGTGAAAACAGCAAAAAGGACTGTAAAGAACCAACTGATTAGAAACAAACCATGAAGCTGCTGGTTCCACTGCTTTAGGAAGTGACTGAGAGGCTTGCAGTCATTCCTGGATCATTCCAGCTGTTAGAGACAAACCAATCCTTCAGTTTCCCCTTCCTGACTGAGGGGTAACCACACTGCCCAGACACAGACACTAGTCCCCAGGAAGGTTAATCTAACCTGAGAGGATGGAGAACTACAACCCCATCACCTGAATCTGTGGCAGCAGTGGTACAGCTCGTTGAAAGAACAAACATCAGGGTTGTCCCTAGAGAAACCATTGCTAAGTACAAGTGTTCCTATTCCACCATGAGGAGCATGGTTTCAAAACTCTACTGTGCTAACGCCATTCCTGATGGAACACTGATTAAAGCCATGGACCTACACCTTCAGAGGGGTTTCTATTTCCCCTGGGGTTATTCTTTTGATGAGAAACCCCAGACACATTCTGGCTGATCTCTCATCCTTTTACATCATATCAAAGGCACAAACCCATGGTGAGAGCTCCTCCTCAGAAAGATCTCCAAGCTTTATACCTCACATCTGAGACAGAAGAGCTCAGACAACAACAAAACACCTTGCCCTGAGAAACAAGGCAAAAACTACAGCCAGACTGGAAACAGCTCCTCCAGTAAGCAGCCAGGGCAGAGTGGGTCTGAAGGAGGCTAAAGGGTACAGAGAGGCTCCACTGGAGCTGCTGCAGTGCAAACACACATTTCAGTGTGACAACTGCTATTTGTGACTCTGCCAATGCCATTAGCTACTATGCTGATGCTAACTGATTGAAGAGTAATTTGGATCCAAACTTTTAACTCCATAGGATTGGTACAGGACTGTAGGCATCTATTTACAGCCTCCCCTCCTGCAGCTGCTTAAACAGCTCCACATGGGCATTTAGCAGCAGAAAGGAGCAAACCCAAGACAGGTCAGTGTTTTCACACTTATTTAAGTCCTAGCTTGCGTGAAGGTTATTCTCACCACAGATGTGATTTTAAAGCCTCAATAGCCCTCTCAGAAAGCAGAGAGCACTCTAGCTGCAGAGAGCCTTATCCAGCCACACTCCATTATCATTTGCATAGTCTCTGAATTTCCCTTCTCAGCTCCCTTTTCCTGACCTTTTCCCGTTATTCTTGTGCTCTGCTCGCTTGTCCATAGGAGGAGAAATAGATTGTTCTTGCTCACAGCTGCTGTGAGGCTTCTTTAGCCTGATTTTGACTTGACTTCTTCTTCTGGGGAGATGCAAAATGTAATTCCTATTTAAAAGATAATTGCTCCCAGCACTGGAATATTTCACCCAGGAGAACAGCCAGAAATATGAAACCTGAGGGAAACACTCTGCTGGAAGAGAGCAGAATTAAGATGAAACTCCCAAAAATACCTTCATAATGAAAGCTTCCAGTGATTTCCAGGGAGATTCAGCATCCTAGATCCCATCTTCAGTAGTGAATCAGAAGGATTTGGGATTTCTATGTGCATTCTACAGACAAAGCTGACCCATGCAGCCCCAGCAGGCCAAGTCCCTGGGAGAGCAGGAAGGGACCAGAGGGAGCACAACATATTCTCACAGCTCACACAATGATGGTTAGGGAACAAGGGGAAGCCAAAAGCTTCTCTTCATCTGCACCTGAAGACCCAGGGCAGCACAATGAACCCCATGCATTTGTAGGTGTCTCTCCTCCTTCTCTACTCTACATGCCTCATCACCTTTAGATGCCTACAAGATTCCAGTTAATGCTCCAGATGATGGCTCATTGCCTACCAGCTGGTTGTTACCATCAGCTTTAGCTCAGTTCAGAATAGAAGTGACTGTATTAGTTTTGACCTAAGAGGAACTAAATGGCTCTGAGTTTACTGCAAACACCAGCTCCTTTCCCCAGGGGATAGCACATCTGAGACCAGCTGGGCACACAAAGGAGCTCTCTGCTTTACTGGAAAGAAACTGACAACAAACCATTCAAATTTTCAAAAACCTGCCAAAAAAAAAATAAAAAACCCAAACCCACTCACTATCCTTGCTATACCTTCCAGAATTTAAATGCAGTTTCCTTTCCCCTTCTCCTCCCCCATCTCCTCTGGGAATGCAAGTAGGCTGAAAGCAGAGTGTAGGCTTGGGAGCTGGAGACAGGCAGTCTGAATGAGGAGGTTTAATATTTAAACTTGTATATTAACTCCAAAATTATGAGGTTAGGCTAGAAAAAAAATCTCTTTGTAGTTACAGACACGTGTATCGATGAAAAAGAAAGAAGATCACAGAGAGCTCTGAGTGGTTTGGGTTGATGAGGTCTCCTGAGATCCCTCAGTCCAGCATCCTGCTCGGCAGGGTCAGCCAGAGCAGGTTGTCCAGAAGGGTTTGAATATCACCAGGAAAAGTTGGAGCCTTAATTCCAGTTTGTCTCTGACTCCTCAGGAGTGACTGAGATGTTTTCTATGTGACAGCAGCTCCCTTTGGTGCTGTTGGTTCACTCTGTCAGCTCACACTAAGGACTCTGCCTAGCTTCCCAACAACAGGGCCCAGGCATTATTTTAAGTAGCCCTTTGTTTTTCTATCTAAGTCTAAACCAGCAAAATCTTAAGGCAAACAACCAGAATGGTCTGTATGCTCAAAATGTAAGAATTTGTATTCTCTGGGCGTGACTTTCTGTCTCCAGCCCAGGAAGAGTGTCCTAGGCTGACACCTAAAGCACAGCTAACTAAAAATGCCACAGAACTCTCTTCCTGTTGCCAATTCATATCTAGAAGCTGAAGGAAGAACACACTGCTGGTGACAGCTCTGCAATCAGCCCATGTGTGACAGGAATCAGGTCTCCTCTGACAAGCTGAGCCCCAGGAAAAAGAATAGCTTTTTTGGGCTATGTGCCAGTGCTGTCAAGGAATAAGAACAATGGCACAAAGCAGAACTTGGCTGTTTCCCCCAGAGACTAGAGGCTTTCAAAGAGTAGAGATGGCCATCTGAAATGAAGAGGCTTCTGGTGGATGGTGAAGAAATCAAGTCATAATGGCTGAGAAGCAGCAGGAGAAGAGGCTGTGCTTGTACCAGACACATCCCTGGAGTCTCTGCAGGATGCTGGAGCTAGACAGGAAAGAGAGAGAGGCAAGAGGGGAGATGGAATCAAGAGGCAAGATGAGAATCAGGAAGCTTCAAATCAGCTATCAGGAGGTGATGAAAAACAAAGCAAGAAGCAGTAGGTGTGTAACCTCAGTGTTATCTGCCAGATGAGTGGCAGTGTCTGTGATGGAAAAGGATGGTTCAGAGCCATACCACCTCAGGGAATAAAGACCAAATGCAAAGGTGAGACTGAGCAACAAATATGCCCATCTCTAATAGGGAAAAAACCTCTCATCCTCTCCTTCTGTCACAGAGCTCTTCCCCTGACAACTCACAAGAGCAGACAACCTGACATTAGAGAGTGGCAAACTGGTTATGAACTTCTGGAGTGCAAACCTCACTGACTCAGAACAGTCATTTCCTTCCCCAAATTGTCCCTAGCTGAAGGTCTCTCTGTCCTTTTCCTTCAAAAGAGAAGCAAAGTTTCTCAACAACACTGCAGAAGCTGTTCTGAAAGCCAGAAAGAGGAAAGTGAGAGCCATCTCTAAAGTAAAATGCCAGCAAGGTCTCGACCAGCTTTAATTAGTAACCTAAACACAACCTCAGGTAACAGCAAGGACCTGGGGCAGGAGAAATGCCTGAACATTGAGAGAAAAAGGGTTTGGTAATGACAATGAAGGAGAAGCAGACAAGCTAAGGGACAGGGAAGAAGGTGTGAAAGGTCAGCAGCTCAGTGACAACAGGACTGACTGTATCAGGAAGGGAATGCCATGATGAGGGAGAGAAAACAGGACACTTCAAATACAAAGCTGGGGATCTGATGCAAGTCATGTAAAAATGACTTTAGATAAATGAAATTAAAGTAACTGATCAAGTGGGAGCTGATAGAAAATATTAAGCACTACATTGTGCTGTAGTGTCTCTTAGAAGTGAGCTGATGAGAATCAGAGGGTTTGACATTCATGCAAGTTTCAATCCTAACCTGAGCTTTGAGCAAGCAAAGTCTCTGGTTTGTCTGGCTCTGGATTCCAAGGCTTCCCACTCACTCAGAGCCTGGAAAGATTCCTCAGGTCTCTGTGCTGTCAGATGGGTGGCTTTAGGCCAGCATATTTCAAGTGCTCCCCTAAGAGGCTGCTGTATCTCAGTTTTCTCAGCTTCTCCACTTTCATTTAAAACCCAACAGTTCTCCTTGCTTTGATTCCCATTTACCCTTAACCACCCCAATGCCACCTTTTGTTTGTCACTTCACAAGTTGACAGATGACTGATAGAGCAGCAAGGATAATCCATATCCTTGTGGAAAGCCTTAACAGGTATTTAAAAGTTACCATGACACCTTCTCCTCTTGGCTGTGCCAAAGTCACCCAGAACAAAGCCTTCAGGTAGCCTTTGCTAGCACTGAACAGTGTCACTTCCATAGTTAAATGATGCCATGCCTCTGGCTGCAGAACTGGTTTAGGAGATTTCTGCACTGTAAATTGGAACGGAGAACAGAACCTGATTTAATAGATAAAATAATTCCCTCCAGATGCCCCAGGCCCTTCCCAAACTTACTAAACTTCATGATTTCATAATGCTGAACCAAATAAAGGGAATAGCAAAGTGCAGAAGAGACACAGGAATGACTCATTTAAAGGAGAGAAGCGCTGAATCCTTATTGCAGAAAAGAAAGATGGTTGCCAAAGCATGGCTTGAGTTGCCCTTTCCACCTGCCTTTCCTCTTTGCATTCACTCTGCAAATCCCTGAGCACAGCAGTGACGAGAATGGGGCTCACCACACATCAGCCAAGCTTCCAGCAGTATCTCTGGACCTGTATAAGTTCTTGCTGTGGTTTTACTGCTGAATTCTTCTGTTGAGCACAGTGTAAATAACAGAAGTAAAATATTTGCCACCTAACTGGGTAGAGCAGAGAGCTCTGACCTGGATCCTAAATGTACTGACAGCAAATCTCAGCAAAAGGATTTTGCCAGCAACTGCAGGGTGGTGACAGTGGTCTCCCAGACCTGTGAATTTCAGACCTGAGCCAAGAGACTCTGATGGAACACAGGAGGCTATGTCCACACCAGCTCAGCCTTCACAGAGAACTTAACTTTGCACCATGCATCAGCTGGGACTCAGGTGCTTCTAACCTCACTTGTCCACACTAGAGACCAGGTCTAATAGAACCACAGGACAGTTTGGCTTGGAAAGGACTTTTAGAGATCATCCAGCCCAATCCCCTTGCAGCAAGCAGGGACATCTCGGCACAGGCCAGGTTGCTCAGAGTCATAGTTTGTAGCCCAGAGCTCTCAGACGTGGATGTGCTAATACCAGCTGAGACACAAGAGATTCCGTATTTTCTTGAAAAGCAAAAAAGTCTGCTGCAAGTAACCGAAGGAAATAGTCTGGGGGAGCTCCAAAGACGACATAAGTGGTAGCTAACTCCCCAGGAAAGGGCACATCTCCGGAGCCTGGCACAGGACAGACAGAACTCAATCCCATCATTGCAACCACAGGTCTGGGGGCTGTGGGCGCACCACGACATCCACCCCCGGGAGCGGCAAGCAATCGCCTCTCTCACCTCCCTGCCAGCTCCCACAGCCCCAGCCCCTGGAGCCGTCCCGTCCGCTCCTGGCTCTGCTGCCGGAGCCGGGGCGGAGGGAGGGGCAGAGTGCGGCTGAGGGCAGAGCCGGCAGGGGCCGCGCTGCAGCGCATCGGGGCCGCGGTGCCCCCGACGCCTCCGGAGAGCAGGGTCCTGACACCGCTACCACCGGGCCCGCCATGGCCGGCAGACCCCCGCCCGCCGCTCGCAGGTAGGACCCGAGCCCCCGCCCCTTCCCGCCGCCTGCGCGCCTGGGGCTGGGCTGCGCCGTGCCGTGCCGTGAGGGGACGCTGCTGCCGGTGGCGAGTCACGGCTGCCGCCGCTCCGACACCGGTCACGGCCGCCGCTGCCGCCGCTCCTAGCCCGACCGGTCACGGCCACCGCTTCCGCCGCTCCCAGCCCGACCGGTCACGGCTCCGGGTGCCACCGGTCCCGGCTGCCTGCCCGGTGAGGAACGGCGCTGCTGGGCTCCCGCGGGTCCCCGCTGCCCGCCCGGTGAGTAACGGCTCCGGACACTCGCCGGTCTCTGCCCGGGGAGCACCTCTCCTGGGCTTACTGCGGCACCGGGAGGGGTGTCCTCCCCGCTGGGGATGGTAGGGGACACGGCGGTGCCAACGGGAGCATCCGAACCGCTCCCCGCGCGTCGCTGTGCGGCTGTCTGTCAGAGCGCGGTCGGAACGGCTTTGCTCCGGCGCGAACAACAGGGATTAAAGTGCTTTTTTTTCTTCAAGCAGAAAACCGAAAATAGACATTTTTTTCATCTAATTTGGTTACAGCAGCCAGTTTTCATAGAGTAGCGAGTACGGAGGGTCGGTGAGTTAATTAACGGTTAATAAAGTAACTCGAAGACATCGTGCCCAAGTCATTGAGATGCAGATGCGCTATATAGGAAACCAGATTCTGCCACGGCGAGAGAAATACCTAACCCCTGTACTTTCCTTACGCTGGCTCCAGAAAACGAGCCCTTTCAGCGCTTGTGGAGCACAGCACAAAGCAGAGCAGAAGTTCCCCGGCTTGGACAGGGATGCGCAGAGCAGGCTGCCGGGATGTGGTTCGGCATCACCGGCAACCATTAGCACTAACTCGCGTTTCGATGGGAGCAGGCAAGAGCAGGACAGAAATTGTGCCGTTTGAGACAGGCTACCGGGGACAAAAAACTGCAAATCAGTGCAATTCGCTTCCTTTTAGCTGCTTCCTGTGCTGTGTCCCAGCGAGAGGTGAGGGATAGGGATGATAGAAATAGGAGTTTGGAGGAAAAGCCTTAGAAGGAAGGTGCTGAACGAGAGACACAACTGCCTGGGAGCAGGCAGGGGCAGCGAGGCTTTAGCGGGTGCTAACTGCCTGCGGGAGAAACTGATTTTGTTTACCCGAAGGACACAAAAAGCTGGCTGAATAGTGTTTCCTAGCAATAAATATTTAGTGACCAAAGCTTAATAACATTTCTGCACTTTGAACTGCCTGATCCAGAAATAACCCTTTCTGGTTTTTACCTTGGCATTTCAGGGTGAAATGAGAAGGATTTGGGCTTGTTGTTGATGTTAATGACAGCTGGTAATTTTATACAGAACTTTTCCACCCCAAATACCAAGGTGATTGTACAAACTTCAGTATCTGATGGGAAGGCACAGCCTGAAAGCAAGAGGGACTCAGAGTTTCAGGCTGGAGAGACTCTTAGGTTACCTGACCTTCTGTAATCCACACTCTAGAGGAAAACAGGACAGAATGCAACCTTGCCCCCAGCAACCTGGGCCAGGGTAAAACAGATGTTCCAAACAGACAGTCCTGAAGATAGTAAGAACTAGACAAGCTGCTGCTTTGCTTGCTCATGGTCTTGCTTCTGGTGTTCCATGCTTACATCCTCACAGGCACACAACCACTTCCCAGCCCCACACCACTGCTGCTAGGCTTTTCATCCCAGCACAAACCCACCCAGACCAGTTCTGCTGCAGCCCAGAGCTCTGCTGTCTGGGTCCTCTCCTCATCCCAGCTAGGCAATACTCAGAAAGCACTCACAAGTTCTGTAGCAAGGCCAAGGCTCAGTGTGGGATGTTCCTGGGAGCACATACCTCTTTCTTTGTCCTGGAGACAGGGAAGGCTGCTTCCTGCACCTTGGGCAGCTCAGACTTCTTTGCACCAAAAAGCAGGGCTCCCCTTTTCACCTCTTTTATCTCCTGCAGCTGGTGTAACAGCTGCTTGTAACTTTTCAATCAAGGTAACCCTTTCTTTGGTGACCAGCTATGTAAGCTTGATCCTTTCTGTCTGTGAAGAAGGGTTGGAGGGCTCCAGGAAAGGTCACCAGGCCATTCCTATCCTCACCAGGAGACCCTGGGGCAAAAAGCACATGTGGGAAGGCATGGAACAGATAACACATTGGTACACATTGCAGTTGGGAAGCTGGAACTGTGGTCTGTAAGGATTTACTGGGGTTTAGGGTGGAGAAGCAAGACCACACTAATAGCTGAAAGGTACCAGCTTGCACTTTGCCTGTTCAGCTGAGAGGCAGGGAGAAGAACACTTGAATTCTTTACACGTGGGCCAGGACCTCCTGTGTCAGGCAGTGATGGTTTGGGATGTGGTTGCACAGAGGATGGCTAAGAAAAGCCTTCCACCAAAGCAGCCTGGAACTTGGGTGAGAAAGAAAACAGCTTTGGTGGCTTTGTACTAAGATGAGTGAAATAAAACCTTTGGTCCTTTAAGGAGACAAAATTGCAGGCAAAGACTCCAATCATGGAGTTCAACAGTCATGGAGCTAACCTAGAGCTATAAGTTTCTTTGAAGAACTCATTACAAAATTAATAAGCACATCAAGCAAGAGGAATCAGTACTAGGAATGTATTCTGGATCATTGTCAGTGGAATGCAATAAGCAAAGAGAACAGCTCAGGGAGTGCTGGAATGCTGCATCTGCCTCTCAGAGACAGTATCCAGCTATTTATCAATGGCAAACAGCCTCAAGATGAAGGACCAGGAGCCCAAGCACTAAATGCTAACTGGTTTTGAGCACTCAGAAGTGGAAAAGACAGGTGTGGTTCTAGCTCAGAAGAAAAATGAATTCCAGTTCTCCATCCAAACACTAGGTGTACTTGGCAGATGGCTGGGATGCAGCAGCAGCATCTCCCAATCTTCCTGTCCCTTCTGTGGCCTCCTGAGGCAGGGGCAGGAGGGGACATCCCCCAGCACAGGTCACAGGTGGGACAGAACACACAAAATACATCAGGAGCTCAGTGTCAGAAACCTACTGGGTTGTTGCCCAGTTTCTTAACCACCTCTTTATCATTAGGTTAGAGATTCCTCTCATCCATGCATTAGACAGTGCCCAGCCTGCACGTGCAGGATCTGCACCTTCCCTTCCTCCTGCTGCACTGAAAATGGGGAAATTTTACAGGATATTTCTGCCTTTCTTTTCGTAACAAGCACAAATGTAGTATGCACAGATTAATACCACAATTGCTAGGATTTATTTGGTGCCCAGGATGAATTCTAAACCTCCTTTTTAGTCCTGTCAACCTTGCAGTATTTTCATTACTCTCTTTAGTTTCCCTCATTAATTTTCTTCAAGCCTTGCCTCATTATTATTAAAAATCTGTCTGCTGCCAGTGCCCATGACACATGCTAGGTAGCCAGAGCCTTTTTATCAGAGCTGTGTTTTCTCTTGGTTGTGGCATCACCATTTATTATATATCTAATTATTTCTGAATAAGAGAAGAATGTTTCCTTTCTAAATCTTGATTAAATTTCATTTATATCTGAGAAAAGATGCCTTTTCTTAAATACTCCTGACCCAGGAGCTGATGCTGCAGTGCACATTCCCCAGCTAGTGCAATTTAAACACACTCAACAAGTCCTGTAGAGGCCCAAGTGGTCACGTGGAGTTTAGCTTTGGGGATTGGCAGAGGTTCCTGTGCTGGGATGTGATGTAGAACAAGGGAATGGGCTGAGCTGGTGGAGCTGCTTTCCTCCTTGGTGTGGCAGCTCAGGGTGCAGAGGCTTGCTGAGTGTCACCATGCATTCAGCAGCACCACAGTGCTCCTCTGCGAACCAGCTCAGCTCACTAGGGACTGCAGCAAGGGCTTGGCTTGCTTAGAATATCCCACGGGAATGGATTTGTGTTCCTTCAGCAGTGGAAGACTCAGGTGTCCTCACACAGTCCCTGTGAGCCTGCACAGCTCCCTGAATCCCAGAGGCCAGGCACATCCCTGCCGGCCGCGGAGCTGCTCGCAGCTCCCAGTGCTTCTTCAGGATCTTCAGGGAAGAGGAAAAGGTGGTGCTCAGTTTTCACAACTGTGATTAAATTAGGTCCAAATCATTTCCCCCACCAGATTAATTTATAACTGTCTGCTATCTCCATTTGAAGAGGGAAGAGATCAAACGAGCAGGGCAGCAGTTCAGCAGCATGTCCATGGATTGTTCCTCCTCTGGGCTGTCAAGGCTGAGTCTTCCTTCTCAGTGAAAAATGTCTCTTGCCATTCCAGACACCCAATAAAAATGACCAGCTCCTTTCCTTCTAAAAGGACAAGAGATGCATGCTGCAATACTGAAATGAGAGACCTTGTTTTCCCCAAGTTATCACAGGTTGCTATTTATTGACATATTAACCTAGCATCAAAACTAATAAGGTTTGTGTTCCTGTAGGATGTTAGCAGCAAATCAGAACTGTTCAGGACTATTTCAGGCATGTCAATTGTATTAAAATAGGGTTTGTTGTGAATAAGCAATGACAGAATGTATTCTTTGGCACTAAAATAACTTCAGAATGTTCCCTGACATTTTAGCTAGATAGTGTGTGACTATCACTGCAGGTGGTCACAGGAACAATACTCGATTGAAAAGGAATAGGAAATTTCTGTGAGCATTTTGGGTGAAAACACTTATTTTTAGACTCCTGTTTCCCTTTTCTGGTATCATTAGTTAAGGTGAAAACACATTTGTTTCTGAACACTATTCTAATCCTAAACAAGGACTTGAAAGATTTAGTAGGGATCAAAACCTCTTTGGCTTTCTTTCAAAGCAAAAAGGGCTGGAGAGCAGAATGGAGTTGAAGAAATAATGCATGTGTGAGATAGGTACTTTTGGAAGTACTTCAGGTACTGTTAAAGTGAAATATTTACCATCACTGAGTTGAGTTTACTAGGGACCAGCATCCCAACTACGCGGAGGAGCTGGGAGCAGTTGTAGAGATCTGTGGGTGAAACAGGCAGCTGTGTGCCACAGGCAATCCTGGGACAAGGGTCACCTCTCCTGAGTCTTCCTCCCTCCACTCTGATTTACTTACACCTCAGAAAGGCCCCCAAAAGAGGGGAAGAAAAGGAAAATAAAGAAGTTGTCATGCTTTCCTGATGAGTTCTGTGGCTCACTGCTGGCTGGGGAGTCTTTAGACATTTGGAATAAATGCTTCATTACCATTTCCTTCTGTATTCAGAAATATTCCCTTCTGTGATATGGGAAGCTGCATCTTCAGCTGCACTGTGGTGAAGTCAGCTCTGGGCTCTCATGGCTTAACCAGTGCTGTGCAGCGTGATAGATTAGCCTCTCAGATGGTCATACACATGCTTTTTTCCCCCAAAACCTCAAGCTGTTCCGTAACTCAGATTCTGTGTTTAAAAATTGGCTTTTCCAGTATCACACCAGCCCCTTTTCCTAACAGCTTTGTAGCTGAAAGTAGCAAGAGTAGGATATTCCCAAGCTTCTCCCTCAGCTATATGGGGACAAGTCAGGCCTTAGCTAAGCTCAGGTTCCCAGAGGGTTAGGATTAGGGCCTTGCTGTTCCTGAGGAGAGCTGGCACCAGGAATTCCAGACAGTTTGCCAAACACCATTCAAAACATGCAAGCCACCTTCTTCCCATCACACACATCATCCTGAGCACCTACCACGTGTCAGTGAGGCTTCTGCTTGGTAATCAATCTAAGAGGGGAAACCCTGGAACAGCTAGCAACGTCTGATCAGCCACGTGCATTTTCTGTTCAAACCCTGACACACTCATTTACTTCCAAGTCACAAACATCTTTGTCACATTTCTCTTCCTTTCAAAACTGCTTCATATCTGAAAAGCTGTTCTAGGACAGATTTAAGGTCTCTAGAAGGTAACCTTCAGGAAAAGTTGTCAGTGACATACTTGGCTGCACGTGCTGAGCTTTGGGGCCCCTCCTGTCACTGCTTGGCTCCTGTTGCTCTCAATCAGAAGTGCATTGCATGGGTCAATGGCAGATGCTGGCTGAGGAGCTTGGCTGTGACCTTTGGCTATATAAGATAAACTATGTGCCCCAAAATACTGAACTAATTAAGCCAAGATTAACATCCTCCCCATGAAATCACTCTTTTCCTGCTGTGCCATGTTCCACTGTCTCTCCTGGAATGCCCACCTGAGAGTTTGTGCACAGCAAGAGGGTGAGAGAAGCACTTGGAGAGGACAAGAGGTTTGTTAGGTACCAGAAAAGCGAAATAGACTTAAAAACCACCCCGTGGTTTATGGCACGAAAACCTCATCTGCAACAGCTCTGACTTCACCCTGAAAAATGCTGGGAATTTCTATTTCTAGCTGAAACCTGTGGGAGCTGCTTGCATGTTTGTGATGTGTTTTATCTGGACCCAATCTCGCTGGGTTCCAGCTGTGTCCCAATGTTTTTTCCATCACCTCTGGGAGCAGTAAGATCAGACACCGTCACGCACTCGGAATGATTCTGTACTAACAGCAGAGTCTGTATCAAGAACAGGCACTGCCACCAAAAGTGCTGTAATAATGTAAGTTGCTTAACAAACACACAGCCGTGAACATTCCTGTTGGAGAGGAAAAACAAGTGTCTGCTCTTTGTCGTGCCTCCCCCAGCACAAGGACAAGTGCTATTGTGCTGCACGCCTACGCATGCTAAGCCAACACAGGATTTTCTGGGATGCCTCCTTAAGAGTGTTTCTGGTTTTGAGCTGCTCCTTACTGCTTTAACAGGCTCAAACAGCAGCAAGCCTGGTGCTTAGCTGGGGAGGGAATGAAACCACCTTGTGCTGTTGCTTGTGGAGTGCCTGTGCCTGGATACAGTGCATCCAGCCTGGCTCTAAAGCCATCTTCCCGATCGCTGCTGCCTGCTGGAGCCATGTGCATACAGACAGCTTGGAAAGCCCTTTCTTTAGCAAGAGTTCTCTTTCCTGCAGCCAAACCCTCACCAGGGCCTCCGTTTCCCACCAAGCTGGCACTCCAGAGCTGAGGATGGACTCCTTGCTTTTAAAGGCAGTACCCTTGGCTCTTTCAGTCCGCCTCTGTGAGGTTCAACCCTTTAGCCCTGCCTGAATTCAAGGGTCTCTTTCCCAGGTTCAGTTGTTCTTACTCATCAGGACCTTGTCTGATCCCTAGCTGTTGACCCAGAGCTCCTTATTATACCTTTTGAAAATCCTTCAAATCAGGAACTCTGCAGAAATGGTTGTTCCCAATGCTGCATCCATTCTCTTCCCCTGCCTTATGCATCCTACCGGAAGAGATCTCATGCTTCCTCATGTGCTTTGTCTGTAGTCTCTTCTGAGCAAGGACCTCCTGCCCTTACTAGAAGAGTTCCTTAGTAAGCAGCTAGTCTACCAACATCCCAAAGGTCCACCTGGAATTGTCCTAATGTCAGGGATAGGTGGGGAAAAGGCAGGATGCCTCTCAGCTGCCTGCAAAAGCCCAGTTCATTTTGGGTTGCCCTCTGTCAGTAAACTACTGAATTATTGTTAACCATCAGAAAACAACCCAATCATCTGTCATTCAGCTCCTGATTGCCACTCTTTGATTTGATTGTCATCTCTTCCATCTGAATGTGCTCTGCCATAACTACTGAATATGAAGAAGTTTGTCAGCCTTGCACAGAAAAACTTGTTTGTTTCCCTTGGAGAATTCAGTCAGTAAATAAAGGGAGGAATATGTCTAAGTGGATCCCTTCAAATTCAGTTAGCTGGGTTTGCATTTATTCTTCAGCAAAACTTGTCTGTTCCTCTATAATAGTCTTAAATCCTGGTTTGAGAGGAGGCTGAGCACTGCTAGTGCTTGCAGAGGCTTCTACCTTTCTTTGCTTGCTGTCATTTGGAGCAGAATGAAGAGCTCCATGAACATGGAAGGAAAAGGTGTGCCATAGCATGGTTGTCTTTCCTCTGCTGCTGTTTTTCACCATCACACAGCTAAAGACCTGCCTTTTTGCAGCTGTAAAAATGGAATGTAAATCAGGAGGACCCAACAGACCTTGTGAAACGAGCAATCTGAATACAAAGCACTTCAACTTCCACTCTTTAGGCATGCTGGTCTGTAAAACCAGCAGCCCAGTGCCTGTTAGAGTGCACAGGTACCTACAGGAGGTCCTCTGTGTGCTCAGCTCCCAGGGGACATGGAAACAAGGCTCCCAGACCATCCCCTGACACTGATTACTTTCTGCACATGGGCTCCCAATCCATAACAAAATCAGAAAGACATTTGTTTGAGGTATTTATAGAGAGCTGTTTGACTAACCATCTGTGCTCAGATTGAAGCACACACACTCGGTCCAGACTGACTGAGAACCAGTGCTGTGGATCAAAATAGCAGCTTTAACACTGCTGCATCGAAAGACTTCACTGCTGGTGACTTTGTTTGTGTGTAAAGGTGTGTTTTGAAACCTCTAAGACCTGGAAGGTAGCATGGGAAAAGAGTGACTAGAGTGCCCACTTCAGAAGGACTTTGAGGCTCAGCCTCTGGCTTAGGTGAGTTGCCTTCCTCAGCTGCTGAGTAGCCTCCAGGTTTATTTGTGAGTGTAGAGGTGAGAATATGCTGCAGTATTTTACTGTGCTTCCACTCACCTCCTATTTCCCTTCCAAAATGAGATCCTTGCCTTCCATTGTTGTTCATGGTGTTCAGTACAGATACAGAGATGTGCCTGACCACAGCCTCGAGTTAATTGCACTGAGAAGCCTCACAGTGTTCCTCCAGTTCCCTTCCTGCACCAAGATTGTCTTTTGCATGGATCAGTGTGCTTTGTGTGTTCAGAAGGCAGAGATTAGGGATCATAATGAGAAGATGAAAAGCACTGGGCTGTAATAGGATTGGCTCCACAAGATCTAGATAACAGTCACGTATTTGATGGAATTACTCCTTGGGGATGACTGTGGAGCAGAGAGTTTTTGGAAGCTGGTTGTGCTTGTTCAAGATGTAGGAAATTGAACTTTCTGATATTGTTTCACAAGATTAGTTTTCTTTAGTGGTAACCTGGGGAATTCTAAATGATCTCCTCTGAGCTGATGTAGCACCATCTGCCACATCTGCAGAGAAGATAATTATTTTCAGGAGCAGCTGTGGCTTTTTTGATGAAGTCCTGAGTCATCAAGGTCAGTATTTTTGAGTTGTTCAGCGCAGGAAAGTAGAAGCAATTGGTTTGCATTTCAGTCATTAGTAAAGAATGTATCATTCCTACAGCTAGTGCCATAAAGCTCACAGCTATTTACTACAGCCCTCTCATAGCCAGTCCATTTGTTTGCATTCTTCATGAGAACATTGGGTTTTGCAGGAAGAAGGGATCAGTCATACTTGACAAATCAGTGAGGCTGCAGCTGGTGGCTGACAAGTGACTGTGGGGACCCTTCTGCTAATGGAAGTAGCAGAGTGAACAGGGTGTGCTGCTTGACACTGGGTCACAGGGACAGGCCCAGCCTCAGCATCAAAAGCTGAAGGGTAAATTAGGCTCTCTCTCCAAAGGAAAAATCCCCAAATGAGCATCCTTTAACAGAGATTCCTTGTTATGCCTCTGGCCTTCCATGAGAGCCCAAAGCCAGATGAGCCCTTCTAGCCAGAGGAGCATTCTCCATCCCATAATGAACAAAGGGAACCAAGCTAAGGTGGGAATTAGGACCTGAGACCTTCAACAGCTTGCTTTATCTTGTAGTGAAAAGGCTCTGATCTGTGCCAGATGCCTTGAGAGAGCTAGTGCTTTGTGTGAGCTCTTGATGCCAGGTAGCAAGTGCCACAGAGAGAGCTATCACCTGGTGAGGAGAAGGCTACCTCTCTGCAGCAGCCTCTGGCAGCAGGCAGCTCCTCAAAGGCAGAACAGCTTTTCCCTGGGGAGATAATGAGGCCTAGGGTTATCTCACTGGCTTTGGGACAGAGTGAAGGTGGTAGAGCTGCAAGGCCTCAGGAGGGTGTCCTAAGAAATCACATACATGCTGAAAGTCAAAGCTAAGAAAGGGTGCCCACAGGACCAAGAAAAAGGAAACTTGGGTCTAGGAGCTGAGATGGAGCAGCTGCAGAGGAGGCCACAAAAATGCTCAGGGGCTGGAACACCTCTGCTACGAGGACAGGCTGAGGGAGCTGGGATTGTTCAGCCTGGAGAAGAGAAGGCTTCAGGAGAACTACTAGTGACCTTCCAGGACCTAAAGGGAACTTCCAAGCAGAATGCAGAGGGCCTGTTTGCGAAGGCCTGCAGGGAAAGGACAAGGGGCAATGGTTTTACATTGGAGAAGAGTAGATTTAAACTGGACATTAGAAAGAAGTTGCTCCCCACGAGGGTGGTGGAACACTGGCCCAGGTTGCCCAGGGAGGTGGTTGAGTTCCCATCCCTGGAGGCATTGCAGGTGAGGCTTGCCAGGGCTCTGGGCAAGCTGCTCTAGTTGGGGATGTCCCTGGCCACTGCAGGGGGGTTGGACTAGATGAGCTCCAGAGGTCCCTTCCAACCCTAACCAGGCTAGGATTCTATGATTCTATGATAACTGAAAAGAGATGTTGAAAAGCCAAACCCACGTTCCAAGCTGGGAAAAAGAGCCATGGCTCTGAAGGCATCTAGACAGAACCTCACCTGCTGCACTGGCTGAGCTAGGGAGGACTCAGGTCTGTGGCATGGGAAGCAGCTGAGCCAGAGCAGTTGCTGCCCAGCAGTGTTACAGTTGGGCTGTATAGTCTGAGCAATGGTGGCAGGACTGTGTCAGCCTCCTCTTCCCAGACTGAACTAAGCTCCACTGCAGGTGAGGTGTCAGTGGATTTTAGTTTTTAACTGAGCCTAGCAGGGACTTGCACATGGTCTATTATCCCCTTGGAACTGATGGCAGAGCATGAATTAAGCCATGGTAAGCTGGTGCCTTGTCATGGCCTGTCACAGCATGTGCCACAGCTCCTCACTGATGACTAGCAGTAACTGAAGAGCACTCTGGAGACCCAGGCTGGGAAGCAGAGCCTGGTGAAGCAGGCTGCTCTTTCCCTAGCACAGAGCTACATCTCCTTGCTCAACTCTCTTGGTATCCCTGCAGTCATCTCTCTAGCTGCGTCACTGGAAAGCTTTTGGGGGTTTCTTCCTTTTTTTGTTCTTTCAGCACCTTTGAACCTCCACTGATGCATGAAGTCCCAGAGCACCAAGGCAGCAGCAGCACAGACAGCTCAGCCACCAGCTTGGGAAGCTCTGTCACAGCATGTAAGAAGGTAACTTCTAAGCTTATGTTCTATTCAAAAGCAGATCCAGACCAGGTTATAGCTTTGCTTTTTAGCTCCTCTCTTTGTTGGGGAATGTATTAATTCAGCTGACAGCTAAAAGAGAATAGGACTGACACAGCAGAACGAATTCTGGATGCTGTTATGGTCTCTGGCAGTTTGGTCAGCCTGGTCTCTGCTTGTCTGGTCCCAAAACATGTTATATATACACAGGGGATAAATTCCTCCTGAACATTTCTATTCTACCTCCCTATCTGACAATATGAAATAAAATCAGTGCAAAGGAATGAAAATTCCTCCTCCTCATGGCCAAGTTTGGCTGTGTGCTCCAGGGGCAGCTGCTGAGGAGGACAGAGCATCCTTCATCCCTCACTTTGCAATAACTCCCAGAGCTCTGCTCTCTGCCACAGGCATCATTCTAGAGCTGATAAGAAACCATTGGTTCTAACACAGAGATGCTGCAAAACTTCACAGTTCATTCAGTTTTCACATAATTCTTACTTTTCTCTCTCTCTTTTCCTCCCACTACTACTGCTACTAATGCTTTCCCCTTTCAGTCATTGGGGGTTTGGGGTGTTTTTCCCCAAATAACAACAGTATATATTTATATATGTAAGCAGAGAGAGAAAGAGAAAGCATGTAGAAGATAGATTTATTCTCCTCACCCTGAGAACTCCAGACTGATGTCAGTGCTGGGACTGAGCTTCTGCAGCTCACCCCAACATGCCTAAAAGTGTCAATATTTCCTTTGGCCAATGGGTTTGTTTCTTTGCAGAAGAATACTTGCTTTTTAACAATAATGCTGCTGGCTGTGATTGGGATCTTCACAGAGGTGGAAATGTGTGGGAGAACATCTTACACCTTCCTTTCATGCCAGAGCTGGCTGTTTGATGTGAGACTGAAGGGCAGTGGCACAGCCCTGAGGAGTGTGGCCATGCTCTCCCAGCATGGTCAGCCCCTGGCAAGCAGCTCCCTGTGCAAGGGCTGTGCACTTGCAGAGCTGCTCCAGCTGCCTGCTCCCTGCTCTGTGCTGCAGTCACTGGGATGGCTGTCAGCACACCAAGAGAAGTGATTCACTCCTGACACACAGCATGGTATTTTGGGCTTCTTCACAGCACTGACACAGAACCTGTTACCATGCTTTTTGTGTGTGGAAAAGGATCAGGAATTACCCAAAATAGGCCATTGCCTTCTCCTTTCCCCTCTGTTAGCTACAGTGATTTTTAAGGTAGCTGTGTGGTTGGTGGGGGAGTGAAAGGACTGTGTGTGTGTCCCTGCTGCCAGTTTGAGCAGTTCACCTGCAGGGTAGAGTAGCTGTGCTGGGCACGAGTGAATCCCACCAGGAACTACAGGAGATGTGCTCTGGGACTGCATGGACCAGCCTAGCAAAGGCAGGGGATGTGCCCCTCCAGAGCCTTCTCTGCCTGCCCCACTTGGGATGTGCCCCTCCAGAGCTCTCTCTGCCTGCCCCACTTCCCTGTGTCTTCCTGCTGAGCAGTAATTAACCAGAGCAATGACGATGCTCAGCCGTGGGGACACAGCTGTCTCCTTTTCCCTGCTGTCTGGGCTGTAGATATTTACTGTATTTTAATGCCTTCTGATCTAAGTGGGGGAGCAGGGAGCTGCTGCTCTGAGCTCGGTGTGCAGTGTTTTCCTCTGGGAAAGAGTTGACTTTTGCAGTGCTCACTCCGCCAGAGGCTGATTCAGTTCATTGATTCACAGCACACTGAGCAGTGCTGATGCCTCAGCCTCTAGAGGAGAGTGGAGACTCATATTTTTTTTTTAGAAGCATGAATTACTGCTGATTTCACATTTAGTGCACGATGCCAGTGCATCCTGAATTCCTTTCTGAGGGTGAGGATCCTGCTCTGAAGCAGATCCACAACAGCACAGTGTCTGCAGCTGCTGCACCTCAGCCTGGCCAGTGAGCCCAGCTCTGCTTGGAAATCAGGAGCAGCTCCACTGCATCCAGCAGGATTGCTAGCAGTGCAGGGCAGTGGGACTGCCCCATGTCTTGTCTCCATTAGATAAGAATGAAACACAAGGCAGGAGGAGGAAACTTTGGCAAGTGTGGGCTATACAGATGAAGGATGTGATGCTGACTGACAGCTGAAGGAGCACAGCTTCAGGGTTCCTGTCCTTTGGTACAGACCAGCTCAGCTTAAATGCTTAAAGATATGCTTAAATGGGATGGAAGAGACGTTTAAGTGCAAACCTGGCCCTCAGAATGTGCTGGTGGAGTTACATCCCTCAGCCATAGCAGGTCTAACATTGCATTTGACTGTTTAATTAGCCTTGTTCATTTAGGCCTGCTCTTCCTAGCCTATCCACTTCTGATCATCACAGTCCTACATCATGTTACAACAAGGACTTCAGTGTATTCCTCTGAAGGTGTGAGCATCCCAGCAAGTTTTCATACACATACAAACTCCCACTTTAAATCAGCACATGCCCCTGGTCAACAGGGAGATGCTGCAAGGAGTGTACCTTTGTCTGTCACCAGGATACCAGTGCTGTCTGGTATCACAGAAACATGCCCCAGAGCTCCTGTGGCTTCTCTAGAAGCTTTTTGGCATGGCTGGTGTGTGTAACCCTGCTGTGATCAGCACTGCACAAATCCTCCTTCCTCCACAGAACCACTAATGGGCAGGTGCTGAGCAATCACATGCCTGTAACGCATCTCCTGAGGTAGAGCTTAAACTCATCCCAGGTTTACCCCTCATGCCTGCCACCACTTACTCAAATGCCACCTTCCTGAACATCATCAGACAGCTGTAAAACCAGACCACCCACACATGACCTCTCCCACAGCATTCTCTGTCCTGAGTGACTTCAGAGGCTTTCCAGGTGGCTTTGGGCCAAGCTGTGTTCCCTCAGAGTGCTGACCTCTGCCAGCTTCTGATGCCTGCACTTAACAGATCTGTTTCTTCCTCACCTGCCTCCTGCAAGGCCAAATTGCTGCACATTCCTTTCTCCCCCAGCAGTAAAACTGTTGTGCCTCTTTCCACCCTTCACGTTCTGGCTGTGTTGCTGAGTGCCTGTGGAGAGCTACCAGGGTCATGTAACATCCCACAGAAGGAAAGCTAAGTGAGCTTTGGACTAACCCAGCTCGTGCCATGGTTTTGTCACCTACAAAGCTATGATCTAGCTGTTAGCTGTGCACACCAGGTCCTTAGGAGACAGAGGAGCAGCACCAAGGATTCCTGAGGATTGTTTCTTTCTGCATGATAATTCCTGCCTATTCCACTTCCCCAAAAAGTGCCTGAGATGTGGGGAAGGAAGAGCCAAAGTGATTAAGGCTGAAGACAAACTCCCTGTGATTCTTAAGGGGAGGAAACAAGACTGCTTGTTGGAGCTGAGGAGAAATGCCTCCTGTGTGTGCAGAATCCTAGCTCACGAGGGAATGAGAGCCCTTGAGGGGACCTGGAATCAGATGAACTCTGAAATCACAGATACATACATGTAGATATGGAGGGCTGTGAGCATGCATGTCTGTAGTCAATCTTTGTCTTCATAAAAGGCTCAGAGGATGGAGATTTTGAGAAAGAGGGAAAAAATGCAAAGCCTTTGTGGGAGCACCAAGAGAGGAGCTGGGCCTGGACAAACCAGGCTCTGGTGTGCCCCATGAGCTCCTCATCCTGGCTTGGAGTCAGACACCAACGTGCAATGATGCAGGGAATGCAGGACTAACTATCTAGCTGGGTCTCTGCCAAAAAGATAAGCATCAGAGTGGGTGTTAGTCTGTGGGGGGCAGTGAGCTCACTGCTGGGCTGTCCCTGAGCATTAGGGAATTGTGTCAGCTGGCCAGATCAGCTTTCCACAGCCATTCATCCTCTCTGAGAAGCAAAGAAGCCTCACAAGCTCTCCCACTAGTCTTCCTAAGGAAGAGATCTAGGCTTATGGATCACGTATTCCTGAAGGTGGGGGGACAAGGGTGTGCCAGTGCAAAGCATCCAGCAAGGTACAGCACAGTACTGTGGATCCAGCTGGTTTATCCCCCCAGGAGAGCAACAAAAAACAATCATTATTGCAACAAAAGGCTAAAGAGCTAGAGTCCAGCCTATCTGCATGCAGCACAGCAGTGGTAAGAGGTACAAGCACAGCACACATCCATCTCACAAAGATACTCCTTGGCACTGCTGCCAGGGGAAGGTGATCAGCCATGCTAGCTGTTCTGTAAGCAGCAGCATCCCTGCAGCTCTTCTCCTGCTGTTACCTGCTTGTTCTAACAACACGAAGGTCTCTCTTTCCCCTGGAGGACTATTAGTGGTGCAGAGGCAGCATATGAGGAATTGGGTTCCACCCAAGCAACTGCAGTATCACAGTGTAGATTAGGGGTTGGCAGGGCCCTNAGCAGAGGAGAGGGGAGAATCACTGTCTTGTCCCTCTGTGTGGTTGCAGACTTCTGCAGCCCCAGTTTGCTTTCATTTGAGCAAAGCTCATGGCATAAGCTGCAGGATTGAGCCAACCCAGAGAGACTAAAGCCAGGGTACCAGCTGAGCCCAGTGCTCATTGCAGCAGCTCCTAAGGACTTGAGCTTCTCAGAAAGCAGATGATGTGCTTCAGAAGGAAGAGTTTGTAGCCTAGGCAGCCCTTGAAGGGAGGCTGCTGGCAGGAGGGATAGCACTGATCTCTTATGGAGAGGGAGGCAGGAAATCTTAAAGGCTGAACATTCATGCACTCTGGCATCACTAAATAATTAGTTTTCCACCACCTATGTTTGTCAGACACAGAACTCCTAGCAGCATTTTCCAGTAAAAATGCTCAGGTATCTCAAAGGACTTCCAGCTCTGGAAGAAAACTGGCAAATACTTCAGGGGGATACATATCAATCCCTTGATTTGAGATGTATTAACTGGTCCAAAAGTTGCAATGAAAGGCAAGAATGCCAGTCTTGTCCCCCCAAAACTGTGTAGGCAACATTTCCTTTGAGTTCCCAACAAGAGCACCCAGTCCCCTAGAGCACAGCAGGGCTGAGTACCATTTTAATGATTTTAACTATTTTTAACTGTTTTAACAGATTCTCTGCAGTAACAGTCTGCTAGAATCAACAGAGTACTGGCTGCAGAACCAGAGGACACCATGCCAGATTGGCTTTCTGGAAGAGAAGTCAGAAAGCACCTGTGCCTCAGTAAGTAGTTGGTGTGAGCTGCTCTGGAGAATGGCTTGGCCAGGGGCTCTGGGGCTGACCATGGCACATCCCAACAGCTCAGGGACTGCCACTGACTTCTGCTCTTTCCAGCTTCCTGCTCAAAGCAAGCACACTCAGCAAAGATGCACATAGTCTTCATCAAGATCACTGCAGAGCCTTCCCCACATTTGGCCTTCAGACTCTGGGGCCCTTTCTGTTTTATCTTTCTTTATGTTCATAATCTGCAACTGACAAGGTAGAAAAGCAAGCCCAAGAGAAAATGATTGCCAACTGCAGCTTGTTCAGTGGCAGGCTGGGGAGAGCAGATGTTTGAAAGGCTGCTCAGTGTTCTCAGAGGCAGTGAGATGCAATTAAAGAGAAAACTCTTTCCGTATCAGATGAGGAGAGGCAGCTAAAGAACTCAAACACAATTATTTTACATTTCAAATGCAGTGTAAATCTCACTGTTGTGGATTATAATGCAATCAAGAACAGCTCTGAAGGTTTGTTTTGTCCTGAGTGTTCAGGTGTGTGTGTGTCCTGTTGTCTGTGTTCACCTTTAGCTACCTCTCCATCACCTCCCTGGGCTGGAGCCTGCTGCCCACCTGATGTCAGGTGAGCCTGTCTGATGTTGTCTGCTTGAAAGGGTTCAGCTGCCTCAAAGAACTTCCACAGCAGCCTCAGCAGTGAGTTTCTTCCTCTTGAGCAGCAACTGCTACAGAGCAAATTGAACTCACTCCAATTAGCAGTGCTGCTGTTTGGCAGCAGTTTGACTGCTGCAGATTAGAAGACAGTTTCATGCTAATATCATAATGAGTATGGATTTTAAAGGTAGTTTAATTATGGAAGTCTTGTTTGCTTTCAGGGAATGAGAATTTAATCAAAATCCACCTAACAAATGGGTTCATCAGACATCATCATTCATCAGCTGCAGACAGTGACTTATAAATGCAATTAAAATATCTGTAATGTGACATTCTTATTGCCCCATGGAGAGACCTCATAAAATACATGCAGTTCCACATAAAATATATATATATGTATATACACACACCTCCCTCCACTCCACTATTGCCAGCTCTCTTTCTCTGGACCTGCAGCAGATGCTCCCTGCTTTGGATGTGCTTTGAAGCAAACCTTATTTGAGCAACAAAGCTGATGGATGTGTTGTCCCTGCCTTCCCTCCAGAGATCTGGGCTATTTCATTACCAGAGCTGAACATTTGTGCTTGGTTTATGTTAGTTAAGAGATTTAAATTCTTCCTTCATTAGATGATTTCTAGTTTTCTTCTAGCACTGGACCCTCCTGAAGGGCAAAGTCTGAGTCTTGCACACAGGAAAGTCACTTGTGCAGCTCCTAAGATCTGACATAAGCTTCAGCAGGACCAAGGTGGCACTGCCAGGCTGCTGAGGGTCTTCCTAACTGACCTCTAGGGATTCTTCATGGAAGGAGTTATTTAACAAAAACTAGGATGCCAAACAAAGCAAACAAACCAAAGGTGTCATAGTCCTGCAAGACATCTGACATTCAAGATGCATTAACTCCTAACACTGAACTTTCCAGCAATTCTCTGGACTTCACAGCCTAGAGCAGCAACAGGTAGAGAAGGCAAGGGAAATACTTGCAGTGACACAAAGTTTTCCCTCAGGATGGAGCCAGACTCCAAGAACCTCCCCACAGAATGCAGTGTCCATGCTCTCTGCTCTCTCCCTCGTCACACGAAGCCATTTCCCCTGAGCCACAGATCCACACAGGGGACTGGGAGCACTGCCCTAGGGAAATCCTCCTTCCTTTCCCCTTCCCTTTCCCTGGCAGGGTGGCTCTGTCTGAGGAGCAATGGCATTGCCATTTTTGGCTGAAATGCTGCAGACTTGCTCTCAAGTACCTTGCAGAAGTAGGAACACAACCTTTGCACCATGAAATGGCAGTGATGGATATGGAAAGAGGGGAAAATCTCTGCTTTTCAGTTAAATTGATAAACTGTGTTCATTTCTCACTTGAGCATAACAAGATACCACTTTGTAGAGGAACAGGATGCATCAGGGGCTCTAAAGCTCATTTAAAATCATTTATGTCTCCTTAGAGCTGGAAGTCTGGCTTTGCAGGCAGATGGGGGAGAGAACAGTTTCAGTGAAGGGTTTAAAGGTTTGGAACATTCCTTAAATAGTTCAGCAACTTCTCCACTTGCTCTGGAAGAACATAACTGCTCACACCAGAATAGCCTACAAGCATGGCCATGGTGCAGGCAGGTTCAGGAGGAGGTTGAGGATGCCTTTGCACACTCATTTTCACAGCTCTGTGTTCTACATCAGTCTCTGGTTACTTGTTGGTCACCTGCTACCCACAGTGTGCTCCTCAAGGAGCAGCCAGATGAAACCACTGCTGTGCTCTGTGCTCTGCTCTCTTGGCACAAAGATTTGCCTTTCCTAGTGAAGATAGCCAAGCCTCATAAAGCACAGACCCACACAGAGAGGTCTCAGGCCCAGCCTCAGAGGGATGCCATGGAACAGCAGGCAGGGGACCACAGGAGTGTTTATTTTGCCTTTCAGTCAGTAATTCCTCAGCCATCTTCAAGAACAGCATTGTCTCTCTCAGAAACCAAAGCCCATCTGTTGCTTCCCAGACCTAAGCCATAATTACTGGAGGTATTTTTAGGCTTATGTCCCATCTTCCTATTGAGGTTGATGATACCTTAATTACATCCTGACAAGGAGCAGGAATCAACAGCAGCAGGAGGAGTGCTGGTGTTGAGTCCTAGTCCTTGGAGGCATGTGTGGGTGCTCCTGCTGCTGCTAGCCTCAGCGAGCTGCTCTGGCTTGGTCAGGGCAGGAAGGACAGGACCCCTCCTCTTCAGCACTGGCTCTCCTTGCAGAGCCCAGCTCAGCAGACAAGGATTCCTCCTGTCATCTGTAAAATAGGTTTCTCTCCTTGCCTTTCTACATGCCTGGCTCTGAAAAATCTGCCTTCACATGCAAGCTAATGTTAAGGCAGCAATGAAAGATGCCCTTAAAGGGTTGTATTTCCACCTTTTCAGGGCCACCTGTGTGGCTTATACCATAACCAAGAATTTCAGGGCAGGGAAGAGTGGCAATACATTTGCTTCTTTTTCCTTCTAATTCAGGCTTGGGGACTCTTTAAGCTCTTAGTCCCCCTTCTCTCCCATCCCCCCATGACCTGCTGCCAGAGCAGGGTTTTCCTCTCTAAGAGAGCCAGAGGCTCATTCTTACCCTGACCAAGCTGCAGCTGCCCATGGGGAGGGTTCTGCAGCTGTGTCCCCCTCAGCACATCACACTGCATTATCTCTCAGAGCACCCATGCTCTGCTTTGTCAAGGAAGAGGGTTTGTGCTGCTGTCCCTCCAGGGGGGACAGCACTAAGTGCTGGTGCTGCTGTGGCCACAGGCTCCTCCAGCATCAGCTGCAGCTCCAGGCTCAGCACTGCAGGGAGCAGATGGTGCATGTGGCATCAATATTTATTGGCATGTGCTCTTCAAGTCATAAGTGACAGTTAATTACATCAAACCCAAAGGAGTTAGCCTTAATGGGGAGAAAATATTCACAGCTGGTTTTGGAGCAGTGGATTGGGAAGAGATGACTTGAGATGATTCATGAATGCAGCCCAGCCACTAAAATAGGAATAGTCTCTAAACTATCAAGGCACATAAATCCCCCAAGTCACTTTCTGAGCTCTAATTGGGACTAAATTTCAAGTACCTCACTGCTGCAAATGCTGAAGGGAGAGCAGCATAAGAGCTGCTCCTGACAACACACAGC
Source organism: Bucco capensis (assembly GCA_013396975.1). Classification (NCBI taxonomy): domain Eukaryota; kingdom Metazoa; phylum Chordata; class Aves; order Piciformes; family Bucconidae; genus Bucco; species Bucco capensis. Next base: position 214,002 of record VWZO01005063.1, read on the forward strand.
CTGTACCTAAGGAAGGATTGTGGCTGGGCTGGGGAGGCACAGGAGGATCCCATCAGGACCTGAGTCCATAACAGAGTCACCCCTGCACACTCTGGGGTTCTCCCTTGGCTATTCTCCCAGCCATGGAAGCCTGCTGCCTCACACTCCCATTCATGCTCAGCCTCCTGCAAGCAGCCCCAGGGCAGATCTACTACTTCACTAATATTTTTATTCCCACATTTCACAGCTGCTTCCTCTGCCAGAACCTTTTTGGCAAGCAGGGAAATTAGTGTGAGACAAGCCTTGCATCCAAATGTTCCTGGATAATTAGCTGTGTCTTCCTGAGGATGCTTTGACATTCTGAGTCACTATCAGGCTATTCCAAGCACAAGGCATACTCCAGCTCAGGATCCTCTGCAACCATTTGGGCACAGAGGAACAAATTCTGCCATGTGTGGAGGAGAGATACATCTCTTATACCATTCCCAGTCTCCTGTCTACCAAAAAGTTGAGATACACATATTACTTATAACTGTTAGTGACTCCAAAAAGGAATGAGGAGAACCAATGGCAGGAAAAACAAGTCACCAACATTTTGTCACCTCACAGACCAGTCCCAGGTTCACACTTGTTTTGCTCAGGAAGAAACCCTCCTAGAAAATGACATCCCTTGCAATGCTCTGGTGCAACCATCATTTTCCCAGATCAACAGCCTTCAAGTACAGGAAATAAGAAATAAAACAACCAGATTAACTTGAATGAGGCTAAATGATGGTGTCAGTTATGGCTTATGGGTTTCTATTTATCATTGATTTGGGCTGGCCTGGAAATCAGATTTCTCAGCACTGCTAACTGTCACAGTTCTATTATCTCCTCCTCTGAGATTCTACTTGACATTGCAAATTGGGGCAGAAAGCAAGAAAATAAACAAAGGCAAGGTTCTTTGTGGGAGCTTTGCAGCTCAGCATTCTGACAGCCATCAGAAGAAATGATCTTGTCACAGAGACAGAGAAAAGCCTTCCCTCGTGCAGCCAGTAGACAGAGGCATAACACTTGCCAAAACAAGCAGAAAAAAGGAGTTGGGCAATCTTTTAGCTGGGGAAAACAGTGCAGAACTGAAATAGATCTCAGCTAGAACAGACACCTAGGCAAAAACACACAGCTGCTTTCCAAATTGCTGCTGTTAGTGTTCCTCTGCTTTATCATCTAGGGAGTATTCAAGTGCCACTAATACCAACCTGGGTGAGTACAAGCTGGAAGGAAAGCAAGAAGGAAAATACAGAGAAAATAATCTATTCCTTTGCTTGTCACTCAGCTGTTTGCCAGCATCGGGACATTGAGGAAAAAAAACCACCCCAAAATTGCTTTCCTCTTTCCGAGTGAGGGAAGAGTGTTGTGCTTTGATGGTTCCCTGAGGCCACGTGCCAAGGAGCAAGATGGATTGTGTGCCTGGTGCATTCCAGCCTGAACTGCTTGACACACACATTGCTTCCTAACAGGTAGATCTTTGGAGAGGCAACAGCTGTACCTGGCAGCCAGAGGACACTCAGGTGCCTGCAGAGCAGATCTCAGGGCTTGGAATTGCTGGCTTGGGGAATTTGCTGGAGGCTGTTTGTAATGCTTTAGAACTTGGCCGTTTTTATAGCCATTTCTTCAGCCATAAGTGATGATGACAGGAACATCTCCTGATGGTTGACATTGCCAGGCAGAGAGATGTTTCTCCTAAAATTGTTAAAAGATGTTTTCCAACAATTTAATTCCTAAAAAAACACTCTTCAACTATTTAAAAAGGACAGAGAACTGTTGGGTTTGAGGTTTTGTCTCCTTCCAATAGGGTTTTTTTTTGGTCTCCATCAGGAGTCCTGGCTGGACCTTTCCATCTGCTGTGCTGGCTGTTCTGCAGATGGTCACAATCAGTGCATATATGAAGTGAAGTCAGCCTTGACTTGGGGTAAAAGCAGCACAGAACAGGAGCTCAGCTGCCTGCCTGACCCCAGAGTGCTGCTCAAGGGGATGATTCAGAGCACTTTGTTCTTGTAGGGGAAATGTACATAGAGCCAGGCAGAGAACACTCACTGTTTGCTGGGAAAATAATAATAATTAAATGAAGTCACTCAGCTCCTAGAAGGTAAATTCTGGATCTTCAATTTCTATGGAATCAGATGTTGGCTTCAGCTCAGCCCTGGGACCGTGCCAGGTTTTGGTCTAAAGCAAAAGCACAGCAAAGCATGAGCAAGGTCTGAAGAGAGATGTCAGTGCTCAGCAGCAGGACAGCTCTGGGGCCCCTGCTCCTGCCCCAAGGGCTTTCTTACTGCTAGAAAGTAGAAAATGGCCTTCCAGTCATGGGGGAAAAGAAGAGTCCTCAAATGAAATGTTCTTTAGATGTGACCTCTCTGTTTAGGGCAATCTCACTACCACTGAAGGGCTGGTGAAGCTCATCACGACTAGAGAAGGGGCAAAAGGCCTAGCTGTTAGGAGCAGGGGTGTCCAGTGACCCCCATGGACACTACTAGGCAGGGAGATGTTCTGCCTGCTTAGCACTGCTGGAGACTTCTGCTTCCACAGGGGCTCAAGAACCAAGCTTAAAGAAATCATGTCCATAAAGTCCTAAAATACTTCTTAGGGAGTTTGTAAAGTTACAAAAATACTACAGTATTTATGTGACATGGAGAAAACTAAAAGCAACACACCTATGAAACACTTAGCAACACTTGCCTGGAAAGAAGAACTCATTGGAAGAGCAAGGCACAAAGAGCTGATCTGATATGCAGTCCAAGGCCTTTTGAACATCTCCTCCATCTTTCCTAAGGTCCTCTGTGTTGTAGTTCACTGGCAGCATTTGCCCATTGATCAGGCCAGCTAATTGTCAGAGCACATCAAGTCATGACTCTTCTGTTCCTTTTCTCCTCTCTGTGTCCACTCTGCTGTTCCCTTGCTAACCTTTCAGCCAGGAAAAAGGCTTCACATGCTCAGCTACAAGGCTAGAGGATGAATGTCTGTGGACTGTTAAGGGACTCTGTAATCTCCTTTTGCTTCTGTCTCCTGACAGGTTTGTTTTGTCAGTCTGGATGCCGACAGAGATGACTGCAGTGATGAGCAAGTGAAGCAGGTAACAGCTCAGCTGCACCAGCACTGACCCACACAAGTCTGTGCACCAAGCCCAGCCAGCCCTGCACTGATAACCCTTGCAGAGAGCAATCTGAAATCACCCCAACACCAGGCCAGAGCTTCCCTTACTCCCATCCCAGAAACACCTGGCAGGCTGCTGCAGCCTGTCCATTCCCAGCAGTCCCCATCCGAGTGGACTCCTTGCTCAGCCTTGGTTTTATCAGAGCAGTGAACACAGATGTGTCACAGCTCCCATTTCTTGGTCCAACATAACCCTGCCTAAAAGTCATTTCTGCTGTCTCCCTTCCTGCTGCCACAAAGCCCTTGAGAAGACTCTTCTACTCAGTTAGGTACTTTACAAACACTGAGACAAGCCAGGTCATGATGTGCTATTGAAAACACACCCAGTTCTGGTGAAATCATCTTCTAAAGACATGACCTGGTGCCAGGTTTGAGTTTAAATCTCCCTTTATCAGTTCATTTTCATGCCCTGATGCCTGTGGTGGACACAGCAAGGTAGGACCCCCTGACAGCATCCTTTTAGCTCATGGGAGGACAACCACTGCTGGGACCTTGCTGCCTCTGGCATGTCCTTCATTAGCAGGAACTGAGGGATTTGTTATGCTGTTTCCTGCATCCTGGATTTGTGAAAATTCAGCTGTCAAAAATCAGCACAGCTTCTCCCAGCAGAATGGTTTTTCAGCTGAATCAGCAGGTTGATTCTGGAGGAGAGCTGGGAGCTTTAACCTCAGAGTGCACAGCAGCACTGGCTGGTTTCTCATGTGGGTTTATTGCTGTTTGCAGTGTGCATGAAGGAGCTGAAGCTATAGCAAATCACAAGGAGATACCAAATTGAGCTTTTTAAACTGTAAAGTACTCATCCTTCCAGATTTTTCCTTTTTTTTATTCTAAACAAAGGGAGCTGAAGTAAAAGATAGAGAAAGAGCTATGGTTTCCTACCTAAGAAATCCAATAACATGTTTAATTCAGGCAGCAGGAGAAGAGAGAAAGGTAGAGAAATGTGTGTGACAGAGAGGGTGTAATCTGAAAACAGAAAAGGATGAGAACTACTTCTGCACCATCCTGAAATGTCAAACTGAGCTGGAGCACTGAATGTGGTTATGTCACACACAAAGACTGAGCCTCACCTGCAGATCAGGCTGCTGAAAAGTGAATTGTTCCCCAAAATTGAATTAGATTCACTAAGCCAGAAAGTTTTATTATACCTCATTCACTCTGAGGGAAAGGGAGCAAGCCTGTTATCTGAGGATGAAAAGGGAATGCTGAAGCATCCCTGCAGAGCCCAGCACCTCTGGGTGCCCCAGGCCTGCCTCCCCAGGGCTTTGCTGATGGGGAGGCTGTTGGGGTGTGAAAGGGGGGTGCCACCAGCTCCCCCTCCAGTGGCTCACCCCATTCCCTGCTCACTCAGATCCATGGCAGAGGAGAAGTGCAAGCACTCCTGAGTGGCTATTGTCCCTTTGGTCAGGTCACAGCAGCACAGAACAAACCTCTCCCAGCACACAGCATTTCTGATGCTGTGTCCACTGTTGCTTTGGGCTCTCCCACTTTCCTAACAGGTAGGAGATGACTTTGTCCTTACACGTGAAGGGTCCAACAGGGAAATGGAGATGGCATCTGTGCATTAGCTGCTCAAGCCTGCTGTGGCAGCAGCTCCCAGCTAACTTTCCCTTTACCTCCTTCCTTTCCATGCTCCTGGAGGAGAAGGGGAAGGTTTTTCCTCATTCTCTGTCAAAGATTCATTAGTGAATCTCTGTGGTTTGGACAATACCAGACCCAGTGTTCCCAGGGGCAGTGACAGGGCCGAGCATTTAGATGCACAAACACAATCAATCTGTGGCACGTGACAGGGTAGAGGAGGACATCTCGTCCTGCTGGACAGGAGAGCAGGGCTGCTGCTGCCAGCCTGGCCTTGCCTGGTGCCTCAGAAGTGAAAAATGTGCATTTCAGTGCTGCCAACTCCAGTTCTAACTGAATCCAAGCTTCCTAAAGGGATGCCTGTAAGTGATGCTTCACTGTGCTCTTTATGAATGCTACTGTCCAACTCAGACTTGGTTACCTGAGAGCAAAAATCTGTCTTTGCCATTCCAGAGGCTGATCAGTGTGTCCCCAAACCTCCCCAAACTCATCAGCTCCATGAACGTGCAGCCCCCCAAGGAAAATGAAGTGGTCCTGCTGAGCGGATTGGCCTCGGGAAGCCTGCAGGCTGGCTGTGAGGTTCCCCAGGTAGGGATCAAACTCACCCCTCAGGTCACATCACACCTGCCAGAGGGGTGGGAGCTGGGAAAGGGAAACAAGGAAGCTGGAAGCAAAGCCCTGCCACCACTTCAGGAGAGCTTGCAAACATGAAAAATCAATCTAACCCAAGTCTGTTAAGTGTGTGAGGTGACAGAGAGAGGAGAGAGCCTGCTGTCCCCTCTGGATCCTGCTGTCCCCTCTGGATCCTGCTGTCCCCCCTGGATCCTGCTGTCCCCCCTGGATCCTGCTGTCCCCCCTGGATCCTGCTGTGCCCTCTGTGTTGCAGCTGGCAGTGCTTTAAGCCAGGGTAGCAGCTGATCCATCAGGGAAGGCATTGGTGTCAGAGATGATTCACAAGCCCAGATTTCAAGAGCAGCAGGAGTCAGGAGGGCAGCAAAGAGTGGGGAGAAGAGAGATGTGACACAGAACTAGATGGGGCACAGCTCCTACAGGCTCCTGTCCAAGTGAATCCTGCTGCTTCCCACTGTTCCCATTCTCCCACGCCTGAACCTTGGGAAAAGCCTAGCAGGAGGACATGAAGATCCCAGAGGCTACTGCAAGCCTGAATGTGACAGTGGAAAATACCAAGCTCCATCAGCCATAGCAGAGCTGATACCTCATTTAGCTTCTGTCAACTCAAAAAGTAATTAATGCACTCATTAGAACTTAACATTTAAAGGAGCTAAAGGCAAAACTCTTGTGCTAACTCCTTCACTCCCTTTGTTGCCAAGGAGCATTCCCAATCTATGATCTGGAGGCCAGGAGTTCCCCTTACTGGCACCACACAGAGAGAGAGAGGAAGCAAAGGATAACATTTGCTTGAAGGAACTTCCATAGCCAAGCTCCAGAAGCTTAACTCCTCACTGCAGTGAAAAGCTTTTTCCTCCTTTCCCTTTCTATCCTACTTTGTGCATGCACAGAAAGAGAATGACAAACACTCCAGTATCCTTCAGCCTGATTCTGATCTCGTTTGGCCAAGTGTGGCCTGGGGACAGCTTCCTTACAAGTGCAGTTACCCTGGAGTACAAAGCTGTCCCAGCAAAGTGACAGACAGCTACCTCAGGTCTAGCTGCTGCAGAAAAGAAAGCAGAAAACCTTTTTTCCCAGCCTTTGCCTGGAAAGGAGAGTAAAGCTCTACATGGGGACTGCGTGAGGCTTGCTGGCCAGGTTAGGCACATGCTGTGTTCATCCTGACATCTGTTTGGATTTCACTTGTGAGGAGGCTCTCCTGGCTTTCACACAAGGGTTTTATTCTGCTCCCCCCCAGCCCTTCTCACAGGTACAACCCTGCAAACCACAGACTGCAGGAGCAGCAGGAGAGGAGTTGATCTAGGGCTGCACCTGCTCCTGATAACCTCTCTCACAACCCAGTGTGTGCTCAAGTCTAATTCAGCAACAATTACTTTGCAGCTAGTTCAAACGAGATCAATGTTTTCTGTTTGAACACACTAACTGATCTGGCTTTCTGTTCAGACACATTGCCTAGGTGGAAAGGAAGAACAGGCTAATAAAACATGCTCCTCCAACATAATCCTCATCCCACTCCCTTTATTACAAATCCTTGCTTTTCACCCACACTCAAAGACAAAAGATCTGGATGGGGTCACAGGATGCTAGGCTCTCTGCAAAGGCACAGAGAGAGCAGGGCATTTTCTGCACAGCCTAAGACCTGGCACCTCTATCCAGAGCTGGAGCCACTCCAGCTGCTGCTTCCCAGGGGACGTGCAGCTGAGGCACAAGATCAGAAGCAAGATCTTGGCTTTGCTTCAGAGCACATCCATCCCACAAACAGTCCCATGCAGAGACAGCAACTCAGCTCTGTGCTGGTATAAACATGCAGCAGGTTTAACACCAATAAAGTGAGGAAAACAAGAGTTCCTTTCTCACAGTTCCTGTCCAACTTGCAGCTGATCTGTGGAGCTGCTCTGGGAGAGACAGCCTGAAACACAGGCTGTGTGCAGCAGAGACCCATTGCCAGCAGGAGCCTATCCTGCTCTGAAATCGCAGGGCTTTGGGCAAACAAGAACCCAGAGGAAAAAGGACAACCAACCAAACACCATTGTAAATCACTCTGTAGGAAGACCTAGAGGTGACCTGCTCCTGCCAGCCTGACCAGGCAGGATGTACAGGGCTGCCCTCAGACACACACTGAGAACAGGGCTCTCCAGGGAAGGAGCTCACAGATAATCCCTCAAGAGAGAGGTCAGGGTGGGTGGGGAGAGGGCACTGATCACCCTGTGCCTCACTCCAAGCTGGCTCAGAGCAGATGAGTCTCTGCCTTGAAAGAAGAGGTTGATGGAGAGCAAAGAGCTCTCAATCTCTCAGCCAGATGCAGATGCCCTGAGCTGCAGCTGGATTCTTTGCTGACACACAGGCAAAAAGAGCTGTCAGCCCTCAAGGCTGGTCCTGCAACACATGGAGCTGCACTGTGTTACAGACCCTGAATGGCAGGTGATGTTGTATCTTTGCAGCAGAACATCTCTGAGGTGTTTACAGAGAGCACAGCTTAAAGTAAGATGTATGTTTGAATCCAGTAACCATCTGAGGCTCCTTCCCCCTGCAGCGTCCTTGGCTGGCAGATGTCTGCCTGGTTCAGTGTGCGAGGGGGGACAGGAGGAACAGTGCCAGCTGCATCATCTTTGAGATAAACAAGTTCCTGATTGGGCTGGAGCTGGTGCAGGAGAGGCAGCTGCAGGCAGACCCCCGTGTCCTCAAGCCTGAGGATGACACAAACTGCTCCGTGTCCTCCATAGAAGAAGATTTCCTTACGGCATCCGAGCACCTCGAGGATGACAACGAAGCTGATGACTATAAAGCTGGTAAAAGCAACTGAGTGTAATTCAAGTGGGACTGAGGGGAGCTCTGCTGCTGCTGCCAGGCAGCCACAGCCACGCTCAGAGAGCACTCCATGTTAACTCCTGCACGTGTTTATCCATGCTTTGGGAAGTGGGCTGCCATTCATGCTTTGAAGCAGTTGTTCAAGAGGAGGGCACGTGGCTGTGCAGCAGTTTCAGAGCAGGAATGCCTCACAGAGCTGAGCAGCCTTTTGCTGCTTAAAGTCACAGGGTACTCTGCAAAAAAACCAACCATTTCTGGTTTTTCTTTTGACAGGTCATGAAAAGTTGAGTGCCTCAGAAGCACCTTCAGATGCCAGAAAGAATAAAGGGAAGGGGTTTGAGAGCCTGCACTACAGAAAAGCCAGGCTGCCCTTCATCCTTGAGGGGAGCTGCACAGCTCAAGACAAGGCTACTCCTAGAGTCCCTGAAGAGGCGAGTGTTGGGGCTGAAGATGCCAACTCACAACCTGGAGATAAGGCAGACCAGGAAACAGCACCACAGAAGGAATTGGCTGGAAGAGCTATTTCATCCCTTAGCTCTCCTCATTTGACCAGCGAGGGTGACAACTCCTGCTCAGCACACGTCTCAGAAGATGCATCTGTAACCAAAATGGCCAAAGAGGAGCTGGAGCTTCTGTGTGACCCAACAGGGAAACACCACGGTGAGGATGGTGCAGGGATCAGGAGCTCTGAGCCTGCCTCCCAGAAGGAGCCTGAGAGCACAGGTCAGTATGCCACCAACCTAGCAGAGTCTGTCCTGCAGGATGCCTTCATCAGACTCTCACAGTCTCCAGGCACTTTCAGCGAGGAGGCTGCAGTCAGCCTCTCCCTAGGAAGCTCCTGCAAGCCAGAGGACACCTCTGTCTCCCGAGCGTGGAATGAGCTGCCCAAGATTGTCATAGTGCAAAGCCCAGACAGCTCTGAGAGTGCACCTGAGTGGCCAGGCTCTGCCCTGCCCAGCCTGGGCCACTGGAGCCAGGCAGAGAGCTCTGCCGAGCTTTCGGATGGCTTGGAGCAGGAACATGCAAACGGGCACGGGCAGAGCGCTCTGGAGGTGGCCCTGGCGTGTGCAGCCACTGTCATTGGAACCATCTCCAGTCCTCAGGCTGCAGAGACCTTCAGGTGGGAGCAGGAAGCCACGGACTGTAGGAGTGGAGTGGTGGGTAATGAAGAGCCACACACAGCATCTTCGCAGCTCCTGGATGACTGCGCTGGCACAGAGTACTCCTTTCCATCAGCACTGTGTGGCATGACTCAGGTAGCAAGTGCTGTAGCTGTCTGTGGCCTGGGGGACATGAAGGAAGAGAAGTACCCTGCAGCTTCGAGTGGACTTCTGTCTGCTGCTCAGACCTCTGCAGCTGTCACTCTTCACTGCAGCATCGCTGTGGGGAGCAGCATGGAGAAGCTGAACGATGGCATCGCAGAGGCACTCCTCAAAGAGGCATCAACCATCTTGACAAGACCCAACACCTACAAGAATGTTGGGCATTTCATGGAATCCATCAATGGAAAAATCATTGAGACAGCAGCCAAGCCACGGGTTCCACACTCTGAGGAAGTGATCAGGGATGAGCTTGCACAGAACTTATCCAATATCATTCTCCGACATTCCATTGAAGAGGTTAGGAAGAGGAGACAGCTGCATCCCCCTTCAGACAACACCTCCAGCACCCAAGACATCTTCATGGACACTGCAAATGAGCTGCTTTTTAATGTGATCTACTTCACTTGCAAGAAGATGAATGACATCAGGCAGGTAGAGGAGTGTTCTCCTCTCTTCCCTGAGGGCTCCAAAGCAGAGAGAGCAACGAGAGCAGAAGGGTGGTCAGCACAGGCATGTGGAACTTCGCACAGCCCCCACCATCATTCTGCTGGGAAGCCATTTGGTACATCCTACAGCAGCAGTGCTAGTGAAGATCTTGGAAGTGCCACTGACACCAGGAAAAGCAGCATGAGAGATGGGAATAGGAAGGAGAGTGCCACACTGGGTTCAGAAGCAGCAAGCAGAGCAGCTGCAGGGCAGAATGCCCTCGTTGCAAGAACATCTCCTAAGAGGAGATACCTGAGAAGAACCACACGAGACTGCTACAAACCCCCAGCTCAGAGTAACAACCCACAGAAGATGAAAGACTGCAGATCCTTTTCAGACAGAGAACAGGCCTGTGCCACCAGCGAGTGCAGGCATGGTGTCCAGGAGCAGCTGTCCTCCAGCAGCACGGAGAGCCAGGCCACACGCTGCTGTGACGCCATGCTAAGCAGTGACGTCCAGGTCAGCTTGTCCTTACTGGGCAGTCACGTCCTGCTCCCTGCTCAGCCCGCGCTCCAGGGGAAGCATTCCAGGGACAAGTACTGCCTGGCGGATTTTGCAGAGGAACTGGCAGAGACAGTTGTCTCTATGGCAACAGAAATGGCTGCCATTTGCCTCGACAACTCCAATGGGAAGCAGCCCTGGTTCTGCGCCTGGAAGAGAGGCAGCGACTGCCTGGTGAGCCAGAGCCTGTCGTGCAGAGCCATAAAGAGGAAGAAGGAGAGCCATGCCAATGGCACTGTGGTCCGGAAGCACAGGGCACCGCGGCTCAGCGAGATCAAGAGGAAGACGGACGAGCACCCCGAGCTGAAGGAGAGGCTGATGAATCGGGTGGTGGACGAGTCCATAAGCCTGGAGGACACGCCAGACTCAGTCAACACCTTTGCAAACGAAGTGGCTGCCAAGATCATGAACCTGACAGAGCTCTCTGTAGTTGACAGCCTCTGGCAAGGCCCAAACCACCCCAGGAACAGGCTGCACTGTGACCGGTGGAGCCGAGCCAAGGCCTCGAGCTGCGAGAGCATACCGGAGGAGGACTCGGACGCCAAGGCCTCCTTCAACACCCTCAGTCTCATGAACACCTTTGGTCAGTCTGTGAGCCAGACCAGCTCTGTCTCCAAGCAGTCTAGCTGTGAAAGCATTACAGACGAGTTCTCAAGGTTTATGGTGAACCAGATGGAGAATGAAGGAAGAGGCTTTGATTTGTTACTGGATTACTATGCGGGGAAAAATGCAAACAGCATCTTAACTTCTGCTTTGCAACAGGTAGCCAAGAAAAACAGTCACCTGAACGTAAGGCCGAGCTGCCCATCCAAGCAATCCAGCACAGAGAGCATAACAGAGGAGTTCTACAGGTATATGCTAAGAGAAATAGAGAAGGAGAACAAAGAGAACTCCTCCTGCCCTTGGAATTCCAAGGAGTGGTGTGGCAGCTTGCTGCCTCCCTCTCTCAGATCCCCCTTTTGCTTCAGGCAGTCGTCAGTGCCCGACAGCAGATCAGCAGGCTCCAGGCTAACGGTGAACATCCCGGTTAAGGCCAATTCCTTGGATGGCTTTGCCCACCATCCCCACCAGGACTCCCTCAGCGTGCAGCCAGTCAGCAGTGTGGCCTCCTCAGGCCTGTGCAAGTCTGACTCCTGCCTGTACCAGAGGTGCAAGGCTGACCAGCTGACAGACATGCTGATCCACGAGACCTGGGCCAGCTCCATCGAGTCCCTCATGCGCAAGAACAAAATCATCACCGACGAGGAGGAGGATGCTGCAGGGGCAGAGCAGCTCCACAGCCACTCCCCAGCCCAGGTGGAACAGTATGCTAACAGACTGGCTGCAAACATTGTGGAGAGTGGCAAGAGTTTCATGGTGGTCCAGCAGGACTCCTTGGATTGCACAAGCCAGGAACATGTGTTGGAAAGCAAACAGCCCCACAGCACAGCTCGGAGTCAGCCAAACCCCAACAGGGGGGATAGAGCAGGTGTGGAGGAGAAAAGAGAGCCCACGACAAGCCCTGGATGCCTCCCTGCAGGTCAGCACAGGGAAGTGCCTTTGATTCAGATAGAAGCTGATCAACGAGAGGAGCCAGAGGAAGATTTGGAGTCCCTAACTTCACCTGGCCCTTCTGGGAAGCAGCATCAAGGCAAAGAAAAGCCTCCAGAAGCTTCTGATGGGAAACACAGAGTTCCCAGTTCCGTACTCAGTAGGTAAGTGACAGCACAGCACCACATTGCTTTGGCAGCTAACTGTCCAGCAAAAATGATCCTGATAAAGGAGTAAGATAAGAAGACAAGCACTTTCAGAGAAATCAAGAGGTTAAATTCTGACTGCACAAACCCACCCCATCACATATCATCTGTGTTGGCCTCTGGAGCAAACTCACATTGAGTATGACAGGGCTAGGGCTCCGACATTCCAACCTAACACTCACAGACAAGTCAACAGATCCTGTTCATTCCTCGGGAGCAGTGGAATTTTGGGGTGATCTCTTGCTCTAACTGAAGACAAGTCACCTCAGCCATAAGTACAGATAAAAGCCAGCAGGTGAACTCTTCTCTCAGTGGATCCCACAGAGGGTTCCCAGTGCACATGGCATGGCTTTAATCACAGAGCTGTCAATGCAGATGATTCAGTACGTATAAAAAATAGATGTGTGTGACATATGTCAAGTGTGCAGAATCATAAAGCATTTTTCCCTTAACCCTGTACTTTCTAAGCTCATTCTGGGCTCCACAGCCAGTCTGCTTTCCTAGAAAAACACACTTTGTCCTGCCCAGCCTAAGCTGCAAAGGTCCTGAGAGCCATCAGTGAGCCACCACCCACACCACCTCCCTACTTCTACTTCTAGACCTCTCTGGGATCTACAGGGCTAACTGAGCAGAAAACCCTGGCAAGAAACATCCCCCTCAGCACAGGGCAGGGATTGAGTGCCAATAGATGTTCCCAAGAACTCTCTGTTCTGCACTAACATATGCCACACACTTCAAGCACTGCAGGCCCACGCAGCGAGCAGCTCTGGTACATCTAACATCTCTGGGTATGAGTTGAACCTCTTCTGTGCATGCTCCAGTGCAAGGTTTGCTGTGCCTTTGTTTCTAGTGGTCACAAGAGAAGCCTTTTTTAAGAGCATCTCAGCCCAAACGTCCAGCTGTCCTTCCTGTAGATATCAGCTTGTCCAGTCTGTGGCAGCTGTGTAATTGTGCAGCTTGGTTGGCTTTAGTGAGCAGTATTGCCTGAAGTCTGGTGGCACCAGTGTGTTTGCCTGCCTTACAACACCAGGGTGCCTTCCTCCCTTCCTTCTCTCGCCCTACCAGCAGCACTCCTCAGAGCAGAGCAGATCCTGACACCACAGCAGAGACAAAACCAGCAGAAGAATTCCCCAACCACCTCAGCAGCAGTGAGGAGAGCACTGGCAGCTGGTCGCAGCTAGCCAACGATGAGGACAACCCCGATGACACAAGCAGCTACCTGCAGCTCAGCGAGCGATCTCTCAGGTACCTGTGCTCACCACACCACAGGCTCTAGTCAGCCCAGGCAGGGATTGAGCTGCCATGCACCAGGCAGGAGGGAAACAGCTTGAGCTTTACTCAGAATGCTGTAAAAAGACAGCCTAGTGACAAAGTTCATCTATTTTTAGAGAAGGGGGAAAAAATGAGCCACATCCTGGTTCTCAGCCAGGTCTTCATGTTATTGGTGAGCAGCTCAATTCGGGCAAAGAAAAACTCCTCCTGGCACCACTGAAGTGCCTCAGTCCTAAGCAAAAGAGCCATCAAACCAGCTGATTGCTGTGGTCTTTGACTTATTTGCTACTGTTTGTGTAATGTTTCCCTTGGCATCTCCTGGGACTGCTGTGCCCCCTGGGAATCTGTGCAGAGAGCAGAGCAGAGCCGTGTAGTGGCACAGGGCAGCAGAGCATGGCTGAGTGCCCTCTCCACTTCCAGAGCTCCCAGTGCAATGTGCTGCTTCGTGCTCCTAGCCAAGCCAGCACATGGCTTTAAAAACGTTACCTAGTCCTTGGAGTTGATATGAAGTGATGTGAGCCTGGCTCAGTCCTTCCATGGCCTCAGACTGAGGGAGGTTTTTCTCTTCACAGGCTCTTAGGTTTGGGTTTTAAAATGCTGCCACACAATTACCTCTTTCTCCTGGGCACTGAGACGACAAGGAGGGGAGACAGTGCAGTAATGAAGCAGGGAAGAGAGTCTGTCAGAGCACTGTTGGCTGGCTGTAAAAACCCAGAACAAACCCTGCCTGTCTGTGTGGGTAAACATTCATCCTCCTGTCCTGGTTCCAGCCTATAACAAAGCCTTTGCTCTGATCTACTGTGCCTTTTTGGCTCTGGGCTGAAGCAGAACCTGCTACAGCAGCTCTGTGACACTGAGTCAGGAAAAGCTGGTGGGAAAGGGTCAGTCAAGCCTTCCAGGGCAAGGAAAAGCACTGCTGGTTTCTCTTCCAGTGAAATTCAAGTGGTTCACCACACACAGTGTGTGCTGCCTGGCTCACACCCAGCACGTTCAGGAGCTGCCCCTGAGGCTGTGACAGGACCTGCACAAGCATCCACTGTCCCATCTACAGCTGATGGGATCAAGTGAGCTGCTGCTGGCTTTTCCCCAGATACTCTTGCATGTAACACCTCATTCTTGTGAGGAAGCCAAAGAAAATAGTTCCAGGCATTGCTGGTCCCAAAGAGCACTGGTTTTAATTAAAATCTCAGTCTTCCAGCATAGTCAGAAAGATGAGATGTCACTGCAGCCATGGGTGCCCTCAGGTCCCTGACACTGTTTGATACCCTGAAAGTGCTGCTGGTGACAGGCCTGGAGTCACCTAACAGGTAAGGAGTGTGATGGGCAACCCCATGCCACGTTCAGAGGTATCTGAATCTCTGCAGGTTTTCTCCAGGACACCTCCACCTGATGACCCTTTCCAAGGACTCACACAGACTGCTGTTTAGCTTGAGGCCAGATGTCCATCCCACAAGCCATTCACAAGAAGGGAGCCACTGTTTCCCCTCCAGTTTACAGCATCACTTGATACACGCTCCATGCAGAACCACTTTAACAAAAGCCTCATTATTTTGAGCCAATTCAGTGTGCTTCATTCTGGGAAGCCCTTGCTGAGCACAGGTGCCTTTGTGGAACCCCACATGGCAGGGGCAGCCTCCTCACTTTGCTTTGTGGATAAACACATTCAAAAGAGATGTTGTGTTAGGGATAGGTATGGTTGGACTTGATCTTAGAGGTCTCTTCCAACCTGAATGCTTCTGTGATTCTGAGATGCATGGAGACCTGCCCAGTGCAGCTTGGCACTAACACTGAAACTTTTGCTTTGTCAGCAATGGCAACAGCAGTACCACTAGCAGTCTTGGCATTATGGACCTGGACATTTATCAGGAGAACATGCCATCTTCTCCTATCATTAAGTAAGTAGTCGCTGAAGTGAGACTTGATGTTTGGTCTGATTTTAACTGCAAATCACTTCTGCCCTCTCAGAGGTGCCAAGCCCAGCTCAGCACCTGCCCTTGGGTCCAGAAGGAAGCATGTGAGCTGCCTGTGCAGAGGGAGAGCAGCAGGCAGTGACAGAGGACAGGGAAGCCCACCCAGGTGGATCTCAGGAGACATGGACCCAGCAGCTGCTCTGCCTCAAAGACAGTTTCCTGCTCTATCAGTTTCCCATGGTGTGAACTTTCCTCCCTGAGTAACTTCAAGTGTAATCAGAACTCTGCTGTAACAGCAAGTAAGGTCAAGCAAATAAGGATCAGGTAAAGCCAAAGGAATAAACCAGCATATCATTCTTTCCAAGAATAATGATTTGGCCTCACCTCTTGTTTCTGGGCATGTTTCTACTGAACATGCCATTAAGCTATCAAGAGATGCACAAGGACCTGCCTAAAGATTCTGGTACCCGAAAGCTGGAGTATGAGCATCACGATGCTCTCAGGGCATGGCCACAGAGCACACATCACACACTGAACACACCAACTCTGTCCTGTCACTAACACCAGACAAGCCTCACAGCTGTTACCAGGCTATGCCACAACTGTCCTGCTCTCAAGAGGCGTTTCTGATGTAAGACATCTGGGCATCCCTCTTTCTGTAGAGCTGACACCTTGTCTCTCAGCTGCCAGCTCAGAGACTGACCCTGTTAGGATGTTCCCCTCCTCACAGCAGGCTGTGACACCTCCCACACACACTCCTAGAGGTGACTTCTCCCTTACAGGTGGGATGACTCTCTGAATCCCCTTGGTAGCTCTCAGGGCTCGCTCTTCTCAGGGGTGGAGGCCAAGAGAAGTTTGTACTTCCACAACTCAAAGTCAAGGCACAGAATACATCTGCTGCTCAAACAGAAAACTGGGAAGGGATCTGCTGGGAAGGAGGTTCCCACAGCTTCTCCTGATCCACAGATCAGTGGAATACACTGCATGTTTTACTGTTTCATCCTCTGTAACTTGTCTCTTGCAGTTTCCTAGGTCTTACTCTGAGGGAGAAGTTTATCCATCACGAAGCAATATCATAGACTGTTCCTAACTGTCACTAATAAGCTTTGTTGTTGTTTGTTTCTAAGTGAATTAGTGGAAGAAAAGGTTTTCCTTAAGGAACAGACAGAAAACACAGAGGGTAAGTGGAAGCACAGCAATTAAAGCAGACAATGTGCAGTGAAGACAAAGTCCTTGCACAGTAACTGTTGGGAGTGTTTTTCCAGAGAGCACCTCTGAGCTTTCAGTGGGCACAGCTAACTGCCACAAGGAGCTGCTGGTGATCAACTTGGACCTGGAACCAGAGGGCCCCGACGTGGAGCTGCGAGCCACCCTGCAGTGGATAGCTGCCTCTGAACTTGGCATCCCAACCATCTACTTTAAGAAATCTCAGGAAAACAGAATTGGAAAGGTACTCTTTACAGATTCCCCTCAACCCTGGCAGCAGTTACCATCTATGGAGGTTACTGAGCTAAGGGCAGACACAAACCCATCTTCGTTACAGTCCATTACAGAACAAGAGGAGAGGATTAAAGGTGTCACAGCTTAAGGCTTGTAAAGTATTTACTAGGTTGTCCATGGCACAGGAAACAGTGTCACCATGAGACCTTCTCCAAAGCCTCTGTCAGATGCCTTGGTGAACCTGTTCACTTCTGCATACCCATACCCAAGGCCAGTGATGCTGGGTTGACAGTAGGACCTGATGATCTTAGACTCATTAAGGCTGGAGAAGGCCTCTGTGCTTCCTTCACCTGGCAGGCAGCACATGGAGGGTTGCAGACACCTTACATGGGGTTTAGGATGCAGCTTAAAAACTGAACTGAGCATCACTTGTGTTGACACCACACACACACAAAGTTCTCTCTCTATTCCTGAGTGATTAGTCCAGCACAGACACCATCAAATGCCACCCACAGCATTCCAGGAGTGACCAAGCCAGCCCCATTCCCAAGTGTGTCACACTACTAGTTAATTAATGAAAAGAGTATTAGAAATGAGCATTTTGGCCTTTCCTGGGAAGATGGTTTGGAGGAGCAAAGATCCTGTTTGATTTCTCTTGAGTGTGTGCATTTGGGAATCCTAAACATCATTTAAAATGCACTCAGCAGCAAGAGTGCAAATTGCATCCCCTGGAAGCAGCAGCTGGCAGCTTTGCCCATGAGCTCTGGCACACAGTTAGCTCAACTGCAGAGAGAGGCTGGGGAGTAATGGAGCTCATCCTGCCCACAGCAGTGTGCTTGGAAATCACTGCCTGCTTATTAAATGTCATTAAAATGCATATTAAATGTCATTAAAATGCATATTAAATGTCATTAAAATGCATATTAAAAGTGTAGGCTCCAGGATGTAAATAGCAAACAGCTACACTCCACTAGAGACACACACACACACTCAATATTTTCCTGTGTGGTTCAGAACTGGAAGCTTCCAAGGAGCAAGCTAATGAGAGATGGGTTGTGAAATTCAAAGTGAACAAAGCTTTGATTTTCATTTATGTGCCTCAGAAAGAAACAGGAGCAGATGTAGGACAGAGTGAGGATCATTATTAAGTACAAAGTGGACAAAATCCAGGATTTTTTCACAGCTGCTTAAAGACATGTATTTAACCTTTGGCTTATAGGGAAGTTGGGGGCAAAGATCACATGCAGATACTCTCAGAGATTCAACCACAACTCACAGAAGTGTGTCCAGAACTCCCTCTCACCAGTACTGGGTGTGAATATTTACAATACCATGGGATGTATGTGTGGAAACACAGAAAAATTAAACATAAATTAATAGAGCTAATAGTAGTGAAGAGGTTTGGGGTTTTTGCTTTAAAATGGAGAGCCACACTGCCATCACTGTGACAGCAAGGCACCAATAGCAAGGAAAGCTGTGATCCTTTACCAAGCCAACTTCCACTCTTCTCAGCTTCGTGGCAGTAAGGAATTGCTGAGAGCAGCTAGTGTGCCAGCAGTCTGTGGGCAGCCTTGGGCTCCAGGAAGGTTTTGCAGAGGGGAAGAGCCTTTTCATAGAATCCTAGACTGGTTTGGAAGGGACCTCTGGAGTTCATCTAGTCCAACCCCCCTGCACTGGGCAGGGACATCCCCAACTAGAGCAGCTTGCCCAGAGCCCTGGCAAGCCTCACCTGGAATGACTCCAGGGATGGCAACTCAACCACCTCCCTGGGCAACCTGGGCCAGTGTTCCACCACCCTCGTGGTGAGGAACTTTTCTAATGTCCAGTTTGAATCTACTCCTCTCCAATATAAAACCATTGGCCCTTGTCCTTTCTCTGCAGCCTGCTTGCAAGTTCCCTTTAGGTACTAAAGGCACCCTTTGTTGGTGCCTGCTGAGCGATGCCCACCTGCTCAGGCTGTGGTGTGCTTGAGGTGCTCATTGAACAAAACCTTGGCAAATGCTGCCTGGATCCTGAGGGTGTTTTGGCTTTGCTCTAGTTTCTAGATGTTGTGCAGCTGGTGCAGAGGAAGTCCTGGAAGGTGGGAGACATCTTCCACGCCGTGGTGCAGTACTGCAAGCTCGGCGAGGAAGGCAGAGGGATGACCCCCCCCAGCCTGTTCGACTGGCTCCTGGAGCTGGGCTAAGGAGGTTCTCCTCTCCAGCGTTTCCCCGTTGTTCCAGCTGAAATCTGCAGTGGTTGTGCAATGCTGGGCTTTCCAAACATCCCTCAGAGTGTGCCAAGAGGGACAAACTCCCGAGAGAGCACACGCAGGTTCCATGCCCACAGAGCCAGGGATCCAAGCTCTGGTGTGTCTGTCTGTGCCATGAGGGACTCATCATGTCCTGTGCCAGGAAGGGGGGGGATTTTCAGCCTTCTCCATCAATGGACTACACAGTAAAAGCTTAATTAAGTAATGTGTTCCATTTTCATCAGTTGGATTCCATCAATCAGCTCAAATGGGATAGGACACTGACGTTTGGCTTGAAAACACCAATATTTGTACAGTCTGGCTATTAGAGCTAGAGCTTGTCCCAGGATGCCTGGAGACATCCCTGTCCCTAGGTAAATATTTAAAGAGAATCCCCATGATCTGCTAAGGTGTCAGAACTTCTCAACCCTTAACACCTTCACAGTTAGATGCCACAATAAAAAGCTGCTGAGAACACATTTAGTTTCTTTCCATGTGATTAATTCTTCCCTAGCTGTTCCTGATTCCCATCCTCTTCTCAAGGAAATAACTCTTAGTGACTGCCCTCACACAGCTCATTCCTCCTCCCTTGGAGCAGCTGCACCCTGAGCACAGGTTTGTGCAGCCAGTGCCACCACAGACCTGCTGCCAGTCCCCTCACCTCTGTGCCTCAGTGTCCCTACCCTGCAATGGGGAAGTGCTTCTCTCAAAAGCACTGCAACACGAGTTAAAAGCAGTGAAAAAAAAGACTAAGTTTTAGTTTAATCCAATAAATTGTCAATAAGATGAATAAATAAATATCTGAAAAGAGTATCATCTCATCATAAAACCCTGCAGCACTTTGATAGCTCAAAAGGAGGCAAGCTGATTGCTAGATGTCAGCAGCTCTATCTGCTCAGTTTGGCTATCAGTGTCTGGGTGATAGTTCACCTCTCTAACATTTCCATGACTGCTTGATAAGATGTCCTGTGGAATCCTCTTCAGATGAGCTCTTAGTGTCTTGCACTTACTGATACTTTCTCTTGACTCTGCCAAAGAGACTGGGTTTGACTTCAAAGGTAAACACAACTTATCACAGTGCTTCTGCAGTTCCTCTCTTTGAACATTTTCTTTCCTCTCTCCCTACCCAAATAAATAGCAAACCTGCCTGCTTCTCCCAATAAAAGATGTAAGAGATGTTTTATTTTCCAGAGAACAGTATATACTAATGTAATATTTCTTGAGGGGGAAAAAACCTCCAACTATCCTTTTGCACTGAATATTTTTGACAATTTTGAAGTAGTTTTAAATAATTGATGAAAAAGAGCCATATTCTCAATTTTATCTTTGAAACCAGCCCTGACCTTGCATGGTTGCACCCCTCCTTTGTTACAGAACACAGATGGTTAGTGAGTCTGATGTGGGACATGAAATAGCAGGAGTAGCTCTGCATCTGCTCCACAGAGAGCAGTGACCATCAGCTCACCTGCAGGGTAAGGGTCAGTGTCTGGCATGCACTGCACAGAACTCCAGAGTCCTTGGGCTTGCTCCAGGAGCTGCTGAGCATCCAGAACTCCCACCAGCACCAGTGGCACCTCTGGATGCCCAGCACTTCTGGGGCTGGGTGTTATAAAAGCAGCAGGTGTCACGGACTGGGTGTGCTTTGTCTGAGCTCCCAAAGGGGAAGGTGTATTTATTTCTAAACCAAATACAGTTAGTCGTCAGTTCTTGCTGTGATAGAATCAATGTTTACTTATCCTACAAAGCACAAGTGTCATGACAGAGTTGTAGCAGTGTGATGCAGTTGCTCTGTACACTAGTCCTGAATGTTGCAGTTTATCCAGAAATAAATTTATGTTCTGATCTCTGTCCTCTTTGCCTTCCTAAAACACTCATTAACCTGCTGTGGAGGTTTTGACCTCCAAAATGACCTCTGCCTGCCACCCCTGTAGCTTCCCAAAGCTCTGCTGCCAAATGACCCACAGCCCTGAGCAAACTGAGTCAGAGCAAGCTCCAGGTCCTAGCCAGTACCAAAGCTCTGGCTTTGCTCAGCTTCCACAAGTCCTGCAAGGCTAATTGTTAACAGTCTTGGTGCCACAGTAAAAGGCAGAGAAGTGACAGGTCCATTAAGCCTAGGATACCTCCTGACACACCAAATCCCTCTTGGTGGTCACCTGTTCACAGCTACCCTGTTAAATTCAGCAGGTAACCCTGATGGAGAGGCTGATTTTACTCTTTCTCTTGTCCAGTCTCATGCAGAGCTGCACGAGAGGAGAGCATCATGAGTCCTGGCTTGCTGAATGCCAGGGGGGAAAAAACACCACTCCATTGAAACAGAGCCCACAGGAACCACATCATAACGAAACCAACTCCCAGCTAGACATCCCTTCCAGCCCATTTAAGAATGGGAATTCCAGGCTGAGCCATTCCTAAGCCTTCCCTAAGTAAGAGCAAACTTCAGTTGTCAAACCCCTCACAAGGACAGGCTCTCAGAGAGCAACCTGCAGCTGTAGAGCAATCAGCAGCACAGGGACTTGAGTTCAATGAAGCAGCTGGACTATTGCACCAGTTAGAACAATCAGCAGTGCAGACACGTGTGGCTAATGGGTACTCTGCCCTCCTCCCAGCTTCAGCTGACAATCAGTGAGGAGCAGCAACCTAGGAAATGTAGCCAAGCAGGACATACATCACATCCTCTCACTAACTACCCAGGAAAGGCAGATGATCCCAAAATGGCTCTTCTAAAGCATGAGTGGCCATGAGCATTATTGTCCTCACCTACTCAGAGAACAATGAGACCCTCAAGAGGCACAAGAAGCACACGTCAAGGGGCTAAGTACATGTCATACACTTCGATGGAAATCCTTGTCCACATCCTGGAAAAGGCATGTTCTGTCCTACATGACACAAGCCAAGAGCTTCTTTCCCAGAAAACAAGCTTGCCTGGTCACAGAGGTTTGTACTGGAAGGACTGAGAGGTCTACAGGGTAGGAATAATACAGCCAGTATGATTTCCACAGTGTCAGTCCTTCCTACCACAGCTCAGGAGTCTCACCAGGTAATCCTTTTCAGTGAGCTCACAGTGAAGCCAATTTGCCAGCATTTCAGGACAAGGTTGGAAGCCAAGTCCCACTCCAGTGATGAAAGCAGCAGCTTGGAGAACGTAAGGGATGTAGGAGCCCAGATGGAAAAGGCACCAGATAACAGAGGTAGAGCACACACACGTACATGCTGTTTGGGTTGGGAGTGAAGAGAAGTGGATCAAGCTGCTGCCAGAGACACAGAATGGTTCCAGGATGCCATGCCTATACAACCTCCTCCTAACATACACCTCTGTAATGGATCTGATCACATGTGGGCAAACCAAGGTGCAGAGCCTAATCTCAAAGCATTGCTCTCAGAGTCCCCAGAGCACTTCCCAAGCCCTCAGCAGTGCTGTGAGCCACAGCAGATCTGAAAGGATTTCACCTTTCAGCAGGAAACACCTACAGCTGAGCCTGGAAAGCAGCTCTGCTCACTCAGGGAATGTTGGAAGAGTCACAAACAGAGCCCAGATGGATTCCCAGTCCAGCACTTTGTCTGTGAAACCTCCACTCACAATCCCACAGCAAAACAAGAGCTGAAAGCCAAAAGCTGCTACAAACATTTGAGTCACAGAACCACTAGCACAGT
Organism: Bucco capensis; assembly: GCA_013396975.1. Taxonomy (NCBI): domain Eukaryota; kingdom Metazoa; phylum Chordata; class Aves; order Piciformes; family Bucconidae; genus Bucco; species Bucco capensis. The sequence continues at coordinate 236,731 of VWZO01005063.1, forward strand.
GTAAGAGAAAAACCATCAAGGAAAAGGCAACAGAAACCACACAACTTGAATGATTCAGAACAACCAAACAAAATCTACTTGCTAATCACAGTCCAAAGAATGTTTTCCACTTGGTGAGGGTAACACAGCAAGTCCAAGCTCAGTTTGTAACTCCAGAGCAGTGCCTGTACACAATTCATTTCACTAGTTTCCCTCCTTTCAGGCAGCTGCAAATACTCCCTCTCCATGCAGGAGTAAACTGATGGAGGGAGTCCTAAAGCAGCACTGCCCTGCCCTTCCATTCCCATGATGGAGATGGCTTTGCTAGCTAAGTCTTTGCACCAACAACAGGAACCACCACAAGCATCACAGCAACTTTAACACCAGACACTCTGCCAACTCACAGCAGCTTAATGTAAAGTGACCTGCAGCACACTGCTCAGCTCTCCCACAGCAGGACTCTGCTGGAAACAACCAGGACATCTGCCAAGTGATAACAGGCACTTTTGTTTCTTCCTTGACACAAAGGATGCTGGCAAGCACTACAGATAGTCAGGACACATCAGCAGGAGGAACTTCCCATTACATTTAACAACATCCAGAAGCCAAGTCCATCACCAGCCAGAAATACACAATATAAACAAAAGACCTTCCAGCTCACTCACTCTCTTCCTTTACTCAACACACAGGCTTTGTTCAATCCTACCTCTTTGCCTCTTCATCCTCCTCCCAGGGCTGTCTGGAAGAGACCAGTGGGCTCTGCTGCTGCTCTGCTCCTTCACTGCTCCCCTGGGAAGAGCTCCTGCAGGCTCAGGTGCTCTGCTAGGGAGCAGGACAAGCTCTGCACAGCTGAAAGTCCCTGGCCATTTCTGGCCAGAGCTCCTGAGCAGTGCTCACAACACACAGGAGTTCCTCATCTACCTCTTCATTTAGGTCATGACCCTTTCCTCCCAGGGGTTGGTGTGCAGAGTTTCCTCATGCTGGCCATAACCTCTGGGCCAGGATTCAGAGCTGGAGTCTCCACCCTCAGGTGAACGTGGGGGAAGGAGGCCTGAGCAGAAAGGACTGGGAAGATGTGGGCAAGCAGGAAAAGGAGGTGAGGAGGAGCTGAACTGCAGCATGCAGCCAAGAGTTAACAGCAGTGGAGTTCAGAAATGGTTCTGGTTTCCCCCAGCAATACCAAGCAGGATGTTGTTAACTCAATACTTTATTACACCACACAATAATTAACACAGAAGTGCTCAGAGCAAGTGCACAGCCACAGCCCTTCCACAGCTGTGAGTACTGTAGTGCTGTGCTGATGTTAGTGCAAGGGCTACAAGTTCAAGATGACCCACACAGAAGTGGGGCCACCCTGCTGGATTCAGTCACACTGAGCAGGAGTGCTCATTTGATTGAGCTGCAACTCACAAAGCAGGCCTGCACCAAACTGGATCCTGCCTTCTCTTCAGTCAGTGCCAGATTCTGCAGGTGTTGTCCTTGCTCCCTAGGAATAAACACAGAGGATGAAGCAATCATTTAGCTGTACCACACAACTGATCCATTTTTGTTAACATCTACATCAACACTCTACCCAGAATGCCAGGGAAACATTTTTTTCTATCCATGGCTAGCAAAAGGCAGCAATGTTTTGAGCTGACATCACCCTGTACCCCACAGTTTGGGAGTTCAGTCAAGAGACTGAAGCAAACACAAACACTCTGTTCATGTCTTTTGCCACTTGCACCACTTTTTGTCTCAAATGAAGGAATCCTGAGCAGAGTTCAGTGCCAAGCACACCAGAGGTGTGCTCTTACTTGAACAGCTTTGCCCTTTGCTCACCCAGAGCTCCCTCCCTGCAGTGCACTCTGAGAAAATGGCTTAGCCCCTGCTCTGTGCCAGTGTGTGCCCACAGGGGAGATGGTAAGGTATCAGTTCATAGCTATTTTCACTTAAAGTTAACTTCAAAAGTAAGTTTCTGTCTAATTGTGACTGTATTTTAAGTCACTCCTGGCACCTGCATTTGGGATATGGCCCCAGGAAACTTCCCAGACTCTTATTGTTTTACCACAAGAAGATTTCAAGCAAAGAAAAAGCAATTGGTATTTGTTAGTTACCTGTGATGATGATATCACCTTGGTAGTTGAAAGCACAGGAGAAGATCTCATCAGTGTGACCCTCCAGGACCTGGAGGCAGCATCCAGAGGCAGCATCCCAGAGCCTAGCTGTCTGATCAGAGCTGGCTGTTAGCACACGATTGCCTTTGGGGTTGAAACACACCTTCAACAAAGCAGAGGAAAGAGTTCTATCCCTTAGCAAGTCAATAGGAAAACAGAAGCCAGTGAATCATGGAAAGCTGCAAGCATGAAATAACAATGTACAATCCTGGAAGGAACTAAATGCATTTGGAAGTGAACTGTAGCATGGAAAACTGAGACTTCCAGCAGAGCACATCAGCACACTCCTGGAGACCCAGTGATCTCTGCAACAGGCTTTACACTTCCAAGGCCCTGATGCACTGCTGAAAACAAGACTCTCTGTGTATTTTGCCACAGAAATAGGGGTTTTGTCTGCTCTGTTCCATAGTTTGAGTGTGCAGAGAAAAGAAAAGGAGTACAGAGGATCAGGTGTGGTAGGAGCAAGAAATAAGAGTGATGGTGAAGCCTCAGAGGCAACAGACTCAAGGCATCATCAAAAGAGTAGAATACTTATGCTTATTCACTCAGAGAACCTGGGAACCCCATGGGCATAACACCTCAAGTACAATTTAGGACAGGTCACCTCTATCAACCATGATCACAGCTGGAGAACATCCAGAGAACATTTCCCTCTCTGCTCCCCTGCTCTCTCCCAACCTACATACTGCTTGAGGAGAAGGAAAAACAGGCATTCCATGGTCTCCATCCTGTGAGGGAGTCAAACAGTAACTAACAGGACAACATGGAGATCTGGCTCGTGGTGGAGCCTACAGGAGGAGCACACCAGGTTGTGTCTTAGCTCACCCATGGGGAGCTGGAAACATGCACTGACTGATAGCTTTGAGTCAAAAGGAGTGTTCTTTCAGCAGAGCTAAGTGCTGATCCAGCCCTCTCAGGCTTCAGTAGCAATGACCCTGCCACCACATTCCTTAGCAGTACTCCTGGGGGCCTGGAAGCCACACATCACCAGGCAAGGAAAGGGGCAAGCCACAAACAACTTACCTTAGAAATGTCCCCTCTGTGCCCTTCCAGCTTGGCAGTGCACTTCTTTGTTTCTGCATTGTAGATTCTTGCTGACCCTGGGTGAGCAGAGAAGGAACCACCTGTGAGGGCAATGCTCAAGCAGCAGTTTCAGGAGGGACATTTCAGTGAGGCTGGAAGCACCTCATCTCCAGGTTTGATTTCAGAAGCACTACAAGACAACCTTAAGCCAGTGTCCCCCAGGGATAAAGTAAGTCAAAAAGGTTCTGTACTCTGGCTGGAAAAGGTTGACTTCTTCACAGTTTCTGCTGGAAAACTTCTAAGATGTGAACATAAATGTCCAATGTGCCAGTAACTAAAATTGCTTCTTTCACTACCTCTGTACTCTGTGTTCTCTTGCTGGGCACTTGGAAAGCCTGCTAGCAAAACCACCATAACAATTCCAGCCACCTTCTTCATTTAAGCTTCAATTTCAGCCACCCAAATCCAAGTTCTTACTAAAAGCTACTTACTAAACACTCCAAACTCCTTTCTAGCCCCAGAGAAATACCTCCCTGCAAGTTTGAGGCTGAAGGGGAAACGCATGTGGAGTTCATAGCATCACAGAATCTCCTGAGCTGGAAGGGACCCACAAGGATCATGGAGCCCAACTCCTGCCTCTGTACAGGACAAGCCCAAAAACTGCAGCACGTGGCTGAGGGTCCTGGCATCCCCTTACCATCAGCAGAGGCAGTCACGACACGCTGGCCAGCATAATCAAAGCAGACATCAAATATTTCATCACTGTGACCTGTCAGTGTTGCTATGTGTGTCCCAGTCACTGCATTCCACAGCTGCAGGGGGAAAGAAGGGTGTTTTTTCCTTCTTTTCACTCATTTACTTGAAGTCCTATCTATTTTTATTTTAGTGTATTGATTAAACAAGCCTTAAAATATCTGTTATTTAACTGTACTTTGTTGAAACGAATAAACTGACAGGTTGTAAATTCTTTCATCAGCCACATGTTAGGTGACAATAATGCCTTTCCATTTACAGAAGAGCTATTTTTGTCTGTCCAGGGGCTGCACTCAGCACTTGCTCAAGCTCCTTACCATGCAGGTTTTGTCCATGGATCCAGTGACAATGAGAGAAGAGTCCCAGTTGAACTGTGCACTGCTGATCTCTCCTCGGTGCCCTACTAAAGTGTGCAGCACCCTACAGACAAGAGAAGTCACATTTTCTGGCCAGAGTCATCTAAAGGGTAAGTTTATAAACTGCTAAAGTCTTCACCTGTACCCAGCACATCTTCAAGCTCCATGTAAGCAAAACCTTCCACAAAACCCACTGAAGATCAAATGCAACTTCCTCAGCTAATTCATGTGAGCATGTTCCTGAGTAACAGCCAAACTGAAATATGATTTCTAATCCTCATTAATCCTAGCCTTCTTGCTGCACAAGACTGGCAGTAATTCCATTAAATTCTTCAGCTTTAGCTGAGTAGAGAGGCTACAATTAGCCATTATTGCTTCCTGTGAATTAATGGCCTTTGAGGCAATGAACCCTAAAAAGATTAATTGATAGAGATATATATATGAAAGGATTAGTAAATTAGGTTATTATCACAAGGCTAATATCACTGTATCATTAATAGAAAACTGCTTTAACTAATGGATAAACTAATGACTAGAAAAACAACTAAATGAGTCAAAGTGACTGAAATGTTTTCACTCACTGCACATAAGGATAGCTAAATTAATACATATGCTAAATGAACAGCAAAGCAAACCTCCTGAGCAGCTGAAGTTTGTTTGTTTATGGTAACAAAAAATTGATTATTCTGATGCCATTTTCTAGAATGACTCCTTTCTGTCTCTGGCAGGCTGAGGCCTGCACTGCACAGACCTTTGCACAGCAAAACCACAATCAACAAGCAGAACTTCAAGAGCCTGTTCCACCTACAAAGTCAGACACCTTTCCAAACCATGAGCTTCCCTGCTGATAAAGTATTTTCCTGTTGGAGAATCCATCAGCAACAAACACAGGATCTCTATTGCCTCCTAAGTGTTGATAAGATGGAAATTTAGAACAAAAAGACACATACAAAAGCATTTCATGGACAAAGGGAGCAGGAGGGCAAGATGGTAAGATGAAGTAAAACGAAGCAAAAAAAGGTCTGTAAGTTGTAGCTCAGCACTGCCTCTTTCCTTTGTCACTCAAACATGCAATGCCAAATGCTGGGTTAGTACCTGCCAGTGCCAGCATCCCACACTGCTGCTGTGTGGTCGAAGGAGCCAGTGAGGATCCTGTCTCCAGTGCTGTTGAAAGACAGCACAACGATTTCTCCTGAGTGCCCCTGAGAGAGTTGTGAAAAAGCACGATGAGAATGCACATCATCACTTGCCCATTCAGCTTGTTTAGGAGCTTAGCTTTTTTCTCAGCAGCATAAACCTTCCATACCCCTTCAAGATAATATTTACTGCCTTGGTCAAAGAATCTCTGCAAGCTTGGGAACTGTTGTGACACTTACACTGTTATTTATCTCAGTCAGAACACCCAGAGGCTAAGGAACACCTCCAAAAACAGAAGGCAGGCAAACATACCCTTAAAGTGGCTACTTCTTCTCCCTTCTCTACATCCCACAGCTTGGCAGTGCTGTCCACACTTCCAGTTGCCACCAGTGTGCTCTGAGGATTAAATGATACACATACCTGTAGCAAGAAACATTGGGGGGAGAAAGTGGGAAAAGAGAGTATTTCTATATATTTTTTTTTCTCAAAAACAATTTAAACCAGACAAAAGCCTGACTTGGTACTTTATGGCATACCAAAAACCTGCAGAGTTCTTCCAACAGCTGTCTAGGAGAGCAATAAATCCTTAGCAGAGAGTTCTGGAAGGCTGCTTGGATCAGTGGGCTGGCTGCTCTGCAGTGGCAAGGCATTAGAAAGGCTTTGGGTCTAATCTAAGCCCTACAGAAGTCAGAGGGAATTGAGAGGCCTTTAACTACTTAGCTAACTGATTGGTGGCAGCAAAACCACTGCAGCTTGTCCCAGTAAGCAAACACATGCTCACACTGCAAGGGATAACTGCTCCAAAGCATCCAGAGAATCCCAAACCCACTGAAACCAACCTCACCTTCTGCCAAGGGAAATCACCATGTTCCCACACCAGTTTCAGGCCCCACAATCTACTAATTAAATTCCAATTGTTTCCAGCAGCAGCTTCCAGAAATGCTTTATTGCATCATGACTGTAGAGCTGTTTTTGTTGATGAATCTATTCTGCATTTGCCCTGATCTCTGAGATCAGGATGCTGTGCACTAGGTAGCTGCTAACAGGTCTCCCAGAGCACTAGAAAGGAAGCCAACTCTTTTGCAGCTTCAACTGGTTTTGTTTCCTCTGTCTCTGACAGTTCAGCATCCCACACTTTCCCAGTTAACACACTTAAAATCTCAGAAATGCATTTTTTGGGGCTCCACCTGGCCGTGTCTGTGAAGCTCAGATCTCTCAGACTATCTTTTCCTTGCAGAGCAGAAATGTCCACAGGATCTGAGGAGCTTCCCTCTCCACTGTCTGCTCACAGGACTTGGAACCACAGCTGTTGAGGGTGGTGTGAGGAAACACAAAGGAGTAAGGAACACCCATGGGTACTCACTATTTCTGCACCATGTCCCCTGAAAGTGTGGTAGCATTTTCCTGTTTCTGTGCTCCACAGCCTGCAGGTTTTATCAAAAGATCCAGTGGCAATCTTGTCACTAAAATGGGAAAAACTCCTGTCATTTTTACTCAGAAAAGCCCCTGTGGCTGCAGGAGCAGCAGAAGTCAGGGACACAGTGCACAGCCATTCCAGCTCCCTTGCAGTTTGGGGCATTCTGCTGCTCCACAAGATCCTGAAGCAGGGTTTGACAAACAGAACTTACAGGAAGGGTGATGAGCAGACAATCAGCTCCTCAAAGAGCCACTCTGCTTATCTCTTAGCCCAGGAGCTGTTCATAACCAATGACTAAGCAGCATGAGGGAGGTGATGTGCTGCACTTTGGGGTGTATTCAATAGTTAGGTCAGCTCATCAGCAATTGTAAAGTCTTTCTGCAGGCAGAGCTTGCCCAGATTTCAGAGGCTAGTCAGGGGAAGTGCTGTGGCCAGCTGCAGTCAGAGCAACACTGAACTGAGGCACCCAGAAAATACATCAAGGGATGAGTGCTGAAACTGGAAGATCAGCAGAAAACAAGTTCTTGTTTTGCTGAACTTCTCAAAGTCATTCAGGCTTCTCATCAGGTTTTCCCTTCTCCACTTTGATGTCACAGTCTAGGTATTGATCTTTGCACACCTTTTTGTCACACATTCTTTTCTTCAAAGTATCTAAAAGAATTTCATTAATTGCTTTATTAAGGTAAAGAAGAATAGCATAAGGCACTGACACAGCAGATTCTAGGTGAGATAAAAGCTTTTCATTTAGAAGAAATGATGCTGCTCCACACAGCTTCAGAACAAGACATGAACATTTATTTCCTCATGTTCACTGATAAATGGGATGCCTGACATGATTCAATAGAAAAACAGGGATTCATTTCACTTGTTTGGCAGAGAACAAAATGGTTTTGCTTGGGCAGGACATCCCCCTGGGGAAGTGCAGCAGCTAACACCTCCTTCCCTCCAGCCAACAGGTGGGAATTGCAGCCCAGGGCAAAGAGCTACAAGAGGCACAGATCCCTGTGACACTCACACAGCAGCAGCCTGTGGGCTTCACACTAACTACTGCACTGTCACACAGACCATGTCCTAAGCACTTATCAGCATGTAATACACCAAATGGAGAAATCCTCTTTTGTGCTGACAGAAATGCTCTTTCTCCTTAACTGCAGCAGCACAGGCTGTCAAAAGTGCTTCTGTCTCACATCATGCACAGGTAGATGGCAGCAGGAAAGAATGGTTTGATGTTCAGAACACAATCTCAGCATGCAGATGATGTTCATGACATAAAGCACTTGTTGTTATGAAACTATACATATTTACCCATAGGGGTTGTTGAAAGCTATTGCATAGACCACGTTCCTGTGTCCCTCCAGAGTATGCAGCTCTTCTCCTGAGGCAGTGTCCCACACTTTGCATGTCCTGTCATAGCTCCCAGTGATGAAGCTAAAGCAGAGAGACATCCATTTCTGAACAGAGGGAACATCTCCCTGGTCCTGCTGCAAAGGCAACTGAGTTATTCCCACAGATTTCAGTTAGCACTGGCTCAGACCCTACATCTCTTCCCTCAAAAGTATAGATTAATGACCAGAGAAGATGCTTTTTTCCAAGAAAATATTACTCCTAAGCCCCTCTTTGTTTCAAATCTTTAATGCATTTCAACTAGAAAGCAAATTGCTTCTTTCAAGACATGAAAGAAAAATGATCAGGCACATACCCAGAGTGAAATCAATTAACATGAATCTCCACTGGAGGGAAAGTCAAGGTGCAATCTTCCTAAAGCATGGTAACTGTCCACAAAACATGACCTTGGAGGAAATCAATTCCCTAAACTCAACCTCTCCCACTGCTTTTTGCTCCTGACCTTGGCCTGAAATCTACTCCCCAGTCATGCTGAAGGGCAGCACAAATGGATTGCAGCAAGAGGAGGGCTCTGGGATTCCCTGAGCCTTTCAGAGCTCAGGCAGTCCCTCTGTGGGCTGACTGACTTACCGGGAGCCAGGCTTGTTAAATGCTACGTTAGTCAGTGGCAACAGATGAGCTCTGAGGATCTGCAACACAGGGGGAGGACAAGAAAACATTTGATGCAAGCAAACCAAACCTTGCTCAGCATATTCAATAGGTTACTCTGCCTTCCTCTTGCTGTCAGGCTAGCAGTTACAATACCTTTAACCCTCACTAAAGCATCCCCTGTGCCTCAGCAGTTAATCACTGCAGAGACCAGCCAGGATTGATGCAAAATGTGTCTTTTAATTGAAGGAACTCTCTTTCCCCCATGTTTTCTTTTTCTCCACATTCTCTGAGACCAATAAAGTAATCCTAGAAAGGGCAACACCAGCTGAATGAGGAGACCATGCCTGGTGAGATCACTGATGAAAGAAAACCCCACTAACGTTAGGCTTTATATAGTGAATCAGGAGATGCAGCTGAATTGAGTACATTTGGAGTCTTTGGGGCTATGGGATGCTTTCAGCTAGTAGATGAGTTTGCTTGAGAAAACAGAAGGAACAGAAATAAGCTACATCTACATCCTAAGAGGTCCTGACAAAAAAAAGGCATGCAGAGCCCTAACAAAGATACTCAAGAGAAAGCTCACTGAGGGAATTCCAGATGTGATGTCTGTGCTGTCTCAGCTATGGAAGTCCCTTGCTTTTCTAACCTGCCTTCTGAGGTCCTTTACTCAGCCACTACCTGTGTTTCATGTCACAGCCACAACAATGCATCTTAAGGTTGGTTAAACACTGCTGAAAAGTTTCAGAATGACCAAAAAAAGACAGAATCTCTTTGGTTTGAAATCTGGCTACTGTGTGACAGAGTTTGCAGCTCAACTGTCACAAGGAAACCCCAGCAATTGCTGACAGAGAGGTGAAGGGAGGTTAAAAACACAGCAGTGGTCCACTAGGTCTTCTCTGCAGCCTCAGCATGAAGAAGAAATGATTTTTGAACAATGCCATTTAACCACTGGTACCAGAGCTAAAATCCTGTGTTCTTATCCCCAGCTTTCTCAGTTGCCTGTCTCCAGAAGGAAAACCAAAGGAGCTCAGAGATCTTGAGCAGGGACTGCTCAAAATGGAAATAACAATGGTCAAGTGAAGAACTGAGAGAGAGAAATCTGTATTTTATGTTAGAGAAACAGCAATTCATGCTCTCTAGAGAAAGCAAGGCAAGCTGTGCTTTCAGCTAATGGTGGGAGTGGGGAACCAAGATGTGCCAATGACTGAAATACTTTGCTTCTTTAGAACAGCCACAGGACACAAATATCTGCATGTGAGAATAGATAATGATGGAAATTCATGGAACTCTGGCCCATGGCTCCATGCAGGCAGCTCTGAACAACACACACATTTAACAGCTATGAAAAAAGAGAGGGAAATGAGAAGGGTTTATGTGCAATTTCCAATGCCCAGTGCTGCACTTGCTTCATTCACACAACTGCTGCAATAATCAAACTCTAAGGCAGTATTACACAAAAATGTACCTCAGTTGTGCAAAACCTGCTCCAACAGCCCCAAAGTGACAAGCCCTGCACATCCCCAGAGCACACAGCACTGGCTGTGAGAGCCTAACACCAGGGAGACTGCCCCAGGAGCACAGCACCCTCCTCACAGGCACTGCGAGGAACAGAGAGATGGCTGCAGGCTCTCAGCTCACATTATGCTGCAGGGCACCAGGAGAAAATAGGAACTTCCAAACATTGCAAACACATGGACTGTTTCCTGCAGAAAAGAGAGAATCTGACTCCACCCATCTCTTGCATTTGAGGAGTGTCTCAGAAGGGCCTGATACTCCTGTTTCATTTACAAGCCTTAAGAACTGGAACATCAAACTTCTCACTGCTCTCAAGTGAAGGAACTAAGGCAGCACTGCTGGAATTTGCCTCCCTCTGCTGTTGCCCAATAAAGAAGCTCAAACATGGCACTACACCCAAAGAAAGAACAAATGCCCCATTTACACTGAAATCTGCCTGAGGATCTGATGAGTTGTTAGTCTCTGTGAGCAGGGTCAAGCACCCAGCATTCACCCAGGTGTGTACTGAGCCCAAGCCACAGCAGCACCTCCGGGGTTTGTCACGCACACCATCTGGATGCAAGGTCTCCACGCGCAGCAGAGCACTCAGCAGCAGTGTTTAGCAGCTGTGCATTGCCATCTGCCGACACAACACAGACCCAACACTGGGTGACTTCAGACAGCAGCATGCAATCTCTGCAAGCAACTGGGATGTTACTGCCACAACTCAGCGTAGTCTCTTCTGACAGACTGAACCCTATGTCCTCCTCTCCTTAAGGAGCTTCCTCAGTTAAAATGCATTTCTGAAGTGCTGCCTGTAAGCTGGAGATCAAGCTGTCACTCTTCAAACACAACAGCAAGGGGAGAAAGCAGTGACAACCAGAACTGCTGGGGGTGGAAGGATACATAAAACCCTCACCATCACCACCAAATGAGGAACAAGTAGACAAGGGTATGAACAGATCTCAAGCCTTTCCCAACAGCTAATGTACTTGGGGTCTATTTACAGGTTTTGTTTGAACCTAACTATGGGTGCTGCTGGTTCACAGACGAAGAAAACAACCATTTCTCTCCATACAAAACATATCCTTGTACATAAGCCTGTGCAAAAGTGTTAAGGAGCAGTTATACCTCCCAGCCTTTGAGGGCAATTCCTGCCAGGTGGCACTAGGCCAGACTCCATTGCTCTGAACAGTGAATAGGGTGACTGAAAAGAGCCAAACATTTGTCATAAAGTCCAAGTTTTTCCTCTCAGACACAAGATGCAGCAGTAAAAACATACAACACAACTGAACATGCTCCCTCTTCCCACAATGTCCCAAATTAAAGATGCCTCTGACCTTAAAAAGGCAGAACTTGTGATCCTCTTTTTCCCCTAGCTTCTCTTGGAGTCTTTGCACTAAGCTGATGAGGTGTTCCTTGCATGAATCTGTGATGAGAGGTTCTTCTTTTTGGATTTCCTCGACTAAGGCTACAGCATCTGTGCTAATTATGAGGGGGGGAAAGCAACAGTTAAAATAACAAAACCTCAAAGCCATCAGGTTCCATCCTTTGCCAATACTATTACAGGAGCTGAGAACTACCTGCCATGCATCCCAACACTAAGAGCTGTCTGTTTTTGCTGTCAAGAGAGAGCAGCAGTATCAGTGAATGCCTTTGTACAGCCACCGTGGCTCTGTGAGCAAAGAGGCTTCACCTCTGAGCAGAGAAGTGTGGCAGCACTTCCCAGCTGCAGTGCAAGGGTCTGCACAATGATTATGTTCTTTCCTTTTCCTTGTGTGTGTTTTAGTAAACAAAGACCAAAAACCTGGCTTTGAAAACAAATCAAGCATGTTCTAAAACAGGAAAGAATGCTGTTGCCTGAAACAATATCATACTTACTCAGGTTTAAGATCAAGTAGATCTATAGACTTGGTCTTTGGCTCACCACTTTGCACATACTCCAAGATAACCCCTTTAAAAGAAAGAAGAAAGTGATTAGAAGTTCTTCATGAGATGACCAGGATCATCTAACATGCACTGTAGACAGCAAGGCTTCCTTTATTTCTCCACTGACTCCAGCAGGCCTGCTTCCAGCTCCTGGAGCTAGGAGGAGGTTGGCTGCTCTTGCTGAGAGTCAGCAGTGTGATGAACAACTCTGGAGTGTTTAGATGGTAAAAGACATTAAACATTGTTCTTTATGAGCCATTTTCCAGTTGGGAAATGAACAAGATCTTTTTTCCCCAGCAACATGTATGCCTGATTTCATCTTCTCTTTTCAAATAATCTGTCCTGAAGGTACTTGCTGAAGTGTGGTGTTCCAGGAAGGCTGACAAAGATGTTTTCTAAAGCCTGTAATGTTCCTTTCCGTGTTTGCAAAGGGCTGTGGGCAGTAATGGGTAGGAAATCCTAACACAGTCCCCATTCCTAGCCATGCCCTGGCTCCTCTGCACTTTGCACTGAGCTGAAGTATTAAAATGTTTAACCACACTGCTTCCCATTTGAAAGAGTGTTGAAGGAGTTCTGCTGCTCCTTGCTTTCCTAGGGGAAATGGCAATTTAATCTGTTTTTATGTCCTTTTACCAAGTCTGCAAGAACAGCATTTCAGCAGAAAGCAAGCTGAGTTATGCAGCACAGCTGCGGGGCTGCACTGCTGCATGGCCATTACGTCTGACAGACCATGAGCACAGCAGCACAGCTTCTCAGAAAACCCACAAACACCAAGGGAAAAAGCCACAGATCATAGAATCATAGAATCCTAG